>JZKD02S1971903.1:8118-24839 GCA_000966675.3 Picea glauca
TTTTTAAAAATAAAAGAATACATAAAATGAAAATATCAAAGCAACTAACATGAAATTTAAGTTAAGAATCTATTATTGTATTCCCTATACTTTAGATACCATCTTCAAAACAAAGAGATGTGTAACTTAATGTGAATGTCTAAGTTGTGCACCAACATTAGTCCAAGAAAAAGAGCAGAGTTTCCATTGCTTCTGAAGGAGCGATTACATTGAGGAATTTGACAGAAATGTGAAGATTGAACAAGATTGGGATTTGTAATCATTGCATGGAAGGAGTAAGGGTGGTGGCCAGTGGAAGGAGTAAAGGTGACGTGCAGTAAATGCACGTCGCCTCCCTCCCAGTCCATTAATTCCTTAGTACATGCCAGCAAGCTTCCCATTAACTCAATTAATTAAGCCATGTATCGAAACCATCACACACTAAACCAATAGCGTGACCCATATCAAACTTATTCCATAACATAAATCACCACTTCATATAACTCAATCAAATCGCATAACTATTAGCTTATTGCTAGGGCTAACAATGCCCATTTAAAATGCATGTAGAGTAGTATGTAGCATAGTTTAATTCCTTCCCTTTGCATTTGTTTATATTGATTTCTCCTTTTTCCAACTGATCTTTAGTTTTATTACTAACATGTTTGTTGTGCAGGTGTCAAAGTGATGAGTCCAAGAACATATAGCAATAGTAGCAATGGATAACATAGGAAATCGTAACATGCGATTAGTGCTCAGAACAAAACATAACATGCCTTACCCAACATTCACTTGTCGCACATAGAACCAACACATGATAAGCCCAATCCATCGCCAATAAGATCTCATCAACCATGTAAGCAGTGTCGAACAATGGCACAAACATCAAATAAGAGCCAAATATTATCTCCAATCTACAAGGGAGTACCACCTACTAGTATTATTTAGCTTTTATAATAATAGGCTTTAGCAACACTTTGCAGGCAAAACTTTGATGCTATTTTAATCATCAACAACCACTTCCTCACTTCTCTTGCAAGGCTTTGTGCAAACAGTCTCATTTTTGCATCTTCAAAATCTACTTCTTCCAAGTCTACAAGGTCATTGAACCAGTTTAGATGTTTCTCACCTGACACACTACCTTCAACATCATATAGTTTGATCCTTAGATTATACTCTCGAGGTAGATCATGTAGCTGAGCAGGCAGTACGAGAGGAGAAAATCTATCTACCATGACTGTTGTGAGGGGTTGAAGTGGTTGTTGGTTCTAAGTGTGAATCACTATAGGCTTCGCAGATGCAACTAAAATCAAATATTGGAATCTATTTTCGTCAAAGATGACCTCGCTCAAACAAGATTCAGATTTAGTTCTCAACAAAGTTTGCTCAAATTTTACATCAAACTCAAGGTTTTCGATGCTTGTTACTCCATCCTTGGGTAAAGACAAATATCGGTCTAAATACAACACTGGGGTTACTTTCTTTTATTTTCTCTTATGAACAAGCTTCTCAAGGTCAGACACATGGATTGAAGCTTCTCGGTCTGGGTTTCTCCCGGTGTGAATTCTCTTGGGAGCCAGGATTTCTAGCTCACACTACTTGGTGCAATTGGTCTCTTGGTAACGAAGTCGCCAGGGAAAAAATAATCCCATCCAATAAGGTATTTGATTCACTGTCACCCATAGGGATCAAAACTAAAACTTCAAGTCGTTCTTCTCCCAGGGAAGATCTCTCTTTCATTCCCCGACAACGGTGCCAGAATGTTAGCACTCTGTAAAAATTTTCCGGCTGAAAGAAAAACGACAAAGGTAATTGTTTCAAACATCCTTAGAGTTGGGCACTAGCCTTCTCAGCTCAAAGAGGGCTCTCTCATGTCACTTGATATTCTTTGGCAATCAATGGCTAGGTTTAGTTTGTTTTGTGGGGGTTTTATAAAGTTTTTGGCAAGGAAGGGGAGGGTCACTCAGGGCTATGGAGTCGAAATTTTGAAAGTGAATGAAAATAATGATTGGGCGGTAGAACTCTCTAGAGGATAAAGGCTAAATGAGGCAATGAATTTGAGTTGTAAATTCGATTTAATCAAAGTGTAAGAGGAAGAAGAAAACAAATAATTGCATCAGAGCATTACTGAAATGAATTTTGAATTAGCTAGGAAGAAAATTACACAATTTAAATTTCTTAAGCCGAGAGCATCACAAGATGAATTCTAGGGCTTTGAATCTCCAATTTAAATAGAAGAAAATGTAAATGGAATTAAAGAACACAAGTCTAAATACATACAATGAAAGGAGACAAAAATCATATCACCACCATTAGAATCCTTTCACATAGAATTCAAAAGCTTATGCATGTGTATTCAATTTAGCTCCAGAAAATTACAATGGAGTTTAGAATAAACAGAATTTGTGCCCCTGCACTTCTGCCAACATTAATTCATTTGGAAATTCTAGCATTTATACAATTCGATTACAATGGCTGAACTGAAATGTTTCAGCTTCTAAAATCGACTACAATAATTTCAATTGAAAGTCTTGGTATGTTAACCGATTTACAATGATTAAACAAAAATGTTTCATAAACTAACGACTGATTTTTCTGACTGTTTGGCTTTTTTCTTCGCCATATGTCCTGCTTCAATCTTCTGTCGAAATCCCCGATCTGGTTATAGTTGGAGGCTATTTGCTGGTCCTTGGAAAATTGCATTTTGTCTTGCCTAGCTGCACCTCTTTCCACTGTAAGTCAAAAGGGAGGTCATAATCCATCATTTCCGTTATCAAGATATCCAGGTCGATGCAAGTGGGATAAGTCATAGTCAACATACCAATCTTTACTGTCTTGAATTGATTTAAGATTTCAATGTTTGTGATCAAATATTCCACCAGATTTGGTCCTTTCAAGTTTTCCTCTAGTCCTTCAAACTTGGAATGATCCATTCTGCGTTGGGTGAGGAGAGAGTTGTATTGTTGTTGATCATATAATTTTTCTTTTCCATCCCAAAATGGTGGGAGACCTTTAATGAACAATTCTTCAAACAGATATTTGAATTCCTGTATACTATTCTCCTTCTGCATGGCCTTGGTTTGGACTGATTTAAGCAAGTTATGTTTGGCAATGAATCTCTTGGCCCAAATGATCAATGTGGTCTTGCCTTTGACCGCAATAGTATGAAGTTCAACAATGGGAATGGAATTCAACAGATTTATGGTATTCAGGGCCCACTTTGACGGTTTCTTTGCCAGTGTTTCACTCACAATAGTGCATCTTCTTCTGGTTGTGATGGCCATGCTATCTTTTTCATCGATGAAATTTAAGCATACTCTGAACTTAGCAACTTCAACAACAATAGAGTCCTAGATGACGTGTTTGGCCCCTTGCAATAGTCCTTTGCCTTTCAATATTGTATTCAACTTGTCTACCCTTTCCTATAAATCTTGATTTTCTTTCTGGAACTGAGCCATCCTTTCATCCTTTATTCTCACTTCTTGTTGCAGCGTTTCTATGCCTTTGTTAAGGCTCCCGATTTCTTTTTCTTTTAGGCTGACTTGAGACATAGCTTAAACCAATCCATCAGTGGTTTTCGCAATCCCTAAAGTAGAAGGTGCAACAATAGCCATGTTTGATGCTCTTGTATGCCCTTGTGACTAATTCACCCTTTCCTTTTCCAGTTGCAAAACTTTGGCCTTGTAATTCAATGCTTCTTGTTGAAATGTCTCTTGCTCTTGTTCTAGAGCAGCTAGTTCTGTTGTTTGTGGATGCTCTATCGCAGACATATTTATCCTTTTCTTCATGCTTTGAATCATCTTGTCTTTCTCTTCTAAAGAATCTTTCACCCCCTGAGGGCCTTCAGATTCTAATCTCTTGACTTGAGTCTACCAAGCTCTATTGGATGCTTTCTCTTGTCTCAACTGTCCCTCCAGCTTAAGTGCATGAGTTTTCAACCTTGAAACCTTCAAGCTCAGACCCAAGTAGTCCGAACACAACATGTCACTAGTGTTTTTTGGAATTTCACCTTGTCTGGGGCACTAGTTTTTTCATAATGTAGCTTGACCTCAGACACTTTATCATCATCTGCAATTTCTATGTTGAGTGTCTTCTTCTCTATATCTCTGACTAAGAAAAGAGAATACGTATGTTGAGAAATAATTTCTACCTTAGGTATCAACTCCCTTATTTCACTCATGGCCAAGATTCCTTTCACAACATATTTCTTCACTAAATCTTCTTTAGATTGGTATACTGCTCCAGGCGCTTTATCAAAAATGTGCTTCTTGCTTCTGAAAGCTCTTGATCTGATTTAACTTTGGGGCACGCTTCTTTTACTAGCTTCTTCCTTGTTGGTGCCACTCTCCACCATATCCATACTTACTTTTTCCTTAGGATCTTCTTCCTCCAAATCTATAATATGTGGGGATTTATTGATCTTTATCTTCTTGGGAGCATTCTTCTAACTATTAGTGCCTAGGGCCTCCAAACTGCTTCTTTTGGTGTAGACAGTTAATTTGGGAACCTAGACTGTCAACTTTTGACGGGTTTGTTGTGTCTGATTCTGCTATAGGGTTGGCCCCACTTGATGTGCCTGAGCAAGCTGCAAGGTGGCTTCCATATCAGCAGAGGTTTCCAAATTAGCCAATTTGTCAAAACCTTCCATATACTCATGTTCATAAGGGCCATGTTTGCTCATCAATCTTATGTTAGATATGACCTGATGTGGATCATATTTTCTCCCTTGTAGCTGTGAAAATTCAAACTCCTTGAGTTTGGCCTAGATTTGAGGTAAACAAGATCTAGTATTCACAACAAATTGTCCTATGATGAAAGGAAATTTCAGGTTGGACGCCTTTCGCATTTTCAGGAAATGCTCTGTATCTGAGATGATTCTTTTCCTTATGAACTCTAGGGAAAAAAATATGGGTGTCAAAAAGATAGGGAGAAGATAAGGTGCCTCTTGGCACCCATATATGCAAATTACTACAAAGTGCATGAACAACACCCAATCTCATACTTTGTTTTCTTAGTTTGGTTGTAAGTATTTTTTCATGTCCTTCAGAACTCTTGGCAGGTTGGTGTTGAAGATCAAACTGTAAACTTTGGACATGGTCTTGTTTATGAAAATGAGAAATGTGATTCTTTTGCATTCCGTGGAGATGAATGTACGTGTAATACCTGAAGTGCCTTAGTGATTGGAAGTTCACTAGCTATTTGTGTACATTATCAGCTATGAATTTATCAAAACTGATACAGACTGGACTCTGACTGGAAAAAGGTTAACATAAAACCTAGCATGACCTCAACTACATATTTTTCATTATCCAAACATAGAATCTGATTGAGTATGGAACAGACCCACTGGATTTCGACAACCATGACACTTACATGCATAGGCAAGGATAGACTCTTAGAATAATGTTTGGGTTTAACAATTGTCCGCAAAAATAGGGTTTTGACCTCGAGGGGACATTCTCTGTAGATTGTAACTAGATTTTCTTCCTCGAACGATTCAGATGCTGTGGAGGGAGAATCTGGTATGCCAAGGGTGTATCGAATTGATGATATATCTATTATACACAGGAACTTTGACCCTAACTTATTTAAAACGACCTTCTCCTTTTGTCAGTATTGTTTCGTACACCAGATTATGAATTATGGGAAGGGGAAAGCGACTTCGACGACATAAGGGACTATGGAGTCTTGGAATGCTTCACAAAAGGGTATTTGTCTCCCTACATGATCTCACAAAGTGGCTCTGGACAGAGAGATGAGTGAAACAGTTATTATGGTGTCAAACACATCAGAGTCCCTATCAATTAGGGATTCTTTGCTTGGAAGGGGATCTTTCTCTATGATGAAAAAAATGACAGGATCGATGATGATGATAAAAAATACCTATGAATGAATGGATGATGAGCAAATTTGGTGCATTGTTGAGATTAGTTTCGACTCGAGCGGTCGCACCACTTTTACTGTTCAAATGATTTAAAAAATCATAAAATAATGCCAAGAGTCCCCCCTTATATATGTTTCCCAATATCGGGGATGAGACAAACCGGTTTGGGGTAGACCTCTTTTCGCCCCGATATGCATCTGTTGGCGCCATGTGGTCTTGAGGAGAAACCACGGTGTTTTCATCAGCTCGCTTCCAAATAAATAAACTTCATGCTAGTTCTCCCCCCGATATGGCCGTTGACCGTTGATCTGTGGTGCATGAGATCTATGGTCCATCGAGTCCCATCAACCTCGCGCTTCTGCTGGATTTGACCTTATTCTGCTAGATGTGGCCCCAACCTCCAATTTTGCGTGTTTCTACACCTGTTTAGCCCTTCTCTAAGTCCCGAGACCTGGATTCCATCGAAAAATTGTTATGGTGATAACACAAAGCATCTCTGAAGATGAGTCCATTTGAGGCACTTTATGGCAGAAAGTGAAACACATCAGTAAGTTGGAACAACCCAACAAATAGAGTAGTGGTTGGAAAAGAGTTGCACAGGGAAATGGAAGAGCAGATGTCAAAAATAAAGTAGAATTTAAAGGGTGCTCAAGACAGGAAGAAAAGATATGTTGATAAGGGCATAATTCACAGGGAATTCAAAGTGGGTGATCATGTATTCCCAAAATTGAACGCCAACAGAAGTTCCCTGAAGTTGGGAAATTGTTCCAAGTTGGAAGCTCATTATTGTGGGTCATTTGATATCCTAGAAAGGATTGGTCCTATAAACTATATGCTTGCATTACCTACATCAATGTCTACTCATAATGGACTCCATGTGTAATTTCTCAATAAGTATATACCTGATGTTAATCATGTTATTGATTGGAATGTGATTCAATTGGAGCAAGAAGGTGCTTTTCAAGTGCATCCGGTGTGCATAATGGACCGAAAGATCAAGTAGCTCCAGAATCAAGCCATAGATATAATAAAGGTCCAATGGACCTGGTACGGTACTAAGGATCCAAATTGGAATTTGAAGGGGTACTAAGGCTATGCGGGCAGAGTACCCGCATCTTTTAAAGATTTTTGAAAATCTTTGACGATAAATGTATACATGTATTGCACTGAGGACAATGAAAAAATAAGGGGAGGGGATTGTAATACCCCAAGGCTGAGCTCTAGATAAATTGTAAACATGTTTTATAGGTTGGTGAGCCAAGTGATTATAATCTAGGAGGATTATGTGATGATTAGGATGGAGAGCCTAGATGTTAAAGGCCATTGAGCCTCATTTTTTATATGTAAACACTCATATCATTAATATAAATACATCGTTGTGTGTAGACTGACCATGATAAAAGAGCATGGGGGACTAAGCTCCACTAGGAAGAGAAAGGGAGGGCTAGGAGACTAGGAAAAATGGCTAAGCTTGAGGGCTTAACTCCAAGGCAATATTATATTATTATTCCAAATGATTAAGGAAAGGATAAATTTCATATTATCCTAAGTTCTTATGTGAAGTGAATTAATCACAAGTGGAGAGAGACGAGCTCCAGGAGAGCCATGCGTCAATCATGGCACATGAAAATATATGTGGGGAAAATATTATGTTTTCCCATATTTCCCCATTCACCAACACATTCACTCTCACTTAGCACTCACACAACCATCCATTTCCTCCATCATCGACCTCTGCATTGTGTATGCACCTCTGGAACCTGCACGCACTCTAATCTACCCCGTGCATTTCCTGTTGAGCATAGCACATTTGTATTTTTCCCGAGCCTGTACTGTTCCTTAACTATTTTGTTGTTACTGCCAACACATTTCCTTAACTGGGCGTGGTTGCTTCCTTCACCTGAGCCTGTACATGGTTGACTTAGGAGATGGACATAACAAGCAGGTTGTTAGGCTTTTGGGTTTTAAGAGGTGGGTTGTCAGACCCGTGGATTGAAGAAGCAGGTTGTCAGGGCTATGAGAAACTCTCTCCAGGTGAGAGAGTTTGTTGGGGTAGTGATTTTCCTGAGGGATCTCAATTGCAACTATAGTGCTCTGAGAATTCATGTCTGGCCTGCTTCTAAAGCCTTGGAAGGGAAGTGGGGTAGCCAAAGGACTGTTGAGTAGAGAAGGGGAACACTTCCTCGGGTGGGACATGTATGTGGGGAATGAGAGGTTGTAGATTGTTAGTGTGAGTTGGCTACTGGGACAGAATCCTTCCCGTTGACTGTGTAACTTCTTGTTGTCTCAACCTAGCCTAGGAATTCATTTACCTGTGTGGAGTTTAGTCTTAGATCGGGGCTGACCCACTGCTGAGAGTGATGAGCAGTATGGTCTAAGTGTAACACACCCGATCCATAAGTACCCTTTTCTAGGGATGGAGCATCAAAAATTCACTTACTTTAATCGTCTCAAATCATCTTTCTGATGCCTCCATCCTCTTCTACTCAATTGTAGCTCTCTAATGACTACTAATAAACTCAAAACCAAGCTCTAGATTGCAAGTTATGGCCTCCTAAAGTTCTTAAGGCATTATTAGACACGGGCCACGTTGGTCCACCTCATTCGTTTCATCCCAAAGTTCCTACATCCATGGATGAATTCCATCCATTGTCCAATCCAATGACGGGACATGGTCCTCATTTAACCTCTAAGATAGAGGGGAGTTCAACGTTCGATGCTTCGGTGTTGAACGCCCCTTTTTCCTCCCTAGATGCATGTCCTCCGGAGTCCCTAATTCTCGAACTCCTGAAAAAGCCCGAAATCTCACCATGTGGGTCCAATCTTCAGGCCTTTCAGCTTATCCTCGACATTGCATCCCAAACCTCTAGAGTCCCAAAGTCCCAGACTCTTGAAGGGTCCACGCTTGGAAGTGGTGACATACTAGATGCAAAGGCAAGGACAAGTCGGTCCCAAGGACTCCACCCACTAGATGGACCGAGAAAGTATGTACCAGGGGTGACATGTGGCAAGGTAGAGATGACATGTGTCCCCTACAATGGTGACATGTGTCACGTTTGAATGGGTGTATAGGGTTTGCAAAACGTATGAATCCTGGTGACACATGTCACATCATTCATGGGTCCACATCAACCTGGGTGACATCAGTGTGCCACATCATTTTGGACTGATGGCCTTCCGACACCCTTACATATCATGTTTGAGATGTGTCCACGTAGATCCCTTTATCTAGGGCCTATGTTACTTTGTAACTTCGACGTTTAGAGGATTCACGATGTTGTTTCCTCCTTTCTCCCAGAGTGGTTAGCACTAGAATGAAAACGTTCTAGATCTAATAGTCATGGGAGATCCCAAAGGGTCCCTAGATCTATGGTCCTCGTTACTTCGTAGCTCAAACCTTCGTAGGTTTTGAAATTATGGCCACACCACTCTGCCAAAGTAGGACTTCATCAAATTACTGTACGTGAGTCCCTCCACCGGTTTATTAGATGGTTAAGAGGGTTTCTTAACAAACTCCCTAGATCAATGGATTTCATCAATTCGTAACTCCAACATTCGGGGAAGTTGGTGCTATAAATTTTTTTTTATCTTGGATTACTCAATGTCAGACTTACCTTGATGTAGATCCAATGTTCAGGGGGACTCCACAGTACCCCCAGATCTGCGGCTCACGTTACTTCGTGATTGGTAAGTGGGTCAGGGTTTAACGGTGGGATAGGTCTATCTGCCACGGTTAGAGAAATTGACAAATGTCAGTCAACCTCATGGGTAACCCTAACACAAGTTTCCTTTATCCAGTTGGAAATTTGTAAGGTCGTTACACCCTAGATCTCTGAACTCCCAAAGTTCTGAAGCTAGAAAGACTTAACTTTTTTCGGGCCTAGCGCAGGGTCCCTAGACCTTGGTCATATGGGTCCTCCAAAAATTCTTGTGAGCTACACACTAATATCTTAGCCATGAATTGGTTAAGCCCATGGACAAGAGCCCTCAGTCACACAAGTGAAGGGTCTAAAGGAGAGGCCCTCCTTTCCATCGAGTTTGAACTTGGAATTCCCGCAATGGTAAGTTAGAGAGTTCAATAGGACTTAAGCATTTCAATTAACCGTACCCCGACTCTCTGGAAGACCCACATCCCATAAATCTCTAGCTGCTAAGATGAGGCAACCGGAAGAAGATTCAAAAGCATGGGTTCAGAGAGAAACAAGAAACATTTCTACCTCATTCAATACATGTTTTAGTCATAAACATGTATATTCAAACATCATTTACATTCCAGTACACAGAGTATAAAAATACTTGTCAGAAACCAGAATTGTGAAGCGACTGATGAAAGGGGTGCATGTTTCCACCCAAACATAGGCACAACCAATCCTGAATGGATTTACCGTTGGCCACTCCCGAGCTAGACCATGATTCTTTGAGAGAGACTATTTGTTCTTGCTCCATGATATTCAGGGACAGAGGTTACTCTCCTCCTCTCACAGGATCTTGGCTATCGATTTTCTCTGTACCAAGCAAGGGGGTCTAAACGTCTACTTCCACAGTCACTCATCAGCCCCGTTTATCATATTGGACTGAAAATGTTGCCAACAACTTCTTGCACCTAGAACAATCTTGTTTCTCTGTTCTCCTTTGAACTCGAGAGATGCAATCGCTCTCCTCACTCTTGGAAATTGGTCTCTCTACTCTGCTTCCTCGCCGATCTACATCTGCCCAAAAATTACCTATTTTATTTCCTTCCTAAACAAGGTTACATGGGTATGAATCCCTAACTCGTGGTTAATTCTAGAATCCTTGTAGATGGGTACTCTGCCTCATCTCCTCATTAACTCTTGAGGAGGACTTTTCCAGCTACCACCCTCACTAGTAATTCATTTCTTGGTCAAAGGACTGTTATGGGTCTAAGCAATTAAATCCATTGAGGTACTGGTTTGGTGGGGGTCATCTCAACCATTTCTAGTTCCCCTCCCCACATCTCTCATAGCATCATGATCTATCTTGGAAAACCCCCATTTCAACAATTATGCAACACTATCTAGTTTAATTAATAATGAAAATACATATATTACCTTTTATAACAAATGGTTCATCAAATCCAACATTCACACATACTTAGTTTTCCATAGTATTTTGGGAAGTTATAGTTATATTTACAAGCTGGGGGAACATGGGTATGACAATCCCCTCCACTTAGAGGAACATTGTCCTCGATGTTCTACCTACCGACGTGCTCTGTATGTACAGAAGTAAACAAAAATGGGTATACATGTTTCATGGCATCCTCCATTTCCCATGTAGCTTCATCTGTAACAAATTGTTTCCATTACACCTTGACCCGTGAAATGGTTTTATTCCTGAGTCGGGTTTCCTTCCTTTATATTATGCATTGTGGTTCTATAAAGAATTCTCCCTCTAGTTCCACCTGAATCACAGACCAGTGATTTATATGATTAGAATCATGTACATATTTCTTCAGTAATGAAATATGGAAAACATTATGTGCCTTCACTATGGGAGGAAGTGCTAGCCTATATGCTACATGCCCCACTCTATCCAAAATCTCAAAGGGTCC
Organism: Picea glauca; assembly: GCA_000966675.3. Taxonomy (NCBI): domain Eukaryota; kingdom Viridiplantae; phylum Streptophyta; class Pinopsida; order Pinales; family Pinaceae; genus Picea; species Picea glauca. The sequence goes on from JZKD02S1971903.1 coordinate 19,554, forward strand.
ACAATAACTAGGTACCATCTTGCAATAGGCTCCGATTCTCAAGGAGATTTTCCTGGCTCTAACTCGGAGATACACATGATCCCCTGTTTTGAACTCTAGGAGTCATTTTTCTGTCCGCATAGATTTTCTATCTATCCTAAGTCACTTTAATATTTTGTTTTATCTGAATTGCTTGTTGTTCCATTTCTTTCAGCATGTATGGCCCGATTGTAATTATATCTATTGGGTTATCCTAACTGATTGGAATTTTGAACTGTTTACCATAGAGGCCTTCAAAAGGGCTCATCTTCAATGACTCTTGATAACCATTGTTGTAGGAAAATTCTACCAATGGTAGGTAGTCTTCCCATTTCTTAGGTTGATGCATTACATGCATCCTTAACATGTCCTCTAATACTTGGTTTACCCTCTCTGTCTGTCTATCAGTTTGAAGGTGATAGGTTGTACTAAATAGCAATTTAGTTTCAAAACCAACAAATAGAGATTTCCAAAAGTTTGAAGTAAATTTTGTATCTCGCTCGGATATGATTTATTTATGCATGCCATGCAATTTAAATATTTCTTTCATGGAAATAATGGAAATATCTATTTCCTTTCATGTTCATTTGATGGGAATGAAGTGAGTAGTCTTTGTCAGTTTGTTCACAACTACCATGATGGCATCATTCTGTTTGGTTGATTTTGGTAACCCTGTGATGAAATCCATGGAGATGTTTTCCCATTTCCATTCTGGAATTGGTAGGGGATGCAACATCCCTGTTGGTGTGGGTGTTCTTCCTTAACCTACTGACATTCTAGACATTTGGCTAAGTAATCAACTATGTCCTTTTTTAGTCTTGGCCAATAAAATAGTTTCCTAGTGGTTGTGATCATTTTCTGATAAAAAGGATAACCAAAAAGGAAATCGATCAAGGGGTGCATGGAGGCCTACCAGAACTACAGTAATACATCAAGCTAGAGAACCAATCCCATGGAAACAGATACATCATGCAGATTAAAATAAGTGTTTCCAGACATCAGTTGGACATCATGTTTGTCTCCGATTAGGATTTATGAATGGTCATACTTGGTACCAGTTGGCTACATTGTTTAGCCGATCATATTCTATGGTTTCTTCCCATGTTACTCACATTTGCAAGAAGATGATTGTTACAATGAGGCTCCAAAGACATTGTTAACACAAAGAAAATACAAAACCCTAACCCTGGAAGATGAAAAACCAAAATTTTTGTGGGCCCTGATGGTGGTAGTTGATACGTCAACTTATCGGGGGCATAACTTTTGCATACGTTCTTCCTTTGGGGCACATGATAAACCATTGGAAAGGTATAACCAAGAAGAATTATTTTCAACTAGCCCAGACAAATTCAATTAAAATTCACTTGTGCCCAAAATCCCCAAAATACATCGTTTATGGCCTCAAAACGACCCCAAAAGTTTAAAACCCTCAAAACTGTCGAAAAACTGGCAAGGTGGAAAATTGCTTTTCAAGCCAGTGGAATAGGTGGGTGGACACCAATATACACCTAGATAAATCCTCTCTCCTTAGGAGGCAATTTTTCTCCATTGCGATGAGTTCCTAGGGGAGAGGGGGAAGCGTTTGTTGAACCTAAACCTTGGTGAGTTGGTTGCCTTACTGGAGAAGTTGCGTTTCTTGGCTTGTGAAAGGCTGTTGAGAAATTGATGTTGAAAGGGTTGGAACTTTTTAACCATTCTGGCTACATGAGATGACTGTGTGTAGAAGGAATCTTTGTGCTTTTCTTCGATCTTCTCTACCTGCTTCAGTTGGATAGAAGGTGTTTGGACCAAGGTTGTAGTGGTTGCAGTGTCCTTCTATTCGGCTTTTGAACAGATTGTGAAGAAGATGAATTTTGTAGTATGAGATACTACATTGTGGCACTGTTTTGGTGGGACAGTAGTTGGAACTACCTCTGGTATCCTATAGAGATGACCCCCGGAGTAACAATGTAACGACCCTAGTTGAATAAATGTTTAAATATTTTAAAGTAAAATTTATTAAAGAAAATAATTGTGGTTAACTAAGTAATACTCTAACTACAGATCACATTTAATGACCTGAGAAATAAATTTAATAAATGAATGAGAAATGTTATAAAATGGTTGCGTATGCAGAGAGGGATAACCTGTTAATCCTGAAAAGATAAAACATTAAAGGAGGACGAAGGATGGAGGACGAGGGGAGGTGGAAGAAGTAACTGCAGGAGTCAGTGAAGGAGGGATAAGGGAGGAAGAAAGGTTTACGTGGGGCATTCATTCGACGGAGGATGGATTCTGAGGACGAGGGGATTTGCTGTGAGCAGAGAGTTTTCTGGTTGGGATTTTGATCAATTGAGGCACCGAGTTGCTGGAGGTTTTGGGTATGGGGGCCAGGATATCCATAGATATCCTGGAGCTAGGTAGTTTTCCTAGTTGGCAGGGAGGACAGTAGGTTTGGGCAGTTATTTTCTTGTTTGTGGTAGGGTTGATCTGTGTATCAGGTAGCAGGAAGGTAGCAGCAAGGCAAAGAGGCAATAGAAATTAGCATCAGAACCAGGTACCTTGTTAAGTTATGTATTTATTTCATTCTGCCATGAAATCAGTAAATATTGATAAATCTAAGTTACTGAAGTTGTTGTTATGAATATCAATATTATGCTATGAAGTTATTGTTTTAGTTTAAGAATAAATTGCTTATGAAACTTAATGATGTTTAGAATTATTTGGTTGTTACATATGGTATCAGAGCGTCTTAGTTCTAAATCTGGGCCTAAGGGCCAAAACCCCAAGTGTTAACTCCAGCCACGCTTAAACTACAAACAAAACGCGTTCAGTTTGACCCAACATGACTGATACAGTATCCAAAAATATACAGAAGGTAGCACCCTTACATTAACCAAGCAAATAATCTCATATATCACAAGCAATAGCTTTAGGCAATACCCTTTAACTGGATCATAAATGGATAATACAGTCTCAGTCTGAATATTTAAAGGAACGCCTTTAAAATAAGTGGCAGCAAACCAGATAGTTTGAAGGATCACTTTCCCACAAAATGGCTACCATTAAAGCAGCCTGAATAAAGCTATTAAGCATGAAAAACAGAGATAATAACTTAAATTTATTTGAGCAATACTTGTCAATGAAGTTTCAGGTAGAATAGACACCTAAAATCGATGAAAATGTTGGGGAAAGATTTTATCCAAGGCTTGAAGTTGGCAAGATTTAATAACTACATGAATTATACTATATAAAATGCAAGAGGACATTTACAGGTCCTTGAAAAGGCCTACTTCATCTCAAACTTAACTAAATGAGGAACTGCTAATACGTAGCAGGAAAAAGGAAATTTAGAAGACTTGTGTCGTGCAGGAACAGTGTAAACTAGTTTCCTGTACTAGCCTCAGTGAAATTTTAAAATAATGAAGAATCTCAGGAACTATAGACCCATACAAATTTTAACCTTGCCAAGAAAGCAATTTTAACACTACGTAATGATTTATGCAACTAATCGATTAACCCGAAGGAGAGTTGTCTATTACGCGGGAGAATGGATCTGAGCCATCAGATCTCGGGTGAAATTTCGTTAGCCGTTAGATCTCGAGAAGTTGCGCAGGGTTTAAGTCCTAGTGTGCAGAGGAGGAGTCCCAGAAGAGTCATCGGGATATCAGGGTCATCGGGGTTTTGTTAAGACAGAGAATCGAGACCTTGTGGTTCTCGAAATCCCGAGAACGGATCCCAACCATTGATCTCGGCAGGGACATGCATCAGCATTCTGGGGAGGTATCAGGATTTTACCCATCGGGAATTTTAGGGGTGTAGAACCGTTGCGTCAAGGAATTGCGATAAGCGATTTCCTGATAGGATTAGAGCCATTCAAATAGCAGGGACACATGTCAGGAGGTCCCAGGAAGTCGGGGATCGGGAAATCGAGGTTTTTGAAGACAAAGAAACCTCGTTGCTGGGAATCACGATCCGTGATATCCCAACAGTGACGTAAGTGTTGTGGGACCACCAGAGTCAGAGTGGAGGACAGGTGTCTGTCATCCGGGAAGAGTCGGAAACTCTGTGAGAAAGAGGTCGGGAAATCCATAGAGAAAATCCTGATACAATCAGAGCCATCCGTCTGTGGGACAGGTGGCAACCATCGAGAACCATCGGCGTTCGGCCCCATCAGAAAATCGAGAATTTCGAAGACATAGGCACATTGGTATCGAAAACCCTGAAACAACAAGCGGTGATCGGGATTGTCCATTGACGAGGACGCGTGGAATGAGATCCTAAAGAGTCGGCGTTTGGGGGCATCGGAGTTTTTGCAGGTAAAGAATTTATGCAACAGGAAATCACGATCCGTGATTTTTCGATAGGATCAACACCGTCCATCAGCGAGGATGCGTGGCGAGAGATCCTGGAGAGTCGGAGTTCGAAATATCGGGGTTTCCAGAATCATGAAACTCCTGCACAATGGAATCACGATCCGTGATTTCCCGACACGGTCGGAGCTGTTCGATTTGAGGGACGCGTGTCCGAGGATCTAAAAGAGTCAGGGTTCAGCATTTCGGGGTTTCTGCATACAAAGGAATTGTTGCATTAGAAGTCGCGATTTCGCGATACCCAATAGAGCGACGAGGAAGTGTTGATGTGGAGGAGAGAGCTCACACTTGCATTAGAGATTGGCATTTCGGGATTCTCGGTGACGAGAAAATCACATCAGGAGAACTCGCGAACCACGAAAGTTTGATGTAATTAACTTAACACTTAAACCTTCGTTAAAAAAAAGGATTAATTAATAGGCGTTTTAATCAAGACTTAAACACATCGCGAAATCAGAGATTGGGGTTTCGTGATTCAATGTACACCGATTCTTTGTTACGGGAAACCCCGAATCCCGATTTCATTAACAGTTAACTCACAAAAGTAAAAGTTATAACCCACTTTAAATAAAATTTTAAGGGGGCGCTGGAAACTTTATATTTTTGTAAAATTTTAACCATTTGTTGGCCAAAGGTAAATGCTAAAAGGCATCGCAAAATTTGAAGTGAAAAAATTCTCGCTCGAGGAGGACCGAAACCCTGATGGGGAGACATAAGGCAATGGTCACATAGGAACAGGTCGCATGGACCTTGGCCTAGACGAAAAGGGGCGAATGCACAAGGAAGAGGTGCATCGGTTATCGGGATATCAGGAATTCCGTAGACACGGAGTTCATACAATTCGATATTGCGATATCCGAAACCCCGATAAGGGACAAGGCTGTGACCTTGGGGTATAATGGTCATATGGACCAGG
>JZKD02S1971903.1:25046-36397 GCA_000966675.3 Picea glauca
CTAAAGCTAGAAGGTAGCGCATCGGCATATCGGAGATCGGGAATCCGTGAGGGCAGGAGACTCTCGGCATCGGGCATAAGGAAGCCCCAAAACCCAAAATTTAAGTGGGGAATTTCACAGTTAGGAGCAAAGGGCCATGAGCAAAATGGAAGGCAATGTATATGCAGCTAACTATATGCATATGCACAGACGAATAAATTTATAAATATAAATGAAATAAATTAAAAGCAAAATACCAAAATCCATACAGGGCTGAAATTACAAGCAAATCATTTTGCTTCAAAAGAAGAAATCACCATTCATTACCATAGCGTAAGGAAGGTTTATGTAAATTCTTGATTCGAATAGTCCCCCGTTCTTCATGAAGGTACTGAAATTGTGCACAACTGGCAGACTGAATCGTACCTCTTACCATAGCTGAGGGCAAGCTCCGCAATGTGTATAGACAGGGGGTTGATTCCCAATATTTCAAAGAGATTGGACTCCAGGTCCTGGATGTTGTCAGTGGCCATATCAATATACTCTGTTTCTGCAAAATGAACTAGAGCATATACAACAATAACCAGCGCTAGTAAAGTGCTTGGAACAACGGTGAGGATGTGAGCCATGGCAAGGGAGATTCAGGAAACCTCTGAACAGAGAAAAGGCAGATCCGTGGAGGAGAAAGAATGGCGTGAGGAAAGTCCCAGTGGACGAAAATGAGGAGGTTGAGGAAGGAGGCGTAGGGATTCGAAGAGCTGACAGATGTAGACTGTTTGGGATTAGAAATGAGGAATCTAGAGGAAGTTAGCTGGGCACGTGGAATCCATGTGCGCCTGAATCCATGTGTGTCTGATTATTGATTTAAAAAAATATATATAAATAATTAAAAGTAAATTGAATAATTTAGTATAAATAATTTATATATATATGAAGGTCAAGTTAGATTAAGTTAAAGTAAAGTTAATTTGAGTTAAATGAGTGAAATAATAATTTCAAATTAATTATTTTATTGGAGTGAAAGTTTAATATACCTTAAAATTCGATGTTAACCAAGCTTAGACGCTTAATCCTAACCCAAACCTAGCCAATTCCCCTGATGGAGTAATGTCTATTTATAGACAAGTAAAGAAAACTTACGCCTAACCCTGTTTCTAAGTTTAAGTAGCACCAATTTGAAACACCCTTGAACTCACCCAGACAACTTTGGGGTGATGCAGGTTAATTCATACAAGATGGTAAGGACTCGAAGGGGTCGAGGCAGGGGAGTGTCGTCACAGGCACCACCGACACCACCCACACCATCAACACCACCAACACCATCAACACCACTGACACCACCAACACCACCACCACCATCGCCCGAACTAGCCCTCATACTACACTCGTTGGAAGCCATTAACGAGATTTTAAAGGGGCACCAACCAGCAGGGAATGAAGTGGAACTCCCACCGTCTGGAACGGGTAATCCAGAAGCATCAAGGAACTCAAGGGGAGAATTTCCACCTGAAGACATCACGCGAGAGTTGCAGAAGATCAAACTTTTGGAGTTTGCCTGAGGTCGCGCCAGTGAACGCGCGGAAGCATGGTTGGAAGGCATGATGAGGTGTTTTGCCTTAAGGGACTATGCGTCCAATTCAAAGGCCAAGATCACAATTTTCCAGTTAAGAGACAATGCCTTGAACTGGTGGGGAAACTTGGAAAGACAACTACACCTTACCCCAGACGCAGTATCTTGGGAACTTTTCGAGGAGAGGTTCTGAATGCAATATCTACCGGCATACTATGAGGAACAACAAGTAGGGGCATTTCATGCCTTAGTACAAGGAAATAGAACTGTAGAAGAATACGAGATTAGGTTTATGGAACTGGTCAAATATGTTTCATATATGGACAATGACTAGCGACAGGCAGAGTGCTTCGTCTATGGATTGAACCCGAAGATAAGAGCTATGGTGCGGATGTGGAAACCGTCTTCAGTGGTGGAGATGGTAGAAAATGCGCGTTACGCGGAAGAACACATGAACTTAACAGGGGGTACAAGATCGACATTTCCACATCGTCCTGGATTCGTAGGAAAGACCCCAAGGACATTTCCTAGGGGAGGGAGCTCAACGCCACCACCTTATGGTAATAGAGTCGTGCCAAGGACTATAGCTGGAGGGATTTCAATGGCAGCTAGTGCAGTATCTCATTCATCGCCAACAGTGTAGACAGGTCCACGACCATCTCGGGGAGCAGCTAGTAGGGGCAGGGGTTCTAGGGGAAGGAACTCATTTAGGAATCAGTCACCTAATAGTGCAGTGGTTCAATATCGTATTGCTTGTTGGAGATGCAAAGGACCCCATTATGAACGGGACTGTCCAGAGTTACAATCGGGGTTTGTGCATCGAGAAGGAAAGGCACCAATGGGGAGGTCAAGTAGCAACCACCAGATTTACGCGACGGTTAATAACCGCTAGGTCGAACATCAATCCAACGTGGTGGATTCATCAGGTACGCTAAATCATATTAATGTTAAGATTTTGTTTGATTCTGGTGCGACAGATAGTTTCATTTCACCATCTGCATCAGAAAAGAGTGGGCTGGCAGTCTATGAGCATGATGACTTTAAACAAGTTGAGATGGCTTCGGGGGAAAAACAAGCTGTAGGACCTAGTGTCAATAATTGTATAGTAGACCTAGGAGTGTGCACTATCAGGTTGAAAGTATACGTCACTGCTCTTGGAACGTATGACCTAATCATTGGAATGGATTGGTTAGCAGCTCATCGAGCTTTGGTAGATTGTTTCACAAAGAAGGTGCTTTGTCTTGATGATGAAGGAAGACCGATAGAGATCCAAGGTGTACAGAGAAAAGTGTCATTACGCTTTATATCAACTATGAAGGTTAAGTGATGCTTGAGACAAGGGTGTTGACTCTATGTAGTGGAGGCAGTGAAAGAAAGGAAGGGACCCTCATTGGATCAATACCCGGTTTTGTCAGAATTTCAGGATGTTTTTCCGAATGAGTTACCAGGGTTACCTCCAGAGAGGGAGCTTGATTTTACTATTGAGCTAAAACCTGGTGCAGAAGCAATATCCAAGACTCCGTATCGGATGACAGTGCTTGAGCTTTGTGAATTACAAATGCACTTGAAGGAGTTACTAGACTTAGGGCTAGTAAGGCCCAGTGTCTCACCTTGGGGCGCACCGATAATTTTTGTAAAGAAGAAGGATGGATCCTTACGACTGTGAGAAGCTTCATGGGGCTAGCGGGTTATTACCGGAGATTTGTGGAAGGATTCTCAAAAATAGTGAAACCCATCACCACTTTGCAATGCAAGGGTGTCAGGTATGATTGGACGGAAGAATGTGATAGTGCATTCATTGAGCTTAAGAGGTTACTAACCAGTGCGCCAATTCTACGAGTGCCAGATATGGAAAAGGACTTCATAGTCTGCACGGATGCCTCGAAACAAGGGTTGGGGGTCATGCTAATGCAGGAGGGAGGAGTGATAGCTTATGCATCAAGAAATTTGAAGAAGCACGAAGAGTTATACACGACTCATGATTTAGATTTGGCAGTTGTAATGCTAGCTCTGAAACTTTGGAGGCACTATCTTGTGGGGCACAATTTTGAGCTCAAGATGGACCATTAAAGTTTAAAACATCTCTTCACTCAAAGAGATATGAATGCCAGGCAAAGGCGATGGAGTGAGTTTATGAGTGATTATGATTTTGGTATTTCATACATAAAGGGAAAGGAAAATGTGGTCGCAGATGCCTTGAGTAGGAGACCACGTATCTTCTCCTTGGTACCCTTGAAGGTCAATTTGAGGGAACAGGTGTTGACACAACTACTAGGAGATAGTTGGTATTTAAAGGTTACTTCAGACCTCCAGAGCGAGAGGAAGATAGACCCAAAGTATGAAGGATATAATCTAGAAACAGATGGATTGTTGAGATATCAAGGAAGGATGTACATCCCGGAGAATGGGGATATTCGAAGCATCATACTGAAGGAGGCCCATAGAGCACTTTATTGCGCACATCCGGGTGTGAAGAAGATGTACGCAGAGATGAATAAACTCTTCTTTTGGGTAGGCATGAAGCGTGATGTAGTCCATTTCGTCACCAGATGCCTAGAGTGTCAACAAGTGAAGGCAGATCACCATCACCCGGCAGGCCTCCTACAACCACATGATGTCCCTATGTCCAAGTGGGAATTCATCTCAATGGATTTTGTTGTAGGGTTTCCGCTCACATATCATAGACACAATGCCATTCTTGTGATAGTGGATAAGTTAACTAAGAGTGCCCATTTCATTCCTGTTAGAGACACTTACGATGTTACTGATGTGGCACAAGTGTTCATAAGCAAGGTTATCCGTTTGCACGGGATACCTAAGAAGATTATTTCAGATAGGGACTCCAGATTCACTTCTAGATTTTGGACAAGTTTACAGTCAGCATTGGGGACTCAATTGAACTTAAGAACAGCTTATCATCCTGAAATAGATGGGAAAACTGAGAGAGTAAATCAAGTTATGGAAGACATGCTTAGGACGTATGTAATGGATAATCAAACCCAGTGGGAGAAGTACCTACCTTTGGTAGAGTTTGCCTAGAATAACAGTTATCATAATTCCATCGGAATGCCACCATACGAAGATTTGTATGGAAGGCCATGTAGAACACCATTGAGTTGGGATAGACTAGAAGACCGAGTAACAGTTAGGCTAGAATTGATTCAGGAAATGGAGGAACAGGTGATTCAGATCAGGCAGAGACTAAAGGAAGCACAGGATAGACAGAAAAGTTATGCGGATGCACACAGGACCGACCGAAATTATGAAGTGGGGGACCAAGTTTTCATCATATCAGGCCTAATAAGAGTACCATACAGTTCGGGAAGGGGACAAAGTTGTCACCTCGGTTTATAGGGCCATTTAGGTTCCAAGAGAAAATTGGACCCGTTGCCTATCGTCTCATACTACCACCCCACTTGCATAAAACTCATAATGTATTTCATGTATCTGTTTTACGTCATTATGTTGCTAATGAATCACATAAACTAAATTGGCAAGAATTGCAGGTATCGGACGTGGGAACCCTCACGGTAGAACCGTTACGCATACTGGACCGTAGAGTCCGACAGCTCAGAAACCGTCTGGTAGGCCAAGTTAAGGTCCAGTTGGACAAGTATAGTCCAGGATCTGCTACTTGGGAGGACGCTGAGACACTACGGCGAGACTATCCCTCACTATTTTGACCACCTCGAGAATATGTTTCTCGAAGGTGGGATGTATGTAACACTACCTTTTGATTTAGACAACTAGGATTACCTGAGGCCTATACACTTTATTTCCTAGTCACCATGAAACTATTAAAGTGATATACTTAAACTTTAAACTTATGAACTGTAATGAATGTTTAAGTGTTACTAATGATGATGCATGTAGTGCAATCTATTATGTGAATGAAAATTTTACGAATGTTTAAATGTTATTGATGATGATGTATATGATGTGACATATTGTGAGAAAGTGAAATTGTTGAATGTTTAAATACTATTAGAATGATGTTGGATACGATGAAATTTATTTTGGGTAAATGATAATCTTGTGAATGGGTGACGAGTATGAATTATGGGATATTGTGAAATCTAATTCTAATGAGAAAGACTTGGTGTAAATGTATCGGTACGGGGATACCAAATTGAAACAATGATAGTATGCCATTATATGATGATAATGCATAGAAATGTATGAGTTTGTGTTGCAGACTAATCTGTAGGTTATGGGCTATGAAATAGCCAAGTGATAATGATGATGAAAGTGGATATCAGAACCACTAACCGAGAAACATTATGGTATGAATAATGTATGTGCAAGTTATATTGATTGGGATGCATTGCTATGATATGTGGACTAGTGCATGATTTTGGTACTAACACTGCCCAAAAACTGAATAAACGATGACAAAACCTCCAGCAACACGATGCCCTTGTATGTTCCATTGTAGGGTGTTGACCCTAGTTCTGATAGGAGGGGTGGAGGCATTTCCCACCGTGTATCCTCCATTGTAGGGCGTGGACCCTAGACATGATTAGGAGGGGTGGAGGCATTTCACACAGTGTATCCTCCGAAACCTGAAGTCATGGGAGAACGGTGCTCGTTCACGATCCCCAAGACGTGTGATGATGACTCTCAGTTGCCTGCTAGGGAAGCTTGGTCAAGATAGCGAAACTTCCACTTACGGGTTCTATTTGGAGTTAGGTCAATATAGTTGATGCTCCAAGATAGTCTAGCAGAGGAAGGATAGGAATGGAGATGGAAGTAGGTTAGGGAGGAAGGATGGGTAGTAATAGTTGTGACAATATGGAGATTTGTCTTGTGGTGGAATTGTTGTCTTCCCTTAAAAAGAAAAAGAAATGTGTATACATGGATATTCATTATGACATAACTAAACCACAACTGTTTAGAATAAAATTGTTAAACTGGATAATTGTGATTAAAGAATTTCTCAAACAATTGATTGATTGTTGTCTTTTATAAAAGACTAGTCTTGCTGACTGGATTGAATGCATACATAAATTACTAAATGATGACAGTTTGATTATTAGTACATGCATGAGACTTGCATGTACTAGCTACACATGCATTTCTTGTACATATACACTAGTATGTATGAGCTTTCTTGACTTACTTACTGATAATGTCAGTTACTTGTTGTGAATGTGTGAACCATGCTGTTTTCCTTTGTACCATTAGATACCTTAACTTTGGGATGAAGTTTCTTGAAGGGTGGGTGTATGTAATGACCCTAGTTGAATAAATGTTTAAAGATTGTAAAGTAAAATTTATTAAAGAAAATAATTGTGGTTAACTAAGTAATACTCTAACTACAGATCACATTTAATGACCTGAGAAATACATTTAAGAAATGAATGAGAAATTTTATAAAATGGTTGTGTATGCAGAGAGGGATAACCTGTTGATCCCGAAAAGATAAAACATTAAAGGAGGACGAAGGATAGAGGATGGGGGGAGGTGGAAGAAGTAACTGAAGGAGTCGGTGAAGGAGGGATAAGGGAGGAAGGAAGGTTTACGTGGGGCATTCATTCGACGAAGGATGGATTTTGAGGACAGGGGGATTTGTTGTGAGCAGAGAGTTTTCTGGTTGGGATTTTGATCAGTTGAGGCACCGAGTTGCTGTAGGTTTTGGGCACGGGGGCAAGGATATCCATAGATATCCTGGAGCTAGGTAGTTTTCCTAGTTGGCAAGAGGACAATAGGTTTGGGCAGTTATTTTCTTGTTTGTGGCAAGGTTGATCTATGTATCAGGTAGTAGGAAGGCAGCAGCAAGGCAAAGAGGCAACAAAAATTAGCATCAAAACCAGGTACCTTGTTAAGCTATGCATTTAATTCATTCTGCCATGAAATTAGTAAATATTGATAAATCTAAGTTATTGAAGTTGCTGTTATGAATATCAATATTATGCTATGAAGTTATTGTTTTAGTTTAAGAATAAATTGCTTATGAAACTTAATGATGTTTAGAATTATTTGGTTGTTACAAACAATGACATTACGGGGTCGAGACTCATAGATATAATGGAGCTTCCACATATATGGTTGGCCCAAGAGAACATCACATACATCCAACAGGGAAACATCACATAATATGTCATACTAGAAGGGTTGGATGTCGTATGACAATTGACACTGTTGGATGACACGAAGATCGCATCCCTGGCAAAGCCACCCGATGTTGTATGGTTGCAAGTGTGGTGTTGTCGAGAATACCAATTGTTTGACGACTTCTGTTGAGATGAGGTTCTTCTGGATTTTGCTATCAATAATAAAATGTAGCAGGGTCCCCTTCACCCACATCTATGAATGAAAAAGATGCTCCCCCTCTTCAAAATTTGCTAGTTCTTCTAGTTGAATTGTTGTGGTCGTGACAATAGAAGTGGGGTCTACACCAATGATCTGTCTTTTTCCATGATTTTCTGAATCATATTACGAATCAGGGTTCGGCTCCTTGTAATTGATCTTAACCACCAATGATTTTTTTGAGCGACATTCATCCGTGTTGTGCCAGGGTATTTTGTTGAAATCACACCACTTTCCAGTGTCCTTCTTCGTCTTTTTGTTACCCTTCTTTTCCTATGGCTTGGGCAGGGTTTCAAGAGGATGTTTATTAGGGCCATATTTATCATACTTTGGTTGTTGCGTATTTGTAGACCCAAAATCCCATTTGTTCTAGTTCCTAAATTTTTTCTTGATTTTGACAACATATCGATAAGCAACTCCCAGTGGTGAGATGTACAAGAAATCCATTTCGATTTGGATGTACCTATGTAGAGCCCCACAGTATTTCAGAACCATATGTCTCTTAGAGTATTTGATATCCAACTTGGTGCACAAGGTATGTAAATTATTTGTGAACTCTGGAACTGTTTGGCCCCTCTCTTGCCACAGTGTGGTCCATTTTATTGATTGGTCATCATAGTTACCAACAGGGTAATATTGTTCCTTGACTACATCCACAAAAAAATCCCAAGTGGGCTCGACCCCATATATTCCAAACTCCTTCGTGGAACTTTTCTCTGAGTAAGTTTCCCACTAATGTTTGACATGGGTGAGAGCCTTAATGAGTGTGAAGGTGATCTTTTCACTGTCGGAAAAATTGTGAACAAAGAAGTAACCTTCTAGCATATTTAACAATTTTTCTAGGGCATCCTCATCTATCTGACCTTCAAATACTGAAATATCAAAATTAACTTGTACCTTGAAGGGATAGGTGCTTCTTAAGTGGCCTCTTGATGAAAACATTCTTGATGTTATCAACAAGCATTGAAGGATGTGGGAAAAATTCTCCATCATTTCATCCCTCTATCGCGTGAGAGCTTGCTCAAGCAACATATTAATGCAATATTTTTCTTCGTCATTTTTATTTTCTTCCACCATGGAGGGTTTCTTGGGTGTGTGAGAGTGATTGTCCTCAATAAAGACAAGCTTGAGACCCAACTTGCTATACTCAGTCCTCGTCGAGAAAATGCATTGAAAAAATAATCAAGAGTAGCCTACTCTGATACCACTGATCCAAATTATTTTTGAGAATGAAATGAAAGCAAATATATTACAATGAAATACACATAAATATTGTCCGAAATAAATAAATACAGTAACACATGATTTCTATTAAGGAAACAAATGTACACAGACTGTAAAAATATAGAGTGAAAGACTCACTAGAATGGTGACAACTTATCTCTGAGAAGAGATGTGACAAATACTCACATTCACAAGAAGATGATTGTTACAATGAGGTTCCACAGGCCTTTTTACATAAAGAAAATAAAAAACCCTAACCCCAAAAGATGAAAAGATAAAAGGTTTGCGGGCCCCGATGGGGGTAGTTGATACGTCAACTTCTCGAGGGCATAACTTTTGCATACGATCTCTGTTTGGGGCGCTTGATACACTGTTGGAAAGGTCAAATCGAGAAGAATTATTTTAAACTAGCCTAGGCTAGATCCTTTGACAAGCATCTGGGCCAAAAATCCCCAAGATGAAAAATTGTTTTTCAAGCCAGTGGAATAGGTGGGTGGCCACTGATATCCTCCTGGATCATCAATAGTGAGCCTTTCTACCACTTCTTAGAAACTTAGCATGCCTCAGAAAACATTTTCTAAGAACTGGGCCTCATGCATGATCCGTGACACCAACTTGGCGACTTTCATATGCTCATACACCACATTTTGGGGGTCATGTGATTTTGGATCCTCGAAACAAAGGCACAACTCCTTGACTGTTTATGCTTCCTTTTCAGCTTACTTCTTATTAATCAAAAAGTATGATCTAATCTAGATGCGTAAAATTGACCAGTTCCTTTTATTCTTTTTTGAAAGGTAGGCGATGGCCCCTTTTTCCACAGTCTAGTATGCAACCTACCTGGCTAATATCTTATCAGGCACATACTTGGGAAACAAATGTGGTGTTCTTGTGGCCCTGAAGATCTGGATGTAAGTGTAGTACTTCTTCATGTACCAATCACCAATCTCCTTCAATCTTTGAGAGCCACGGGAGAGATTTTGTGTGGGAAGAGACTGAAGATAGTCTTATGCAAGGGAGCAAGGAAGTAATCACAGATGTCATAAAAATATTGTTTTTATTTGGATTCCCATAGTTGTGAACAATACAAATGAATCAAGCCCTTTTCCAAGATCCATGCCCAGTTAAATGTGTGGAATGAGTTAGTTGCACATACAACGTTTATAGGTTAGGAAGACATGTAGAAACCAAGGTTTTTCATACCTTTGGGATATTGGATTATCTTTGCGATGCTGAAAGAGAGTATTCTCACCCAATTGAGCACTTGGCTCTTCTGGGATACTATGTATTCCATGGGAAACCACTCCATCTTGAAAGGAGTGTTGGTCGCCTCGCCATATAGTGTTCAAATCATGGTGTTTAGCACCCTGTAAGGGCTCTTAAGGTATTATGAAGGGACATGACTTTCACCCTTTTTCACTGGCCATTATTCATCATAGAACCAATCCTCCCTTAGGGTCTTGAAGTCTTTATGTTCGACCCGAATTGTTCCATAAAAGACTCATTCAGGACTACTGTAGGATTTGGGGTTTGATATCTAGCTTAGATATCTTCTACTTTGAGAGAAGCGATGGGGAGACTTGTAGTGTTGAGTATCAACCGTGCATATTTATGTAGATACACAAAACACCATTTAGTTGCGTCATTGTAAGGAAACAACTTTGGGCGAGTGACTACTGTATGTATCCCTCTCTTCCTGATATTCCTGTATGCATCAATGTCTAGATCATCAGAAGGGAACCTTTCATTCTCGAAGATGTCTAAGACCTTAGTGTAGTAGAGGTAGTGTTCCATTCTGTCATGGATGTTGATGTCAAAAATGTTATATGACTTGGGGATTGAAGCTGGAACATGTGTTCTAGAAGTCTGAGTTATTCCCTTTCTAGTAATCATCCTGGATGTTTCGTCACCTGTGAAAACAAACAAATCAATAGTTAATAGAGTCATTTCAGGGGATGAAATACTAGTATTTGAATGATAATAGCCTACTCACTTAGTAACCAGGGATGCCATTTAATTAGACTGAGAGAGAAGAAAATTGCAGACACAATATTTGTTTTACTTAGCGAGCAAGTGAAAAGAAACTTGAGACTTGGTGTTTTTTAAAAATGTTTTAGGGATTCACTCCAAACCCAAGCGTAATTAATGAGTAAGTGTAAATTCTAACCTTGTACAATATCTACTGCAAACTGATATTCAGAAAAGAACAGAAAAGATTCAATGGCAAATACAAACATTACACAGAGATTTTTCACCTGGAAACCCAAAC
>JZKD02S1971903.1:43204-56329 GCA_000966675.3 Picea glauca
TTCCATGTAAAACACTGGTGTACTGTGTATGTGTGTGATTGTTTATTTATTACTGCTCATTATTGGATAATAATTCTACATTGATATAACATTTGAATAAAAAGGATTATAATTATGTGATTACTGAGTCAACCCGCCTCTCAGTAATCCAAAAATATGGATCTGGTGGTGCCACATGGTCTTGAGGAGAAACCACGGTATTTTCATCGGCCTGCTTCCAAATAAATAAACTTCGCGCTAGTTCTCCCCCCGAGATCTGTGGTGCATGAGATCTGTGGTCCATCGGGTCCCATCAACCTCACGCTTCTACTGGATTTGACCTTATTCCACTAGATGTGGCCCCGACCTTCAATTTTACGTGTTTCTACACCTGTTTAACCCTTCGCTAAGTCCCGAGACCTGGATTCCATCGAAAAATTGTTATGGGGATAACACCAAGCATCTTTGAAGATGAGTCCATTTGAGGCACTTTGTGGCAGAAAGTGAAACACATCAGTAAGCTGGAACAACCCAACAGATAGAGTAGTGGTTGGAAAAGAGTTGCACAGGGAAATGGAAGAGAAGATGTCAAAAATAAAGTAGAATTTAAAGGATACTCAAGACAGGAAGAACATGTATGTTGATAAGGGCATAATTCGCAGGGAATTCAAAGTGGGTGATCATGTATTCCCAAAATTTAAGGCCATCAAAAGTTCCCTGAAGTTGGGAAATTGTTCCAAGTTGGAAGCTCATTATTGTGGGTCATTTGAAATCCTAGAGAGGATTGGTCCTGTAGATTATATGCTTGCATTACCTGCATCAATGTCTATTCATAATGGATTCCATGTGTCATTTCTCAAGAAGTATATACTTGATGCTAATCATGTTATTGATTGGAATGTGATTCAATTGGAGTAAGAAGGCGCTTTTCAAGTGCATCTGGTGTGCATAATGGACCGAAAGATCAAGTAGCTCCAGAATCAAGCCATAGATCTAATAAAGGTCCAATCGACCTGGTATGGTACTAATGATCCAACTTGGGATTTGAAGGGGTACTAAGGCTATGTAGGTAGAGTACATGCATCTTTTTAAAGATTTTTGAAATTTTTTGATGATAAATGTATATATGTATTGCACTGAGGACAATGAAAAAATAAGGGGAGGGGATTGCAATACCCCAAGGCTGAGCTCTAGATAAATTGTAAACATGTTTTATAGGTTGGTGAGCCAAGAGATTATAATCTAGGAGGATTATGTGATGATTAGGCTGGAGAGCCTAGATGTTAAAGGCCATCAAGCCTAATTTTTTATATGTAAACACTCATATCATTAATATAAATACATTATTGCATGTAGACCAACCATGATAAAAGAGTATGGGGGACTAAGCTCCACTAGCAAGAGAAAGGGAGGGCTAGGAGACTAGGAAAAATGGCTAAGCTTGAGGGCTTAACTCCAAGGAAATATTATATTATTATTCCAAATGATTAAGGCAAGGATAAATTTCATATTATCCTAAGTTCTTATGTGAAGTGAATGAATCACAAGTGGAGAGAGACGAGCTCCAGGAGAGCCATGCGTCAATCATGGCACATGAAAATATATGTGGGGAAAATATTATGTTTTCCCATCTTTCCCCATTCACCAACGCATTCACTCTCACTTAACACTCACATAGCCATCCATTTCCTCCATTGTCGACCTCTGCATCATGTACGCACCTCTGGAACTTGCACACACTCTAATCTACCCCATACATTTCCTGTTGAGCATAACACATTTGTATTTTTCCCGAGCTCGTATTGTTCCTTAACTATTTTGTTGTTACTACCAACACAGTTCCTTGACTGAGCGTGGTTGCTTTCTTCACCTGAGCCTATACATGGTTGACTTAGGAGATGGACATAACAAGTAGGTTGTCAGGCTTGTGGGTTTGAAGAGGTGGGTTGTCAGACCCGTGGATTGAAGAAGCAGGTTGTCAGGCCTGTGAGAAACTCTCTCCAAGTGAGAAAGTTTGTTGGGGTAGTGATTTTCCTGAGGAATATCAATTGCAACTATAGTGCTCTGAGAATTCATGTCTGGCCTGTTGCTAAAGCCCTGGAAGGGAAGTGGGGTAGTTGAAGGATTGTTGAGTAGAGAAGGGGCACACTTCCTCGGGTGGGACATGCATGTGGGGAATGAGAGGTTGTAGATTGTTAGTGTGAGTTGGCTCATGGGACAAAATCCTTCCTATTGATTGTGTAACTTCTTGTTGTCTCAACCTAGCCTAGGAAACCCTTTACCTGTGTGGATTTTAGTATTATATTGGGGGTGACCCACTGCTGAGAGTGATGAGCAGTGTGGTCTAAGTGTAACACACCCAACCCATATATACCCTTTTCTAGGGATGGAGAATCAAAATTTTGCTTACTTTAATCATCTCAAATCATCTTTCTGAGGCCTCCATTCCCTTCTACTCAATTGTATCTCTCTAATGACTGCTACTAAACTCAAAACCAAGCTATAGATTGTACGTTATGGCCTCCTGAAGTTCTTCATGCATTATCAGACACGTGCCAAGTGGGTCCACCTCATTCGTATCATCCCAAAGTTCCTACATCCATAAGTGAATTCCATCCATCGTTCAATCCAATGACGGGACACGGTCCTCATTTAACCTCTAAGATAAAGGGGAGTTCGACGTTTGACACTTTGGAGCTGAATGCCCCTTTTTCCTCCCTGAATGCATGTCCTCCAGAGTCCCTAGTTCTCGAACTCCTGAAGAAGCCTGAAATCTCGCCATGTGGGTCCAACCTTCGAGCCTTTCAGCTTATCCTCGACATTTCATCCCAAACCTCTGGAGTCCTGAAGTCCCAGACTCTTGAAGGGTCCACCCTCACACGTGGTGACGTACTAGATGTAAAGGCAAGGACAGGTCGGTCCCGAGCACTCCACCCACTAGATGGACCGAGAAAGTATGTGCCAGGGGTGACATGTGGAAAAGTAGAGATGACATGCGGCCCCTACAATGGTGACATGTGTCACGTTTGAATGGGCATATTGGGTTCGCAAAATGTATGAATCCCGGTGACACATGGCACGTCATTCATGGGTCCACGTCACCCTGGGTGACATCAGTGTGCCACATCATTCTGGACTGATGGCCTTCCGATACCTTTAGATATCATGGTTGAGATGCATCCACGTAGATCCCTTTATCTAGGGCCTACGTTACTTTTTAACTTCGACGTTCAAAGGATTCATGATGTTGTTTCCTCCTTGCTCCTGGAGTGGTCAGGGCTAGGATTAAAACATTCTAGATCTAACGGTCATGGGATATCCCAAAGGGTCCCTAGATCTATGGTCCTCGTTACTTCACAGCAGCTCAAACCTTCGTAGGTTTAGACATTATGGCCACTCCGCTCTGCCAAAGTAGGACTTCATCGAAGTACTTTACGTGAGTCCCTCCACCAGTTTATTGGATGGGTAAGAGGGTTTCTTAACAAACTCCCTAGATCAATGGATTTCATCAATTCGTAAGTCTGACATTCGGGGAACTTTGTGCTATAATTTTTTTTTCTCATGGATTACTCAACCTCGAACTTACCTCGATGTAGATCCAATGTTCAGGGGGACTCCACAGTACCCCCAGATCTGCGACTCACGTTACTTCGCAATTGGTAAGTGGGTCAGGGTTTAACGGTGGGACAAGTCTATTTTCCATGGTTAGAGAAACCGCCAGATGTCGGTCAACCTCGTGGGTAACCCTAACACAATTTTCCTTCAGTTGGTTGGCAACTAGTAAGGTCGTAATACTCTAGATCTTTGAACTCCCAAAGTTTCAAAGCTAGAAAGGCTTAACTTTGTTTGGGCCTAGCGCAGGGCCCCTAGACCTTGGTCATATGGGTCCTCCAAAAATTCTTGTGAGCTACACACTAATATCTTAGCCATGAATTGGTTAAGGCCATGGGCATGAGCCCTCAGTCACACAAGTGAAGGGTCTGAAGGAGAGGCCCTCCTTTCCATCGAGTTTGAACTTGGAATTCCCGCGATGGTAAGTTAGAGAGTTTGACAGGACTTAAGCATTTCAATTAACCCTACCCCAACTCTCTGGAAGACCCACGTCCCAGAACTCTCTAGCTGCTAAGATGAGGCAACCAGAAGAACATTCAAAAGCATGGGTTCACAGAGAAACAAGAAACATTTCTACCTTAACCATTCAATACACATTTTAGTCATAAACATGTATATTCAAACATCATTTACATTCTAGTATAGAGAGTATGAAAATACTTGTTAGAAACCAGAATCATGAAGCGATTGCTGAAAGGGGTGCCTGTTTCCACCCAAACTTAGGCACAACCACTCTTGAATGGATTTACCATTGACCACTCCCGAGCTAGACCATGATTCTTTGAGAGAGACTATTTGTTCTTGCTCCATGATATTCAGGGACGAATGTTACTCTCCTCCTCCCACAGGATCTTGGCTATCGGTTTTCTCTGTACTAAGCAAGGGGGTCTAAATGTGTACTTCCACAATCACTCATCAACCTCGTTTATCATATTGGATTGAAAATGTTGCCAACAACTTCTTGCACCTAGAACAATCTTGTTTCTCAGTTCTCCTTTGAACTCGAGAGCTGCAAGCACTCTCCTCACTCTTGGAAATTGGTCTCTCTACTCTGCTTCCTCGCAGATGCACATCTGCCCACAAATTACCTATTTTATTTCCTTCCTAAACAAGGTTACATGGATATGAATCCCCAACTCATGGTCAATTCTAGAATCCTTGCAGATGGGTACTTTGCCTCATCTCCTCATTAACTCTCGAGGAGGACTTTTCCAATTACCACCCTGACTGGTAATTTATTTATGGGTCAAAGGACTGTTATGGGTCTAAGAAAGTAAATCCAATGAGGTACTATTTTGGTGGGGGTCATCTCAACCATTTCTAGTTCCCCTCCCCACATCTCTCATAGCATCATGATCTATCTTGGAAAAACCCCCTTTCAACAATTATGCAACACTATCTAGTTTAATTAATAACGAAAATACATATATTACCTTTTATAACAAATGGTTCATCAAATCCAACATTCACACATACTTAGTTTGCCACATTATTTTGGCAAGTTATAGTTATATTTATAGGCTAGGGGAAACATGGGTATGACAATCCCCTCCCCTTAAAGGAACATTGTCCTCGATGTTCTACCTACCGACGTGCTTTGTATGTACAGAAGTAAACAAAAATGGGTATGCATGTTTCATGGTATCCTCCATTTCCCATGTAGCTTCATCTGTAACAAAGTGTTTCCATTACACCTTGACCCGTGCAATGGTTTTATTCCTGAGTCGGGTTTCCTTCCTTTATATTATGCATTGTGGTTCTATAAAGAATTCTCCCTCTGGTTCCACCTGAATCACAGACTAGTCATTTACATGATTAGAATCATGTAGATATTTTTTCAGTAATGAAACATGAAAAACATTATGTTCCTTCACTGTGGGAGGAAGTGCTAGCCTATATGCTATAGGCCCCACTCTATCCAAAATTTCAAAGGGTCCACAATACCTAGGTCCCATCTTGCAACATGCTCTGATTCTCAAGGAGATTTTCTTGGCTCTGACTCAGAGATACACATGATCCCCTGTTTTGAACTCTCTAGGAGTGATTTTTCTGTCTGCATAGATTTTCTATCTATCCTAAGTCACTTTAATATTTTGTTTTATCTGAATTACTTGTTGTTCCATTTCTTTTAGCATGTATGTCCCGATTGTAATTATATCTATTGGGTTATCCTAACTGATTGGAATTTTGAACTATCTACCATAGAGGGCTTCAAAAGGGCTCATCTTCAATGACTCTTGATAACCATTGTTGTAGAAAAATTCTACCAGTGGTAGGTAGTCTTCCCACTTCTTAGGCTGATGCATTACATGCATCCTTAACATGTCCTCTAATACTTGGTTTACCCTCTCTGTCTGTCTATCAATTTGAGGGTGATAGGTTGTACTAAATAACAATTTAGTTTCAAAACCAACAAATAGAGATTTCCAAAAGTTTGAAGTAAATTCTGTATCTCGCTCGGATATGATTTATTTAGGCATGGCATGCAATTTAAATATTTATTTCATGAAAATAATGGAAATATCTATTTCATTTCATGTTGATTTGACGGGAATGAAGTGAGCAGTCTTTGTCAGTTTGTCCACAGCTACCATTATGGCATCATTCTGTTTGGTTAATTTTGGTAACCCTGTGATGAAATCCATGGAGATGGTTTCCCATTTCCATTCTAGAATTGGTAGGGGATGCAACATCCCTGCTGGTGTTGGTGCTCTTCCTTAACCTGCTGACATTCTAGACATTTTGCTAAGTAATCAACTATGTCCTTTTTTAGTCCTGGCCAATAAAATAGTTTCCTAGTGGTTGTGATCATTTTCTGATAACCAGGATAACCAAAAAGGAAATCAATCAAGGGGTGCATGGAGGCCTACCAACACTACAATAATACATCAATCTAGAGAACTAATCCCATGGAAACACAAACATCATGCAGATTAAAATAAGGGTTTCCAGACATTAGTTGGACATCATGTTTGTCTCCCATTAGGATTTATGAATGGACATACTTGGTACCAGTTGGCTACATTGCTTAGCTAATCATATTGTATGGTTTCTTCCCATGTTTCGAGGAGGAAGCATGTGAAGGGGGGTGGAATGTAATATACCTAGGGAGGTACCCAATGGGAATGTGGTTATGTATTATTAGTGGAGGCCATTCAATGTAAGGTGGACTAGGTCCACTATATTATTAAATAAAGCCCACTATAATAGTTATATATAATAAATAGGCTTTCTAGAATATTCCTTCTCTAGAATGTTCCTAGAAGATAGAAAATGCTATATAAAGAAGTATAAGAAATGTATTGGAGCATAGTGAATAATATTGTGAATGTGTCAAGAATTTCTTGAGGAGTGTTATCCTTCCTTAAGGATTAATATATGGTGTTACCCTACCTCAAGGGTTTTGACTATTTCTTGTGTTCAATATTTGGTGAATGGTTTGGATTTTTCTTGTTGATATTGTAGGTTTGTTTTGAGATTTATCTTCAAATCTATTCAGGTACTTAAAAGCACTCCATTTTTATCCCTTTTATTTTGTTCTTCTTCACTTATCCTTTCACTGTCTTTGTGGAGGAGGGTTGAGAACTGTTCCAGTCTCAATGTTCTGTCATGCTCTTCATCTTTCCTTGATTGTTGTTGAGCCGCATCAGTTGATCCAGATTATTTTTTAGAATGAAATGAAAACATAGATATTACAATGAAATACACATAAATATTTCCAGAAACAAAGAAATACAATAATGCATGATTTCTATTAATGAAATAAATGTATAGAGACTTTAAAAATACAGAGTGAAAGACTCGCTAGAATGGTGGAAGATTATCTATGAGAAGAGATGTGACAGTTACTCACATTCGCAAGAAAATGATTGTTACAATGAGGCTCCAAAGACATTTTTAACATAAAGAAAATACAAAACCCAAACCAGGAAGATGAAAAACCAAAAGGTTTGCGGGCCCTGATGGGGGTAGTTGATACGCCAACTTATCGGGGGCATAACTTTTGCATACGATCTTCCTTTGGGCCGCTCAATAAACCATTGGAAAGGTCTAACTAAGAAGAATTATTTTTAACCAGCCCAGACAAATTCACCTAAAATTCACCTAGGCCCAAAATCCACAAAAAACATCATTTATGGCCTCAAAACGACCCTAGAAGTTTAAAACCCTCAAAACTGTCGAAAAACTAGCAAGGTGGAAAATTGTTTTTCAAGCCAATGGACTAGGTGGGTGGACACTGATATACACCTAGATAAATCCTCCCTCCTTAGGAATCAATGGTCTCCATTGTGATGAGTTCCCGAGGGAGAGGGGGAAGCGTTTGTTGAACCTAAACCTTGGTGAGTTTCTTGCCTTGCTGGAGAAGTTGTGTTGCTTGGCTTGTGGAAGGTTGTTGAGAAATTGATGTTGGAAGGGTTGGACCTTTTTAACCATTATGGCTACATGAGATGACTATGTGCATAAGGAATCTTTGCACTTTTCTTCGACCTTCTCTACCTGCTTCTGTTGGATAGAAGGTGCTTGGACCAAGGTTGTAGTGGTTGCAGTGTCCTTCTGTTCATATTTTGAACAGATTGTGAAGAAGATGAATTTTGTAGTATGAGATACTACATTGTGGCACTGTTTAGGTGGGACAGTAGTTGGAACTACCTTTGGTATCCTGTAGAGATGACCCCTAGAGTAACAATGACACTATGGGGTCGAGACTCATAGATACAATGGAGCTTCCACATATATGGTTGGCCCAAGAGAACATCACATACATCCAATAGGGAAACATCACATAATATGTCATCCTAGAAGGGTTGGATGTCGTATGACAATCGAAACTGCTGGATGACACGAAGATCGCGTCCCTGGCGAAGCCACCCGATGTTGTATGGATGAAAGTGTGGTGTTGTCAAGAATACCAATTGTTTGACGACTTCTGTTGAGATGAGATTCTTCTGGATTCTACTATCAATAATAAAATGTAGCAGGGTCCCCTTCACCCACATCTGTGAATGAAAAAAATGCTCCCCCTCTTCAAAATTTGTTGGTTCTTCTGGTTGAATTGTTGTGGTCGCAACAATAGAAGTGGGGTCCACACCAATGATCTGTCTTTTTCCATTATTTTCTGAATCATATTATGAATCAGGGTTCGACTCCTTGTATTTGATCTCAACCACCAATGATTGTTTTGAGCGACATTCATCAGTGTTGTGCCAGGGTATTTTGTTGAAATCACACCACTTTCCAGTGTCCTTCTTCGTCTTTTTGTTACCCTTATTTTCCTATGGCTTGGACAAGTTTTCAAGAGGATGTTTATTAGGGCCATATTTATCATACTTTGGTTATTGCGTATTTGTAGACCCAAAATCCCATTTGTTTTGGTGCCTAAATTTCTGCTCGATTTTGACAGCATATCGATAAACAACTCCCAGTGATGAGATGTACAGGAAATCCATTTCTATTTGGATGTACCTATGTAGAGCCCCATAGTATTTCAGAACCATATGATTCTCAGAGTATTTGATATCCAACTTGGTGCACAAGGTATGGAAATTATTTGTGAACTCTGGCACTGTTTGGCCCCTCTCTTGCAACAGTGTGGTCCATTTCATTTATTGGTCATCATAGTTACCAATAGGGTAATATTGTTCCTTGACTACATCCACAAAAAAATCCCAAGTGGGATCGACCCCATATATTCCAAACTCCTTCGTGGAACTTTTCTCCCAGTAAGTTTCCCACTAATGTTTGACATGAGTGAGAGCCTTAATGAGTGTGAAGGTGATCTTTTCATTGTCGGAAAAATTGTGAACAAAGAAGTAACCTTTCTAGCATATTTAACCATTTTTCTAGGGCATCTGCATCTATCTGACCTTCAAATACCGAAATATCAAAATTAACTTGTACCTTGAAGGGATAGGTGCTTCCAAAGTGGCCTCTTGATGAAGACATTCTTGCTATTATCGACAAGTATTGAAGGATGTGGGAAAAATTCTCCATCATTTCGTCCCTCTATCGTGTGAGAGCTTGTTCAAGCAACATATTAATAGAATATTTTTCTCTGTCATTTTTATTTTCTTCCACCATGGAGGGTTTCTTGAGTGTGTGAGAGTGATTGTCTTCAAAAAAGACAAGCTCGAGACCCAACTTGCTATACTTCGTCCTTGTCGGGGACATGCACTGAAAAAATGATCAAGAGCAACCTACTATGATACCATTGATCCAAATTATTTTTGAGAATGAAATGAAAGAAAATATATTACAATGAAATACACATAAATATTGTCAGAAATACATAAATACAGTAATACATGATTTCTATTAATGAAAGAAATGTACAAAGACTGTAAAAATATAGAGTGAAAGACTCACTAGAATGGTGACAATTTATCTCTGAGAAGAGATGTGATGGATACTCACATTCACAAGAATATTATTGTTACAATGAGGCTCCACAGGCCTTTTTAACATAAATAAAATCCAAAAACCTAACCCCAAAAGATGAAAAGATAAAAGGTTTGCGGGCCCCGATGGGGGTAGTTGATACGTCAACTTCCCGGGGGCGTAACTTTTGCATACGATCTCTGTTTGGGGCGCTCGATACACCGTTGGAAAGGTAAAACTGAGAAGAATTATTTTCAAATAGCCTAGGCTAGATCCTTTGACAAAAATTTGGGCTCCAAATCCCAAAAAAACGTCGTTTAGGGGCTCAAAATGACCCTGGACATTTGGAACTCGAAAAACTGTCAAAAAACTACCAAGATGGAAAACTGTTTTTCGAGCTAGTGGAATAGGTGGGTGGCCACCGATATCCACCTGGATCATCAATAGTGAGCCTTTCTACTGCTTCTTAGAAACTTAGCGTGCCTCATAAAACATCTTCTGAGAACCGGACCATATGCATGATCTGTGGCACCAACTTGGCGACCTTCATATGCTCATACACCACATTTTGGGGGTCATGTGATTTGGGATCCTTGAAACAAAGGAACAACTCCTTGAGTGTTTATGCTTCCTTTTCAGCTTGCTTCTTATCAATAAAAAAGTATGATCCAATCTAGATGCGAAAAATTGGCCAGTACCTTTTATTCTTTTTTGAAAGGTAGGTGATGGCCCCTTTTTCCACAGTGCACTATGCAACCTACCTAGCTAATATCTTATCAAGCACATACTTGGGAAACAAATGTGGTGTTCTTGTGGCCTCGAAGATATGTATGTAAGTGTAGTACTTCTTCATGTACCAATGCCCAATCTCCTTCAAATCTTTGAGAGCCCCGAGAGAGATTCTGTGTGGGAAGAGACTGAAGATGGCCTTATGCAAGGGAGCAAGGAAGTAATCACAGATGTCATAAAAATATATTTTTTTATTTGGCTTCCCATAGTTGTGAAAAATACAAATGAATCAAGCCCATTTCCAAGATCCATACCTAGTTAAATGTGTGGAATGAGTTAGTTGCACATACAACGTCTATAAGTTAGGAAGACATGTAGAAACCAAGGTTTTTCATACCTTTGGGATATTGGATTATCTTTGCGATGCTGAAAGAGAGTATTCTCACCCAATTGAGCACTTGGCTCTTCTGGGCTACTATGTATGCCATGGGAAACCACTCCATCTTGAAAGGAGTGTTGGTCGCCTCGCCATATAGTGTTCAAATCATGGTGTTTAGCACCCTGTAAGGGCTCTTAAGGTATTATGAAGGGACATGCCTTTCACCCTTTTTCACTGGCCATTATTCATCATAGAACCAATCCTCCCTTAGGGTCTAGAAGTCTTTATGTTCGACCCGAATTGTTCCATAAAAGACTCATTCAGGACTACTGTAGGATTTGGGGTTTGATATCTAGCTTAGATATCTTCTACTTTGAGAGAAGTGATGGGGAGACTTGTAGTGTTGAGTATCAACCGTGCATATTTATGTAGATACACAAAACACCATTTAGTTGCATCATTGTAAGGAAACAACTTTGGGCGAGCAACTACTGTATGTATCCCTCTCTTCCCGATATTCTTGTATGCATCAATGTCTAGATCATCAGATGGGAACCTTTCATTCTCGAACATGTCTAAGACCTTAGTGTAGTAGAGGTAGTGTTCCATTCTGTCATGGATGTTGATGTCAGAAATGTTATATGACTTGGGGATTGAAGCTGGAACATGTGTTCCAAAAGTCTGAGTTATTCCCTTTCTAGTAATCATCCTGGACGTTTCGTCACCTGTGAAAACAAACAAATCAATAGTTAATAGAGTCATTTCAGGGGATGAATTACTAGTATTTGAATGATTAGTAGCCTACTCACTTAGTCACCAGGGATGACATTTAATTAGACCGAGAGAGAAGAAAATTGCAGACACAATATTTGTTTTACTTAGCAAGCAAGTGAAAAGAAACTTGAGATTTGGTGTTTTTTAAAAATGTTTCAGGGATTCACTCCAAACCCAAGCATAATTAATGAGTAAGGTGTGATACAACTTAGAATAGGTTAGGCTAGTACAGATTAGAGAAAATGAATTTGTGGGTGTTTGACGGTTATAATCGTCAAGGCATGGGAAAATTTGAAAGATTGGGATAGCCAAATAGTCATTGTCATCGATAGTTGAGGGAGATGAAGGGTGTGGATACGAGAAAGAGACAATCTTCGACGACGATAATTTGACATTTGTTTGCATAAGCTTAGTTACAGAGTTTAAGCTTGAAAGGAAATTCCTTTTGATGTTCTCTTATCTGACCATTGGGTGTTAATCCTATCTTCATTAATGCCGACGAGATGTCAAGATAGTCATAGGGGCTTGTTACTTTGAAAAACTTGAGATCAACGACGATGAGGTAATCAACGACGACCTCACTCATCTAGTCCGTAGGATGGGTTAATGTGTAATTGTTAGAGAGTTATAGAGGCAATATCATCATCGACGGAGAGTGTAGGTAGGTAAAAGTGCACTAAGAAACTTTTGACGATGAAAATATTTTTGTGTTAGTCGATGTTAACTTGCCATGTGTAAGGGAGAGCAAATCTTAGGTATTAGTTGGTGTGTGGGCCCAACGC
Organism: Picea glauca; assembly: GCA_000966675.3. Lineage (NCBI taxonomy): Eukaryota > Viridiplantae > Streptophyta > Pinopsida > Pinales > Pinaceae > Picea > Picea glauca. The sequence continues at coordinate 55,835 of JZKD02S1971903.1, forward strand.
AAAATGAAATACTGTGGTGTACTTCAAAAAAGGTTCGATGATGCTAGTTGGACTATGACCAAGAGAGAGAAAGGGCACGTCTTCGTCAATGGATATGGACAGGCTTGTGAGGGTGATGGGGCATTGTTAATCTCCAACGACGATGTTGTGAAGCGTCGTCGTCAGCATAAAGTGGAGATGGGGATGTGAGCATCATTTGGTACAGTCCCGATGAAAAAAAAATGATAAAGAGTATTTCCTTATGAAAAAGAAAAGTGTGCCCCCTACTAAGACTAAAATTTTAGGTGGAGGGGCCCCCGGGGGGGCATCTCAATTGGCAAGTGCCGTGAAAATGAATTTCCATGAGGTTTCGAGTTCAACTCCCCCCGACTTACAATGTGTGCTGCGTATGGGGCCTCGTGGGCACACCAGGAGGTTATAGTGGTAGCAGTTGGATAACACGGCCACGTGTAACGCGAGCACGTGCCCAACTAGTTGCTGATTCCTCCAGACATT
>JZKD02S1971914.1:9754-21325 GCA_000966675.3 Picea glauca
AGAAAGAACCTCCCCATTGAGGTGACATTGGGTGGGGAAGGTTCTTGTTACGCCAGTTTGGCCTTAATTCTCTAGCCTTTCGACCTAGCTACAAACTGTGCGATAACAGGCCATATAGGCTTCTAGCCACATTGAAAAAATCTTTAGAGTTTCTATGATCTTCGGGTCATATTGACCACAAGTGGCCCTTGGCCATTCATCACACAAGTTACGTGAAGAAAGGAATTATTCCACTGCACATTAGAAGAACGGAAACATTAAAAATAAAAATATGCCAATGCAATACAATAATAATAAAAAATATTACCAGGCTATGAAATATTATTTCGACTTCAAAAGTTAGAAGAAATTAAGGAAAAAAAAGAGGAGATAAAAAAAATTTAAAAAAGAAAGGTTTTCTTAAAGGCATGTGAACAAATATAAGTGCATACCAAGAAAATGTAAGAAAAGCTAATTAAAAAAAAGTTTAAAAGAAGTGAAAAAGTGAATATTTTATTTTACCTTTAGAGATTTAACGACCCATGGTTTTGGAAAACCATTGGCCTATGGTATTCCATACCATATATATGTCCATGTGTATATATATTTATAAAGAACTATACCATATGAAAAATAAAGTATTTATAAGTGGAAAAAGAAAGTATATAGAGACGGAGTTTAAGAATATTAAAAGGGAAAGTGATAAAGTTTAAAGAGTTATTATTAAAGTGATCTTCTGCATTCTTTCGAAGAAGTACTAAGTGAACTATGACAACTATAAATAATCATACATTTTTTGAAAAATGTCCATTTTGTGCAATGGTGTTTAATTTTCAAGAATCCTTTAGAAATCAAAACTTTAATTGCACAAATTGTCGAAAACCATTTATTCTAACAAAATATCAAAATGACTACAAGAAATTGGAAGACGAAATAACATATTATAAAGAGACCAATAGAAATTTACAAAATGAAGTTGTCATGGAGAAACTTAAGAATAAATTGTATTCTTTCCAAGCAAAATGTATTGAGCAGTTGCATGCACAAATTAAAGACGAGAGAAAAAAATATCACAAGACCTTACTAGAACGAAATCAAGAAATCTCTCGCCTAAAAGATCAAAATCATAAGTTAGAACAAGCTAATCAAAATTTTATTAAGAAATTGTCAGAGAAAGATGAAGAAAATTGTCATTTAAAAATCCATAATCAAAGTTTACTCACCCAGATTAAGAAGATAAAGAGTGATAAGAAGACGGTAGAGGACAAGTTAGAACAACTTATCAATAAGGAATCATTGGTAGATAAAGAGACAATGACTGAACCTATGGAACTACATGTGTCTTCAAATGGAAAAAACCTGCTGGTGAATAAAGAAATTAATACATACCCAATCAACCTAACAATTCAAAAGGATTCAGTTGATGTAAAGAGGTCTTCACATGTCGAAGTAGAAACAAGCCAGGGCTATGAAGAATACTCAATTCCAAGTGCTAATCAAGAAGAAGATACAAGTACATGAAGTAAAGATCAAGTTGCAAGGATTCCTTATAGATATCATAATCACAAAAATCGATACTTCAACCAATCAATGTATCCACAGAAAGAAATGACAAATATGTCAAAAATTATTACCTCCATTACAAATGATACTCAAGGCAGAAGTTATCATGGGAGTCAAAATACATCAAATTGTCTACAAGAACCCCATAAAAGCCCCATTTTGCAGAAGATTGATTTAAGGTGGGTAGACTCCCTTACAATTCTACGGTTCTACATAGCGCTTAGAAGATCCTATCGTTTCAAGTCCTCAACGATCACTAATTCATGAATAAAGAATAAGGAGGCGATACTACAAGTCAGAGCAAGAGATAAGTCTTCCATAAGTATGCTTTGAGGACAAAGCATTTTTAAGGGGAAGACAATGTTATGAACTTAATAATAATAAATATAAATACATTATAATAGTTAATGAAGAGACACCTTCCCAATGAAAGGTCACGTCTCTTCATGGAAGGGCACCCCTGTGTGGGTATATAAAGTCGTGTGGGTATATAAAGCCCTCATTCTTATTGTATCTCATCATCTTATATTCATATACATTATTTAATATATTATTTTTTATGAACTATAACATGTTGTCCTTGCTACATTGGGTATTTACCTAGTGAACCGACTTGGTTCACCACAGGGTCTCGCAAACACATTTATGAAGGAAACGTGGAAAAATAATGGTCATTCCATGACATGCAAGGAGAAAGTCAGTGGAAGAAAGAAAACAAATCTCATTATGGGAAAAATCCATGTTTTGAAGTTTTTCGGTGCAGGGATTTGTACGTGGATTTCACAAACCTAGCTAAAGGTGTCAATTAAAAAGGCATATTAAAATTAATATGCTAAACGATGAAAATGGCAAATACTATGTTATGAGAGAGGCTTAATCCTTTATCATTTTATTATGGTAAAAAGGAGGAAATATCGTAAAATATGCATGAGTTTGAAAAATAAAAGTGATTGGAGGATGATGTCATTCTCCACTAACTTGTTTTATTTTAAGACCCCATCGACTTTATAAGGAGAATGATTTAATTAAAGGGGGAGATGAAATTATTCCACTTCATCTCCTATGGTTAGTTAAGTAAATGAACCCCCCCTCCTTTATCTTAATAAAAACGATTGGATACATTGTGCATATGAGGGGGCGGATCTAATTCAAAGACAACTACCACTTAGTAACCGTGGGCGCTAATGGTAAAGCCGCTACACTATATAAGGAAGCCGCCAGAATCAAAGGGGCCGACTTTGTAGATAAAGTTGGTTTAATTAAAAACGTTTATAAGTGTTGGTTAGTTGTTCTATGAAATGATTTGGCGATATAAATTTATATGAATTATTATTTTTTGTTGTTTAAAATTCATTTTTGAATGCAGAAATGATTCCAACATGTTGAAAAATATTTAAAACATTTGAATTATACAAAAATAATCACTCATATTTATAAAACCATACATAAAAACAACCAATTAATCATATCCATTGTAATCATATCCATTGGTGTAATTAAAATGGAGCTGCTGTCATTAAGTCCGCCCAGCCAGTTAAGGATAAATTAAATTGGCGCATCTAAGTGGATTCGCCCCCCTTGCACATCGAATCTGTCACAAAGTTAAAGCTGCCACATCACTCACACTCAGCTAACCGCTGGGACTAAAATCAACAAGTCGTGGGGCCACAAATGAAGAGATGGGATTAATGATGGAACGCTGGTTCAAGTCAAAGGAAGCTTAACCATTAATTAAAGGAGTGAGCCGTGGGATCTAAGTGGATTGGGCAGATTGGTGGAAGATTTGAGATCGTGAAGCTGAAAAGGGAACCTTCTATATGTACAAATCTCTTGGGCAAATGCCACCCCTTTGTGGACATTTTTTTGTTATTATTAAAAAAAATGTTTGTTATGATGAAATATGACTGTTGTTGTAATGATTTAGTCTCGAGCCTGTGGATGACAAGTCGGATCATTATTATTTTATGAGAGGATTAAATTAGCCGAAGTCAGATTATTATTATTTTATGAGAGAGGATCCAACTAGTCGTAATGAAAAACTACGTAAGGCTAGCTCCTCTTCTCATTTGAGGTTTTTGAAACTTTGTAAGATCATAATGTCATTAGAGTTAAACTTCATTCTCTTGAGCATTATGCTTGATTTTTTTATGCTATCTCTTCTTGAGTTATGAGTTACAGTGCTTAATAAAAGAAAATATTGTTTATGTTTGGGTTGATTTGTAAGAATAAGAGGTTGGTCCATTGAAGGACTACATAGTCACGTGGAGGGAAGGATCTAGGCTAGATGCATCATCTCTTCCCTTGGTGATGTCGATGAGCTATGATTCAAGGGTTGGACACATCCTTTAGGGGATATCTTCAACAAGGAGAGTAGCTTGCCTTTGCACCCATGTCAATCTAGTGGCTGGAAACCATCCATTGGGAGCTTTCCTAGCAAGGATCCAAGATCAATCTATTCATCTAAACTAAGGCGGGGGTGATAGTCCATCAATTCCTAACCCGTCCTTTAGCTCAAAGTCTAAAGTCGACTTAGAGGTGGTTGTGATCGCAAGTGACACTTAGGTGAAAAGGTAAGACTAGAGGTAAGTCCATTGTCTCTCAACCAACTTTATTTCAAAAAATTCCAAATTCTTTTAATTTTCTGTTTTATAAAAAATATAAAAATACAAAAAGATACATATACTAGCTTGTTGTAATTTCACATTTCATGAGCTAGGAACCCTTGGGATTTTGTCTTGGAGTCCCCTCCCCCAAGGGTAATTGTTTCTCCTTAGTTTGTATGCTTTTAATTGAATATTTTAAACAGGGAAAGTCGAGATTTGATATAGGTCTGCAGTCATTTACAACAAACTTACATCTCATTTTCGTCCACTTTACCAAGGTATTTTGCCAAGACAAATCTCCAAGCATTGGTAAGTGTTATCAACATTCGATCTTGTGTATTAGATCTATATATTGTGATGATCTGAATGTTATTTTGCTGCTGTTATAGTCTTATTTTCTGCGTTAAATCAATTGTATATCATCAGACTTTAAATAATTAACTCCTACTCCTTCACCATAGCCCAATAGTTAAAGCACTAGTCTACTAATCGGTCGGGTCAGGTGATTGTGTTGTGTGATATGGAAGCCTCCCAAATCCTTTCATGAGTGGGAGTTGGGCTTGAATAGGTAGAAGATAGGTGTTGTGGTGACATTGGGCACCTATTCCTTGTGTTGCTCCCATAGCAGTCTAAGGCCTTGTAGGACTGCTAGTTTGGGCGGTAAGAGGGACCACTGTCTTCATTGTGGACCATGAGACGTGATCTCCTCTAGTTACCCCTAGGTAACAATTCCTATAGCACTTTGAAAAAAATGTTGCTATCCATCTTCCTGACAAAAGACTACATGCTATGTAAAATTTCATTTCAAGCCTTCATTATCTTATCACAAATACTTTAGACCTGTATCGGAGCAAACGATCACAAAGCAAAGTGTCCACAATAGTGCAATAGTGAAGATTGATAGCGGATCACTTTGAATTAGGGTATATCTTAATCACACAAAATGAATTATCTTATCACAAATACTTCAGACCTGTATCGGAGCAAATGATCACAAGGGAAAGTGTCCACAATAGTGCAACAATGAAGATTGATAGCAGATCACTTTGAATTAGGGTATATCTTAATCACACAAAATGGATGAGTAGGACAATTCCTTCATTGCCTCTACTGGTGTCATTGCCTCTATTAGTAGAACACATCCTGATAACACCCCTTTCTAATCTGCTTCTTCAGTTATTGCATTATGAAGATCAAACTAACCCAGAATTCAGATTTGACAATCCTTCAATGATTAATATGGCTCTAATCTTCTTCTTTAGTTATTGCTTTATGAAAATCAAACTAACCCAAAATTCATATTTGACAATCCTTCAATCATTAATATGGCAAAGACAGTGAGTGCTCTGCAAAAGTAATTTTCTATCCCACTAAGAAACATCGTTAGAACAAAATAAACATGTCAAGCACTAGGGTGCTCCTCTACAAAGCCACATCTCATCATGTAACATCAATGACAAGACCAACCCTCCATACAAATATGCAAGTACCATGATACCAAGACAACTTCATGTAAACCAAAGTGCAAGCATCCTCATCAAATAAGCCGATCCATCCAGAGAAGGCATGCAATCAATAGATAGGCCATCCATCAGCATCAAGGAGTATGTCATCATCTATCACATGTGATCATGGACAAAATATCATGATGAAGGAAAAATATATCAAGCAAAAATAAGAGGTTAGTATCTCTTGTCAAAATCAACAACCCTGTGAGTCACCCTTGCAAAACCATGTCTTGTGATGAGAATCACAATTTACTAGTCATGCAAATATGAGGGGTAACACATTCCATACTAATATTCTCCTTCTTGCCTTCAAAAAAATGTTAAAAAAGTTAGGATTGAAATGGATAGTTAGGCCTAGTTTTKCTTTTCTAGGAAGACATTTTACATTTTGCAAAACAAGTAAAACATATTCTTAATCAATTTAATAGTTTAGCCAAAATAAATGCTTAAGATGCTATAATTTGGGGTCCACGGTTATTTTCTATCCAAGTTGATATTTTTTATTTTGCAAAACATATAAAGATGGCTTCTGAATGAATTTAATAATTTAGCCAAAAGGAATACTTAAGGTATTATAATTTTGTGGCCATGGAATTTTTTAGGTAATAGTTATTTGTAATTTTTTAGTTAATAGTTATTTGTAATTAAGATAAAGATTTTTTAAATTTCTTCCATCTAACAAAACTATCCCATGGATGCCCTTAGTTCGCCCCTATTAATAGATATGAGGAAATTCTGTTTGGTGGGTACCTTGTTCCTAGTTTGGTCATTTGGTTTAGAATCTATATCCATCTATGAGACATAAACAATTCACTAAAACTTTTGCAAAGGAAACATTGTGAAAAAAATCAAACAATTATTACAGGTTAACCAACATTTAATTTACATGTAATTTTTACCAATGCCAGCATTGTAGCTAATGAGGGTCGAACTCGTCTTTCAGGATGCCAGAAATGCAGAGAAGCCCAGAACAGAACAAAGACAGAGAAAGAGGAAGAATACTGATGGGAAATTTCAAGAGTCTGAATCTCATCAACCTGAAAAGAAAGCAAAACATACATATGAGGGGAAATCGCAAGAATCTGAAGCTCAAAAGAAAGAAAATGCTAAATCTGGTTTCGTCCAGCTATTTCGTAAATTTCTTCAAGAAGGTCCAAAAGATGGAGAAGAAATAAAAGTTTTCATGAAGAAATACGCTAAAGGGGTAATTCTCATCCTTCAACCTTTTTCCATCAAACATTAATTGATCGCTGTATAAATATCACTTTTAATTTCCTCATTTCCATGGAAAATCATTTTCTTTAAATTCTTAAACTCTATGTTATATCAAAGCTTAGAATAACCAGTATTGTTCTTTTGAATGAAATGCCATCAATCCCTTAACTCAGAATATGAGCACTTGAAATTCTGCTTCAATGTACAATATCATGCTTAGTGGTGCTATAATATGGATTTCTCTTTACAATTATTATAGTATCTCCATTTCCCCAATTCTCGTCAATGGGGCGTTAGATCACTGGTGAAGGTTGATATAGAGTATTAAGATGTCCATGAGGGTTCCATTGTTCTTGTGCCCCACCGGAAAAAATGGCATGTCAAGAAAACAGGGATGAGGCAGGGTGCAAATGTCAACGGATTTGGCAGAACTAATACCCCTCAGACTTGGAACCTAAGTCAAAAGAAGTCTGTATTATGCGATACAATTCCTGGACTTGGGTTTGTTTCTTGAAATTCACCTAATCGTCTGCTAGCCTCCTGCTGTAATCTTTACAGCTTATTTTCTTTGGGAATTCGTAGAGAGATCCTTTTTCCTATTTAGTCTCATTAAGGGTTCTTTGGTACAAGGAATTATGCACGCCATGAAATTAGTGTTGAATGGGCATTGTGCAATGTCTAAAGATTTTGTCACAGTTTCATGTTGTAACGGTTCTGTCATAAAGAGTTCTAACTGTTGTAACAGCTTTGGTTCTGTCATAAAGAGTTCTAACTGTTGTAACAGCTTTGACATATCCATTTTAGTTTTGAATCTATTAAGCATGAAAATGGATTAAAAAATTTGATGTAAACTTTTTGTTATTTAAAATGATTTAGTGTAAAAGAAATAATAAGTTTTTTCTATTTTTTTTTCATGTTTTTAATTTTTCATGTTTTTATTATTAGTTTTAGATCTAAAAAAATTAGTAATTTAATCAAGGTGAAACCTAGATTCAAATCCAATTGACTGATACTATAATCCTTATACTACTGTCAACAGCCTGCAAACTAACACCTAGTAATAAGAAAGTAAGAAACTTATGACTTAGCACTTAGCAAAATACAGAAACTGAACACGGCTGTAACATGTTGAAACGGAAAGGCTATACCAAAAGATAATTGGTCAGCGGTCTCACAAGGCGATAGCCATATGGATTTTTGTTTTTGTCCATGACGACGCGACGACTTCCTTAATCGTCGCCTCCTTCAACAATTAATCCTTATTCTTTGCCGCGAATCTGTGTTATTATCTTTGTGACACAGTTCCTCAATATTCCTTTGCAAGATTTTGAACTTGTCTGGTTGAATCCGGTCTTTGGATGCAATCAATTTCCTTATGTGATTCCGGTGATATAATCACCAATGTAATGTGGCATACAGAGGCAGTTTTTTAAAATCTCATACTCCCGTAGTGAATTAACTTTAGTGGATCATTTTTTTAATGTTTCTAGACCCCAACATATATCCAATAACAGCTCTCACAGCAATAGTGAAGAAGTGCAGGCCAATCTAACAGATTTGTTATGGTTGCTTAGAGGTGGGGTAGTTTAATACTGTCGGATTCTTCCCCAGTTATAATTGCAGATTCTTGATGTTGTTAGGGATTGATCACAAAACTTTAGTAAGATCTTCTGCAGCGGAATAAGTTTTCTTTCAATATAAGTTGCATGATACGGGAAAACTGAAACACGTGTATTTGAAATGGAAATGCACTCGAACATGAGCCCTCAAAAATTAGAATATATATATATATATGTTATATTTCAAAAAATTGTATTGAAACTGTGAAAGAAAGCATTTAACATTGTGATTCAAAACACAGATTCATGAATAAATGAGCAAGAACATTTAAATGAGAAGCATAAAAAACATTTTACATTGTGATTTTGTATGCTGTATAAAGTATAAAGTGTGATTTTGTCTGTTGTATAAAGTATAAAGTGCTTGGTTGATAGGATGAGTTGGTTTGGTTTTATTATCCTTGTTTCCAGCACTTCCCTGTCAACTTCTTCTATTACTTCAATGACTTTTATGTTGAGGTTCTTTCTGGTCTCCACATCCTTTATCATCATCTAAGCTGGTCCTGTTTTTTCTAAATCTGCAAGAGTTTCTATCCTAAATTGTTTTAGCAGGTCATCTAATGTCCTCCACAGTCTTTTGCAAGTTTGTTCTACTGTTTCTTGAGTGTTATTTATATTATTGAGGATATATTCCCTAGTGTTGAGTGGCACCTAGTCTTTGATCCTTTTCTTGGTTGTATACATTGGTAGGATGCTAGGAGGGTTATCATAAACATCTTGCCAGTTGACAATCTGGTCATAGGCACTCTGTGGTCATAGGCACTCTGAACTTTCTGCTACTTTTCATTCACACTATTCATTTGTTGACCTAGCTTGAGGTGATCTGATTGTTGATTTTTCAATAAGCTAGGCTTAAGTATGAAGTTCATTCCATTTTAGCATTTTACTTAAACCATAGACAATTTGTTGCAGCAATCAGGATCACAAGAAGAAACACCATGCACAAGTACACAAGAAGTATCCTGGGAAACTCTTCTCAACAAGGGAAGAAAACTCAGCCAATCCTTTGCTATATTCTTCAAGAGAAAGACCTTCACCACCAAGAAAACCTAACACACAAAAGGGTGCTCACAAACCCTAGAAGACTAGCGCCCAAGAGAGGTGCGCACTTTTCCCAAGTAGATGTACTTGCTGAAATTTCCAAACCCACACAAAAGATGTGATTCCTCAATGGGGAATTTACCTTTACTTATATTAGACTTGACCTGTCAACATAAGTGTCTATTGGCACAACAGGGCCGACCTCTCTATCTCATAATATAATTAATATTAACCAGATTAATTATCTTTTACATTAATTTTTAATTACATTAAGGTGGGGCCAACATGTACCCTTTACATTACAATTAGGGTTACAAGCAGGTTTGACTCTTGAACAATATAGCAAGGGATCTCATACACCCACTAGTTCTCATCCACTAGGAGCACATCCATAGGTATGTCCATATCTTTGGCTCACTGCATTACACAGAAGAACCACTTCTTGACTAGTGCTCAACCACTAGGATCACGTTCACTTGTGCTCGTCCACAGACACGTCCACTCAACAGATCTTCTTTCCCACTGCATTACACAGGAGAGTCATCTGGAGTTTCTCATCAACTCTCTACTCAGAGGAGGCTAATACATCATCTTCATTTCTATCTCATGACGACGCACCCAACACTTTGGGCTTTCACATGTTCACCTTATGCTCAACCACATGCACGTCCAACTCTGCAGAACTTCTTTCTCACTGCGTTACATAGGAGAATCATTTGGAGTTCTTCTCAACTCTCTGTAAGGAGGAGGCCATCTCTACGTTCCATCTATGTCTCAGATAGGACACCCCTCTTAGGGGCTCTCTCTCAGGTTTGTGTCTTGGAGAATGTCTCACATAGCAGCAATCATCAACACTGATCGGTTCTTTTGAACTCTGTGTAATAAACATAAGAATTTCTTCTATGCGTCTCTTAGTTCCTCATTTTCTCTGGTGGATTCTTCTTTGATTATCTCCAAGATAAGAGTTCCCCTTTTCTTTCTTCTATAGTCTTCTCCAGAAGGTCATTGTCTTGTTGCAATTTCCGAACTTGGTCCTCTATATTCTCATTATATTTACTTATCTTCAATTGTTTCCCTTGGAGCCTCGTCCCTTCTTGAGCATGTGTGGCTTTAAGCTTCTCTATTTATTCTTGATGTAGCTTCTTGTTCAAGCTAACCTTCTTCTCAAATTCTGTACTCAGTTCCTTTTCTTAAAGTTGCAATTGCCTCTCCAATTCTTCTCTATGCAAACGTTTTGTTTTCATGGCCTCCTTCCTGAACTCATTGGCCATGTTATCCCCGATTTCTAGGGATAACTAGGAGATCATGTCTCAAGGCCCACAGGTCCTAGACATGGAGTACCGAGAGCAGGATTGACCTGAGCATGGCCCTGGAGGGCCCATCCTTTTCTTCTTTCGTCAGATTCATCTTGCCAGCAACAACAACATCCATCACTATCGGCTTGGTCTTGTATTGGAGAAGGCTCTTTCTCCATGAGGTAATTGGTCCAGGTATGATGGTATGTGTCACTTTTGATCATTATAACCTTTAAATGTATGCATCTAATTCCTTTTATTTTTGACAACTGCTTGGATTTTACATTGGCCCACTTGACCATGCTTGGGGAGATTGACTGGGTGCCTTAGCAAGCCTGTACCCATAGGTTTTGGTTTGCCACTGGGGGGTTTTTGAAGAGCCATCGTCTGCTCCCATCATACCACCACTTTTCCATCTTATCTCTCGCTCATCTATCCCATTTTCCTTGTTCGAGCATTAGGATGATCTGTTTGTAGGGTTGCACCTTATCTCGTGGGAAGAAGGGGCTAAAGGCCCAGAAGGTAAAAGCAGCTGGTAAAAGATAAAAGCCTAGAAATAGAACCTCAAGATGTTTCGCCTAGGGATCCCCGAGAAGGCAATAAAATGCCTCTCGGCAAGAAACAAGAGGGACCCGAAAAAATAACAAACAAGACCTAATCAAGAGGATAGGGGGTCTCATCACGAGCCAGCCTATTATGTTCATGGGTACCTAACGGCATGACATTGCCACCATCTGGTTACCATGCC
>JZKD02S1971925.1:23949-49452 GCA_000966675.3 Picea glauca
CCCCACTTAACACTACTAGAATGATCACCTCCTCCCCGATGCTTCTTAAAGGAAATACGAAGCAGGAAAATTTAACTTCTATTTAGAATTGTACCAAGCCAATGAAAGGGATGCATTCTCCCTCCACTTAGGAAATCCTCACAACATCGTCATTTGATCAACAACTTCCACCCACAACCCCCTTAGTTGTGGCAAGGGGGATGGAGTCATTAGGCACCAAATTCAAACATTGTGTTGGGTTTGTTGTCCATAACAATAATATCTCACTTGGATGTTAAACACACTAAGATGATTTAGCTCAAATCGATTTCTTATAAGATTTTATTTCACACTCCTATCGTCCATTTATACTATTGTACCTAGCAGTCCCATGTTTGACCTATTCATGGTCACTAACTGGTTTATCTCATCTTAATTTAATATGGCGATTTACAAAAAAATCAATGTTGATGAGGTTCGTGTAATAGAATATTTCCAAATTTAACAAAAAAATCAATATTGATGAGGTTCGTGTAATATAATATTTCCAAATTTAACGAACTATGTGTTGGTTAATGAATTTGAGTTTAATAAATTATTAATTTATTAAATGGAGACTTAATGTATCAGATGATGGAACCATTAATGAAAACAGGATAAGGTAGATGAAACTTAGTGGAGAGATAAGGTGGGTGAGACTTAATGAAGGTAGAAGGCGGTGAATGAGACAGGGGGAAAGGAGGATAAGAGAAGGGAAAAACACTCTGGGAAGGGGGGACTTTTGGACTTTTGTTTTGGGAGAGCATCATTTTTTTCAGAGGAGAGGACTGTATTGCTAGTTTGGGGGCTGGAGTAGCTTGTTGGAGGATTGTACTACTAGTTTTCTTGAGGAACTTGTTGGAGTTTGGTGGACTGTTACAGGGGAGCACCTATTGCTAGGAGTTTTGGGATCGGGGGCCAGGAATCCTTATAGAATCCTGGAGCTGGGGAGTTGGAGAGACTCTGTTCCTAGTTGGCTGGGAGGAAAAGATTAAGTTTTGGGTAGATTTTGGTAGAGCAGCTTGGGCACAGTTTTAGCTTCAGCTTGGACAGATAGAGTTGGGAAAACATCATCACTTGAGAGGTATTTATGTTCATTATTATGGCATGTTCATTATCATTATGATGGTTCATTATTTTACTATGATGTGTATGTTATTCAATATGTTATTTATATCATGCTGCCCATTTTGAATTTTGTTGAGCCATGAATTGTTATTTTGCTGAATATAGAACCGTAAAGAAATTATGATAGAAATGTTATGTTTAAATTTATGAAATTTTAGGTTTTGTTAGAGATGACCTTACACTCTTCCTGCTGAGCTTCTATTAATGTTATTTTGCGCCATGTTTGACATCAATGACAATATCATACCATTGTTGCTAACAAAAAGTGGGAAGGTTATATCCACTTAGTGCGATTTTATTACAATAATAGGTATCAAGCCTTATTAAAAATGATCTCATTTGAAGCATTGTATGGAAGGAAGTGTAACACAGAAGTAAGTTGTGATAACCCAACAAGTTGGGATTACCCAATAGACAAAGATATCGTTGGGCCAAAATTATTGAAGGAAATGGAAGAGAACATGGTTAAGATCGGGAAGAATTTAAATGTTTCCCATGACATGCAGAAAATAATACATTTTTTAGATATTTTAAAGCATGCAAACATGTTTTCCTAAAAGTGAAAGCAAATAAAAGTTCAGTAAGATTGGGTTGCTTCCCGAAGTTGGCAACAAGATATTGTGGACCTTTTGAAATACTAGAGAAGATAGAGAAAATTTCATACATGTTATCATTTCCTGCATCCATGAGAGTGAATAATGTTTTTCATGTGTCATTATTAAATAAATATGTCCCTCACCCTAACTACATAATTGATTTTACTGTGATCGAGGTGGAAAATGAAGGGGATTTATGGGTGGAACCAATATGCATCATTGATCGTAAAGTCAAACTGCTCCGGAACAAATCCATAGGGATGGTAAACATTCAATGGACCTACTATGGACCTGAAGATGCAACATGGGAGCATGAAGAAACTATGCACGAGGAATATCCACAAATGTTTGACAATTTTGAAGAAAACAAAATGAAAAACTCCATTTTGAGTTATGAAACCACATCTTAGAGTCCTAACCAACCTTTGTTGAGGGGCCTTGATAAAATAATGGCACATTCCTTGGGTTATCCCTAATAAACGAATGTTTTATTCCTTGGATCAACAGGTTGACAGGAATACAAGATTTTGGTTGGAACTGTTGCAAGAGTTGTTAAATTGTGGAATTGTGTTTCATAAACCATTGTTATGTAAACTTGTATGTGTATATTGGCATAATATGAAACAAGGATGGAACACAATTGTAGGGGAGGGGGAATTTAATGTCCCCACTATAATCCTTATTTTAATTTATGCATAATGCATATATGAATATGACCAAGTGATGTAATATGTGAATTGTACTTTTTATTTTAATAAATATAATGTGATACTAGCTACTGGGAATATATAGAGAGAGATGGTGGATGATTAAATCCACAAGAGAGAGTAATTTCTAGGAGTGTCCACGAGGACCCCAAGGAGCCTAAGGAGGAAATTAATTATGGGTATTAATCAAAACCGACATTTCTGAATTTTATTTTCATTGGGGATAACTTCTATTTTCTGGTTAAGTGTATGAGAGACCAATCATTAGATATGAGCGTGGGTGTAGAATTCACTTCCATAGTTATTGAAAGCATGGGATGAAGTAGAATAAACATTAGGTAGAGTGTGGAGTCAATTTTCTTGGGAAAATAGAGGAAATTTATATCAGGGAGAATAGGCAGTTTTTCACATTTAGTTTTTTGCATGAACAACAAGGGCACGATAAGGAAAAATAACATTGGAGCTAGATCAATTAGGCTAGGTGAATTCCAGAGCATGATGGAGTGTTTTTGGAGAATTCTAGAGTTGAATATTGAAGAGCCAGGGCGTCATTCCTAAAGAGTCAACTCCTGGGTGAGTTGCAATGTAACAACAAGTGTTGATATTGTTTTTCCTGGTAGTTTTCATGGTAGTGAGTTCCCTTGATTTCCCACTAGAGGGATTCATGGTTACCTGTGCTATAGAGACTCTGATAAACAAATGGGATGTCCGAGGAATTGAGAGCAGTGAAGGGGTACATTCCTTGGGTTGGGCAAGTCAAGAGGAAGAGAGTTGGTGGAATTTTCGGATAGTTGTAGGAGAACACCAGTGGGTTGTGGATTTAGAGTTGTGAGTGGAATGTGAGAGGCACCCTTCTCTTGTGTATTACTAGTCCCAACGTAGGCGTGACTTGTTGTTGAGATTTGGAATGATGAGTCTATGGTTGGGTGAAACGTCCTTCTCAAGAAGTTGGTTGTACAAACATTTTAAAAAATAAGTGTTTAATTATTTTCTAAGGTTCTCTTATGAATTTTATGACTGTTTTTTAACGTGTACATGAAAATGATTTTATGTGTTTTTGTAGATAATTTTATGGATAAATTATGTTTTTTATAAAATTATGTTTTTTTGAAATGTTGTAAATAATTGCTTTTCCATCTCTAATATGGCTAGAGTGGTTTTAACTAGGATTAAGTCAAGTCATGCTTCAATTTAGACCTACCTCCACATGGACGGAACACAAAGAGGGCACTTTGTGCCACCCATAACAATTCTTGAAACCCATTTATCATGGTGGGACCTATAAGAGAGTATTACAGTCCCTATATCATCAAAATATTACCTTATAGATGGATAGGAGGATTGAGAGCCTTTTGAAATAGATTGAATAATTATTTTCTGGTTAACTTTCGGAGTGCCAATAAGACTATTTGGAAAGCTCTCAAAGTTTTTGTTGCATGGAATATTTTAAGAAAAATAGCTTTTATGCAATGTCAAGCAGCTATTTGCGTTTCTATGTCATCCAATTAAAATTGTTTTTATGTTTTCTTAATATATCATTATTTTTCTATTTTTGTATGGATCAAATAATGTTTAAGTGCTATCTCAAAATGATTCTATGTTTATCCAAAAAAATAATAAAGATTAAAACTTACCTATGATAAAACATTCTAAATTTTCACCATTATATCCAATCCCTTTAACCACTACCTTAGAAAGTGATTAAACCATACAAGATGATAAAAAATCATAGCTTCTCACTATCATATCCAACACCTTTGACAAAATAATAGCGAATTATTGGAATTGAGTTACAATCATGTAAAATTTCATAATCAAACTATTGAAATATCCCTATGAGCCTCGTGTCCAAGGTGGGAATATATTAAACAGGAAGAATTTTGGAGCATGGGTATATGCCATTAAAGTTGGACTGTAACAACGGAATCGAAACAGTTTGAATTAATACAAATATTAAATCAGAGTCCCACCTAAATATTCTTACAAGTGAGGAGTCTTCCTTCCTTTCAGAAGGTGGTCTACCTTTCAAAGCCAACAAGAAACAGATTCATACTTCAGTCTTGAGAGCACCAAAAGGAGTGATGACTGGGTAGAAGATTATTGGATGGTTTGATGGGGCTTCACAACAAGACGGTGATTACAATGGAGTGGAGTGATAAAGATTAGGTAGCATGCTTTATATAAGTGAATCATAGATGGATCATAGATTGTGGCGCTGGAACAAACATCAGAGCTGAATTTATGGGGGTTGGGAGTTATTAACTATAATTTCTAGACTTTTTATATCTGAAATTCTTTGGAGACTCAAGACTGGTCATTGATTAGCTAAAGGGGAAAGACTCGCTACAGATGGTCACCTTGAAGTGTTGGAAAAAAAGAATAACAGATCTCATCAAACTGTTTAGGGACATATCTTTTAGTCATATATACAGGAAAGATAACCCAGAGGCGGATCCTCTATCAAAACAAGCACTCCTGAAACATCCAAAAAATACATTGCATACTAAAGAGGATCATGAAGGCCCTACTATGTTCTTAAGTTTATATTAATCTTAGAGTGCCTTCGTCCAATATCTTTTGTTGGGGAAGTTTTTATTTAGTGACTATATAAAGTTTTTGTTGTAATCAGGGTACACATGACATAGCTGGAGTGATAGTAGGAGGTTCCATATCTTCTCCAAAAGCAATGTTTTGATTAGCTACAGGCAGCAATGTTATGTATAGTTTATTGGCAGCCAATGATATCTTTTAAATTTTCAGGTTTGAACAATCGCCCACATAGAAATGAGGAAAAATGGCTCACACGGAATATCGAATGGTTCATAAATTGAAGTAGATTATTGAAAAAGTACATTACAGCGTAGATGCAGGAGGGTCCTCCAATACTTTTCGAAAAAGATACACCAAGTTTAGTCAGGAGCCCATATGGTAGATTATGTTTCTGAATCACTTTGTATGAAGTTAAATTGTTCCACCGCCCTCATGCGTCAAAAAGCTGTGGGAAGAGACGACTGTGATATCCACTCCATTAGAGTTAAAATTGTCAAACCATGCGCGTGTAGCAATTGTCAAAATTGTCTAACGCATGCATGTATGAGTGGGTGACAGAAATTGAACGTACGGACCGTACTGTCTTTCAAGAACGATATATAATTCAATTTCAACATGTACTGACATTGAATATATCATTCAGACGTGTAACAGCACTCAAGAAAAGTTATATGCGTATGATTTTTGACTTGGGAGTTTTTCTGCGTTACGGTATTACTGTGTCGATTGCAGGGATTTCAGTAGCTCAGTGGGAGTCGCAGTAGTCGATCGGCGGGAGTTGGTGCGCTAACTTTTTATTAAAAAGCCAATCTAGAAGGGTTGGACAGGCTTGGTGTAAATCTAGGTGGCACTTTGTTATTTTGCAAAGTTTTAGAGTAGAAACCTTTGACAGGGCACATACAGACTTGCTGTAAATGTAGGTCGTACTTTGTTATTTTGCAAAGTCTTAAAGTAGAAATCTTTGGCAGGAAACTTTAACTTTAAAGTTTGAAAGTAGAAATCTTTGGCGGGACACTTAGAGAATTGACACGTACAGACTTGCTGTAAATGTTATTTTACAAAGTTTTAAAGTAGAAATCTTTGGCGGGACACTTACAGAATTGACACTTAGAGACTTGCTGTAAATGTCGGTGGCACTTTGTTATTTTGCAAACTTTTAAAGTAGAAACCTTTGGCACGGCACTTACAGACTTGCTGTAAATGTAGGTGGCACTTTTTTTATTTTGCAAAGTTTTAGAGTAGAAACCTTTCACAGGGCCCATAGAGACTTGCTGTAAATGTAGGTCGTACTTTGTTATTTTGCAAAGTTTTAAAGTAGAAATCTTTGGCAGGAAACTTTAACATTAAAGTTTGAAAGTAGAAATCTTTGACAGGACACCACTTACAGAATTGACACGTACAGACTTGCTGTAAATGTTATTTTGCAAAGTTTTAAAGTAGAAATCTTTGGCGGGACACCTACAGAATTGACACTTGAGACTTGCTGTAAATGTCGGTGGCACTTTGTTATTCTGCAAACTTTTAAAGTAGAAACCTTTGGCACGGCACTTACAGACTTGCTGTAAATGTACGTGGCACTTTTTTATTTTGCAAAGTTTTAAAGTACAAACTTTGATAGTGCACTTATTGCATTGAGATTTGTAAAGTGTATATACAGTTTAATTTAATTTAAGTAGATGTGTAATTTTTAAATATTAATATATTAAATTAAAAAATTTGGATTTAAGGCAGATCGGCTAGGCTATCGATTGGTATTTAAGCATCTCGACCAGTCAGATCATCATTACTATATTTCAATTGATTAAAAGACAAGTAGCAGTGTAGCCACCTTAGTCCCGTGAGTCCAGCACGATTGGTAAAGACAGGACCTTTCTCCAAGTGTTGGGAGGAGGTCTCGAGGTCAAACCCTGCTGGGTCTTCGGGACGAAATTTGTAATGGCTGTTGTGCTAGACTGGATACAGTGAATGTAAATGATATATATCTCTAATATTTATCGAGATAATTTCTCGTTGAAAAAAAAAGCAGTGTTAATTTAAGTAGATGTGTAATTTTTAAATATTAATATATTAAATTAAAAAAATGTCAAACATCTTGGATCTTTGAAGGATGTAAATAAACTTTTTTATATATATTTTGTATTTTTTCTAAATATTTATTATATATATTTATATTATTATTGTGGTAACTTATATATGGAAAAACAATAATATGTTAATTTGGACGGATTATTCAAGGTACTTTTACAATAAATTTGAATATGGTGTAAAAAATTATTTAGTTAGAGCCTACTTAAGTGTAGAGTTTTTCCCACAATGGAGCCCACTTAGCTTGCTAGCCCATTTGCAAAACCTTATCAAGTATTATGCCTTAAGAACTATTGATTTAGAGCTCCCTTCACTCTTTTTATTTAAGCATCGAGGGATTTCCGCAGTGCAACATATTAGATATCATTTTTGGAATGCGTAGAGTAAGTCACTAGTCTATGACCCATATCCATGAGTATTAGTTGCAATTGACCAATACTTCTCATGATTTGAAAAATCCACTTTAGCACTCATTGCATCGGGCAACGAAATGAATCCCATAGCATCAATGATCACTTTCAGGGCTTGCACCTCGTAACCAGGACTTCCCGTGCCATCACCCATCTCAAGTGCTTAAATGTGGATTTTTCCCTACAATTAAGCCTACTTAGATTAAATAAAAAGAGTAAAGGGAACTCTAACTGGATAGTTTGTAAGACACAATATTTGCTAAGGTTTTGCAAATGTTGTAGCAAACTAAATGGGTTTGATTGTGTAGAAATTTCTGCAGTTAAACGCTCTTGAGCTAGAGGATTCTTGGGATGGGTGATCGCCCAGGAAATCCTAGTTACCGAGTGCAAGCCCCGGAAGTGATGATTAATGCTATGTGATTCTTTTTTTTGGTTTCAATCCCACTTCTTCACCCATTTGAGTATCACTTGATGCAATGAGTGCTAACCAGACTATTCAAATCGTGATAAAAAGAGTGAAGGGAGCGATGGGCTTGATTGTGAGGAAAACTCAACAGTTAAGCATGCTTGAGCCAATGGAGTCTTGGGATGGGTAACTGCCTAGGATGTCCTCGTTACTGTGTGTAGGCACCGAAAGTGATGATTGATGCTACATGATCCATTTTGTTGGTTTCAATCCCATTTCTTCACCCCTGTAAGCATCACTCGATGCAATTACTACTATGTGGACTATTCAAATGATAAAAGTTATGGGTGAGTTGCGACTAATACTCATGGATATGGGTCATAGATTAATGACTTACTCTATGCAATTAATCCCAAAAATGATATGTAATATGTTGCATTGTAGAAGCCTCTCGATGCTTAAATAAAAAGAGCGAAGGGAGCTCTAATTAAATATTTCATAAGACACAACACCTGCTAAGGTTTTGCAAATGGGGTAGCAAGCTAAGTGAGATTGATTGTGGAGAAAACTCCACGGTTAAGCATTCTTTAGCCAGAGGAGTCTTGGGATGGGTGACTTCCAGGGAAGTACATGTTACCGGGTGTGAGCTGCAGAAGTGATGATTGATTCTATGTGATTCATTTCATTGGATTCAATCACACTTATTCACCCCTGTGAGAATCACCCGATGCAATGAGTGTTAAGTGGACTATTCAAATCATGAGAATTATGGTTAGTTGGGACTAATACTCACGGATATGGGTCAATGACTTACTCTACATTGTTAATCCAAAAAATGATATCTAGTATGTTGCACTGTGAAAGCCCTTCGATGCTTTAATTGAATTAGATTTCCAAATATACAACTTTTATTTATAGAAATGGTGAATAACTATGTGAAATTTGAGTTTTTCTAATAGAGGTATGTTATTTTTCAAGCAAAATTTAAGGTATATGTCTCTCTTAGTACATGTGTTGAGTACCTTAATGATGGAATTCCCTTCCAAAAAGTTATATAATGGTAGACAACCCATTGTTGTAGTACGGTGTAATTTTTCAAAATGTATAATATTAATTTTATATTTTTTTAAATTATGAAAGTCAATGTATCCTTGAAATTACAATGTCTTCCATTAGTGCAGGTTATGAGGGTCTTAACATTATAAATTTTTTATCTTTATTTATTTTTAGATTGTAGATATCAGTCTCTTCTAGTGTGGCATATATCTCATTTTAGAAATGATTAAGCTAAGAAAAAATTAGAGCATAAATAAAAGAGGTATGTCATATTTTATGAATGTGTCTGAAAATCCCTCCCTAATAGTGTTCCTTTTGTCATGTGTGTCAGACGCTACCGAGGATGGGGGAGGAGATTATCCTCCCCTCGTTATACCAAGAGTTTGGCTCTGTGCGTTAGGTCGAAGTCGATGGGGTTCGATGAAACACCCCAAAAAATGTTTAAGATGACTTTTTATATTTTAACACTTTTCACTACTTTTAGTAGTTTTCTAAATTAATTCGAGATTAAGGTATTAGGGTTTTCCTAGCTACAGAATACCTAAAATTTTGTATATATTTATTGAAAATTGTGAGATTAATACAATCAAGAGTTGAGAGGTGTGGAACCAAGGATAGATAGTTTTCTCTTGGTTAAGGGTTTCGAGTGTACATCTATGTGTACTATGTGTATGAGTAATTGATTAATTTCTATTTTGTTTAATAATTTATATGCATTGCTTTACTTCACATGTGTTATCATAGAACGTTTTTGGCTTCAGGAGGACACCTTTTTTGCTGAGGGTTTGGCTCAATATTGATAGATGAAGTTTATCTTGGGTTTGTGATAAACCTTGGTTTAGTGGGAGCTTTGCAGTGGTGATTGTTGTGTTGAAATATAATGAAGAACAATTCTAGAATCAAGATTGAGAAATTCATTGGTAACAAAACTTAGCTATGGAAGCTTAAGATAGAGGAACTTATTCTAGACAAAGAACAATGGATAGTTGTGGATCCTGGTACATAATCTACTGGTACACAACCTACTAGTACACAAACTACTGGTACACAATCTATTGTTACACAAACTACTAGTATCTTGAAAGAATAATGGGAGAAGCTGGATAGAAGAGAAAGGAGTACAATTAGACTCTTCATAGTAGATTCAATGTTACTGAATGTATATTGAGAATCTACAACCAAGGAACTATGGAAAAAATTGGGGAATTTGTATCAGTCGAAGTCCCTAGTAAACATGTTGTTTCTTTGAAAGAAGTTGTATCATCTTAGGATGGAAGATGGTGATTATGTGAAAGAGCATCTAAATTCATTCAATACTTTGGTAACTCAACTTGGATCTTTAAATATTATTCTTCCAGAAGAAGATACATGCATTACTCTGTTATGTTCTTTCCGAGATTCCTAGGATAATATTTTTGTAGAAATTGGTATTGCCACTCAATATGCATTGAAGTATGAGGATGTAGTTCCATCCTTGTTATTAGAATAGATGAGGCAGAAAAGCATGGCTAGTCATAACACATATTCTTTATATGTAAGAGGCCATCCCCAAGGTAGGAATAAAATTAAGTCTTCAAGCGGGAGGAGAGGGGATCTAAATCTAAAGGTAGATCTAAATCCCCAGAAAAATATTTGAGGAAATGCTAGAAATGTGATAAAGTTGAGCATTATAAAAGAGATTATGGGTCTAAGAATGTTAATAAAGTGAAGGGATATGATTTTTCCTCTTACACAAAAGAAAACAAATCCACAAAAGAAGGAGGTGATGTTTAAATGGCATCTACATATAAAGATGCATATCATGATGTATGGTTGATCGAATCAAGTGCATCATTTCATATGAATCCTCACAGGGAGTGGTTTAGTTAATATGACAAGTATGATGGTGGTGATTTCTTGCTAGGAGATTACTCGACAACCAAAATCGTGGGATATGTAAGGGTTAAGTTATTGTTGAAAGATGGAAGGATTATAAATCTCCTTGTAGTTCTTCACATTCCATATCTATCTAAGAGCCTACTATCTATAAGTAAGTTGCATGATGTAAGTGGGCATACTTTATTGAGAAAGGGTACTTGCAAGATGGTATGAGGAGAAATGGTGTTGATGAGGGGAGTTTGGTATGGAACTCTATACAAGTTATTGAGAATAACTTATATTTATGGGTGTAACAATTATGTTGTCCTTATGTGGAGAAATAAAGAATATATGATCCATACTATCCCTAGAAAGAAGACCATGTTGTGGAATCAAAGATGGGGACATATTGGAGAAAAGGGCCTTCGAACACCACATGATAAAAGTATGGTGAAAAGTATGTCTAGTTTCACCCTGTATTTTTCTTTGTGTGAAAATTGCATATATGGTAAACATAATCGAGTAAGATTACCATCTAGTGCTACAAGAGCAAAGGGGATTTTAGAGTTGATACACATTGATGTCTTAGGACCTATGGTTGTTCTATCACTAGGTAAATCTATGTATTATGTTTCATTCATAGATGATTTCTCAAGGAACACATGGATTTATTTTCTTAGGAAGAAATATGACATATTTTATAAATTTAAAGAGTTTGAGGCTCTGGTAAAAAATAAGAAAGGGAAGAAAATAAAGGTGTTGAGGAAAAATAACGGTGAATAATTATTTGGGAATGAATTTGAAGAGTTCTGTAAGAAGTATGGTATAGAAAGGAAAAAGAGTACTCCATACAAACCTCAACAAAATGGGGCTGTGGAAATGATGAATGGGAAGTTGATGGAAAAATAAAAGAGTTTGCTTAGTGGTGTCGGGTTAGGACATGAATTATGGGCAGAGGTAGTGGGTACTACCTGTTACCTAGTAAATAGATCACCGTCATCAATGATGGTTGACATAAATCTGCATGAGGTATGGACTGGTAAGAAACCCTCTCTTGAACATCTCGGAGTGTTTGGTTGTGATGCTTATGTACATGTTCCAAAGGAAAATATAAGTAAGATGGATAATAAATATGAAAAGTATATCTTTATTGGTTATAAAGATTGTATGAAAGGTTATAATCTTTTCAACCCATAAACTAAGAAAAATGTTTAGAGTGAGGAAATTTCTTTTAGAGAGGTTAAATATGTTCCCATACAAGAATTCCTACCAAGGAAAGAAGAACCTGAGAAAATATAATCTGAGCCAGATGATGCAAAATATGAATCAATGAAAGAATATGAATAAAAAGAAGAAGAGGGTGAGTGTAAGAAGTTTGTGACCGAAAACGTGGCAAGGAAATGATTAAGAATGTGCATTCACAGGAACGCACACTCGTAGGAACATGTGTGTGTTCTTAGGAACGTACACACGTTCCTATACCTATAATTTTGAATATGGCCGAACCTCGACATGGATTGCCACGTTGGTTTAGTGGAAAAATTGAATGCATGGTCTTAAGAACATGTGTGTGGTCCTAAGAATGCACATGCGGTCTTACTGACAAAAATATTTAAAGGGCCCAAGCACAATTTGTGCCCATTGTGCACAAATTGTGCTTGCGCTTCTCTCATTGGGAAAATATAGTGGAGCTAGAGAGGAGGAAGAAAGGGAGGAGGGGGCCATCGTGTCTAGGTATGTTAAATTTTTATTAATTTTAAATCGATTTAGTCATTCCAATTTAGTATTTTTCTCCAAATAATCTAAATTAAAAAAAGATTCTAATTTTGTATTTTAAATAAAAAAGGAACCTAATTTACATGCTATGGATTTTAAATTGTATCATATATAATACAATGGAACCCCAACATAATTTAAACCACTCAAAAGAAAACCAAGAAGATCAAAATTCCAACCTACCACCACCACACAATGTAAAAACTAAAATTAATGATCGTTTGGTTATATTACAAACCCTTGAGGAACAATTAAGGGAGACTAGAGAGCCTAGAAGAGTCTCATTGGCCACTTCTTTGGACATCATTGTGGAGTCCATTCGAAGTGCCCAAGGTAAATTGACTTCTATTTCTAATTATAGGGCATGAATGTATGAGTACTATAGCACTGGTTTGGACAAAAACCAAGTCAAAGAACTGGACATTTCAAAACAAAAAATGTTAGTAAAAAATGGATGGATAGGTGGTACATGGTTTTTGATAAACCTCCCTACAATAACAGGGAGATTCCCTTATATTTTCTGAGGAAATTCTATGTTGAGTTTATTATGGGTAAGCATGTCAACTACTTTGACATTGGTGACTTCCATGGAGTGGATCGAGGGTTCGTACAGGATCAGGAGCATGCCAGGTGCAATCTCGAATTAGGTCCCCATCACCCTAGGCGATGGCCTCACCCCCATACCCAACACCCTCCTGTTGCAAAGAACTTACAACAGGTACATCTATCCATCTCCTCATTGACTTGTAGCCTAGTGAAACACAACAACTTGGTTTCACTATCTCGGTAGGAGGTTCCTACCAGTGACATTGATAGAGGAGTTGGACAGTTAAAATGCACATGAGAGTGTAGTGAGGAGAGGGAAAATGGACATAGCAGTTGTCCATGTGAACCTCAGAGATGCTCAAGTTGCGAACATACATGCTATGGGATTATAGAGCCTAGTGGACAACATAGATTCATGGATGAGGTTAGTATCTTAACTCTCTCCATGTTCTTCATTGTTATGTATTTATTTTGTATTTTTTCTATAGATATTTGATTTTATGTTGTTTTTCAGTTACTGTGTCCCAACAACATACCCTCTACGCCTATGGATGCATTAGTTCTTAGCCCTACCATTGATGCAACAATAAAGACAACATGTTCATTGGGTGCACCATAAACACACGTATGTATCACATTTGATAGATTCAACATAGTTATTTCTTTATTTTATCACATCCTCAAATTTTTTATATGTTCTCTTTTTTCTACAGGATTTGGCACTAGGCGATGACGGGGATTGTCCATCTTGGATGGAAAAGTCACCAACGTCACGAGTATCATGTGTAAAGTTAAATATAATATAATTCTCAAATTCTTTGTGTTTATGTTTTTGAATTTTACTATTTGGTACTAATAGTTCAATTTTATTCATATGTATGCAGGCCGTCGATATATTTGCTAGGTATAGTAGTATGGCACCACTTGGGCACCTCAGCATTTCTTCTGGGTTTCCTTTCTCTAGGCCTAGGCTATTGGAATCACTTGTACATTGTGTGAGGGTCCATCACAACCCACCTTCGGCCACCCACCCCCACCACCACTTTGAGCCCCATCTATAGAGATTTCCACAATAGAGGTTGTCTCAGTGAAATTTTTACAACCGAGTGCTCCATCTACTAGTGAATCTCCATCAATGTATGAGATATTCATGGTGAGATAATGCATTGATAATATTTTTTTATGTTTCATGAATTTGCTTTTACGCATATTTGATTGATTTTATTGACTTGATCCTTGTAACTGATGCAAGATGGAATTGAAGAGATATTGGGGTCGTGGAGGAGGGTAACACCCTCACGATTGACAATTTCATATGTTGTGAGTTGTCTTAGGTTAAATTACAAATTATCAATTTGTATTTATATTAATTCATTGATGAAAAAAACTTATAACATTGTTTATTCTTTGTGTAGTCTCTAGAGGGTCGAAGCACACCCAATCATAGAACATCTAGAGGTGCATCCTCGAGTAAGAGAAGAAAGATATATTTTTAGGATGCTCCTAAGGATGGAGAAGGTGGAAATGGTCAATGATTGATCAACTACTGCCATTTTGTAGCTAGACCACAATATAGTTTTTTTTTTATGTCAAGGCACTTGTTGTCACTTTGTATATTGGGAACAAGTTTCCATTTTGAAAAAATGTACAATTTAGATGATGTTGAGTATATATATATATATGCACAGTTTTTATGATTCTCATTGTTTCTACATTTGATGTTGATGAATATATGAATTTCAAAATGTTTGAATTCCAATGTGTATGAATTTTATGTGTATTGATCCCTTGATTTATTTCTAAAGTGATTATATATACTTTCACTATGCATTAAGGAAGGGCTTATGGTGGAAAATATTGCTAAGTGATAAATCCATAAGCAATTAATTGTTCTCAAGTAGCATTGGTTACTAATCAACCATGTATCTCTACATCATCAATAGATCATTCCTTCTGAATTATTTGTATGAATGTTGTGGATATACATAGTCTAACTCACAACCAACAATATGGACTACCTCTTGAATTATATCCATCTAAATCCAATGACAATCCACACTCAAATAGTGATCACTTGAAAATATTGTGACCTTAAAAATGACATATTACAATAATTTATTATAGAAATAATTAATGACATATTACAATAATTTATTATAGAAATAATTTTTCTCATTTATCTTCTACATAATTGTAAATAGCTTAACAGTTCGAACTCAATGTTATTTTCTAGGGAACACACATTTTTCCCCTCTTTATATGCATGACATATATAAATTAATTCGATTCATGTGTAACCCTTCATAAATGACAAAAATACTAGTCAATGACTCATTAATGCACATGTTTGTTTAGATTGTGTAGTGGGTATATGCAAATTTTGTTAAACTCATCAATTATTAATAACATTTATTCAGTCATCCATGATGTCCACTAAACTTATTGATTTTGATCAATATAAAGAGAGAGTTCACATGGAAACTAGAACTTAGATTGGGTATCATTTTCCACTTACAAATAAAGGTTTTGAGATTACATTTCATGACACACTATAGAAAGTAATGCTATGCTACCAAAATTCCTCCAGTGAGACTTAAAACCATTATTATTTTCCCTTCACTATATATGAGAGTTTATTGCACATTCCTACCCAATTTTTAGGTTAGAGTACACAAGTAGACAAAGGACCCTCCCAAATCCAATCCCATAAACCTGTTGATGCCATGTCATTGCCTTGCCATGTCATTGTCATGCCATTGCCATTCCTTTTGCAAGTCATTCCATTCCATGCCATTTCCATTTCCACACCATTTTCAAACCTTTCCATTCCATGCCATTCCCATGCCTTTCCAATCCATGTCATTCCCATGCCATTACCATTGTCATGCCTTGCCAAGCCATGGCATGCCATGCCATGTCCATGTCTTTCCATATCATCTCATTTCCATGCCAATGTTATGCCTTTCCAAGACATTCAATGGCATGTCATTTCCATGTCATTCCATTTCCATGTCATTTCCATGCCATTTCATTGCCATGCCTTTTCAAGCCATGCCATGACATGCCATTTTCTTGTAGCTTCCCATTTTTCATCATGTAGTTTCCCATTTTAACCTATATAACAATAAATATAACTTTCAATTGTCATTCCATAACATTTCCATGCCTCTCCAAGAAAATAAATTATATTAACTAAGTTACAACACGATAAATACAACAACCCTTAACACAAGTAATCATTAAATGAAAGGGGGATGAAAATGCAAGCCTAAACTAGGGTTTAGATAACAAATGCTTGTTGAAATGCAAGATAACACATAACAACCCTAGAATATTCAAGACATAAATAAATGGTATGGTATGGTATGCATTGGAAATGGTATTCTATTGTATGGTATGCATTGGCAATGGCAATGGAAATGTTATGCATTGGAAATGACAATGGTGTGCATTGGTATGATATGAATTGCCTTGACATTGCCTTGTATGTTATGCATTGGAAATGGTATTGTATGGTATGGTATGGTATGGTATGGTATGGATTGTTAATGGAAATGGTATGTATTAGAATTGGAAATGGTATGCATTGGMAATGGTCTACATTTCCTTTCCATTGTATGGTATGCATTGGCAATGGGATGGTATGGTATGGTATGGTATGCATTGGCATTGGAAATGGAAATGGTGATGGTATGGTATGCATTGGAAATGGTATGCATTGGAGATGGTATTCTATGGTATGGTATGCGTCAATATGATATGCATTGCCTTGTATGCTATGCATTGGCAATGGTATGGTATGGTATGACATGCATTGGAAATGGTATGCATTTGCAATGGAAATGGTATGCATTGGAAATGGAAATGGTATGCATTGGTAATGGAAATGGTGTGTATTTCCTTGCTATTGTATGGTATGCATTGGCAATGGTATGGTATGGTATGGTATGCATTGGCATTGGCAATGGCAATGGAAATGGTTATTTTATGGTATGCATTGGAAATGGAAATGACAATGGTATGCATTGGCAATGGATGTGGTATGCATTACCTTGCCATTGCCATGTATGGTATGCGTTGGAAATGGTATGGTATGGTATGTTATGCATTAACAATGGAAATGGTATGCATTGGAAATGGAAATGGTATGCATTTCCTTTCCATTGTATGGTATTCATTGCCAATGGTATGGTATGGTATGGTATGGTACCACATGCATTGGTATTGGCAATGGAAATGGTATGGTATGCATTGGAAATGATATGCTATGGTATGGTATGCATTGACAACGGAAATGGAAATGGTATGCATTAGCAATGGCAATGATATGCATTTCCTTGTCATTGCCTTGTATGGTATGCATTGACAATGGTATGGTATGGTATGCATTGACATTGGCAATGGAAATGGAAATGCTATGGTATGCATTGGAAAATGTATGGTATGCATTGGTAATGTTATGCTATGGTATGGTATGCATTGGCAATGGAAATGGAATGCATTGGCAATGGTATGGTATGGTATGATATGGTATGCATTGGAAATGGAAATTGCAATAGAAATGGTATTCTATGCATTGACAATGGTATGCTATGGAAATTCTATGGTATGCATTAGCGAAGGCAATGAAAATAGTATGCATTTCCTTGTCATTGTCTTGTATGGTATTCATTGGCAATGGTATGGTACGGTATGTTATGCATTGGCATGGAAATGGTATGGTATGCATTGGAAATGGAAATGGCAATGGTATGGTATGCATTGGAAATGGTATGCTATGGAAATGCTATGGTATGCATTGGTGAAGGCAATGAAAATGGTATGCATTTCCTTGCCATTGCCTTATATGGTATGCATTGGCAATGGCATGGTATGGTATGTTATGCATTGGCATTGGAAATGGTATGGTATGGATTGGAAATGGAAATGACAATGATATGTTATGGTATGGCATGCATTGGAAATGGAAATGGAAATGGTATGCATTGACTTTCCATTTCCTTGTATGGTATGCATTGTAAATGGTATGGTATGGTATGGTATGCATTGACAATGACAATTTTATGCATTGGAAAATGTATGCATTTCCTTGCCATTGTATGGTATGCATTGCCATTTGAAATGGTATGGTATGCATTGGCAATGGTATGGTATGCATTGGCGATTGTATGCTATGGTATGGTAGGTGTTGGTAATGCAAATGATAATGGTATGCATTGGAAATGGCAATGGCATGCATTGGTATTGTATGCATTGACTTGCCATTGCATTATATGGTATGCATTAGCAACGATATGGTATGGTATGGTATGGTATGCATTGGTAATGGAAATGAAAATGGTATGCATTGGAAATGGTATGGTATGGTATGGTATGCATTGGCATTGGCATTGGAAGTGGAAATGGAAATCGTATGGTATGCATTGATAGTGGTATCATATACATTTGAAATGGTATGCTATGGTACTGTATGTATTGAAAATGGCAATGGAAATGGTATGCATTGGCAATGGTATGTTATGGCATGCACTGGAAATGGTATGGTATGGTATGCATTGCCAATGGGATGCATTGGAAATGAAAATGGTATACATTGGCAATGTAAATGGTTTTCATTTCCTTTCCATTGTATAGTATGCATTGGCAATGGTATGGTATGGTATGCATTGGCATTGAAAATGGAAATGGAAATGGTTCTGGTTCCTTTTTTCTTGGATCTTCCCCAAAAGTGTCGGACAGTCTTTTGTGTCATGATCTGTTATATGAAAGTACATGCATGTCGCTAGTGGGACTGGACATTCCATTGCAAAATGTCCTAATTGTTGGTAGTTGTGGCACACTACTTGTCCTCTACCTCGTACAAATCCTGCTCTGCCTCGTATATGGATCATGCCCATGTTTCTTACAAATATCACACCATGGTACTCCTATTGGAAATGGGTTAGGAACCCATGTCGCCATATACTGCATAGAAGTTGGACATTCATTCGTATGATGCCCTTATGTCATGCATAAGGTACACCAAACAACTTCTCTTTTCTCTTTACCCTTGTTCTGGTTAAGTTGAAATGGTATATTCTTCAAATCCTCCTTCAACTCCTCTATTGTTGGATATGTCTACTGATACTGGTTCTCTTCCAGTGGTAAGGCTGCTTGTAGAGCCTCTTCTTGAGTTTGGAACATTTGTTGTCTTAATGGGTATTTCAAATGTGGTAACAGTGAGTCCACAAATAAATGCCTATGTTGCATGTTAGTCATTTCATATTTCAACTTACCTTTTAGGTGATTAAACCTATGATCAATATCCTAAAGAGACTCACATAGTTTCTTCCTGATTTCAATCATCACATTCATGTACTAGTGTTCTGAGCTGGGCTTCTAAAACTTGTTTATCAATAGTTTTTTAAAATCTGCAATAATAGTTGTTACTCCTGGTAGAATTTTTACATCTAGTCTCATATACGAGTCCAATGTGTGGTTTCTTATTGTGATTGTTAACTACACGATTTTTTTATCCTCATCTATAATTTGATTTTATTACCGTATATTCTCACATATGAATAAGTTCTTTTGAGGGTCCTTTGGTGCCTCTCCCCTAAATTATGGTAACTTGATCATGGGATCATGTCCTACCATTTTAAACTGTGTTGAAATACTACCTATGTGTGTTGTATATATTTGGATATTACTTCCTGAACTGGCTCCTCCAGTTGCTACTCCTTGTTTGAATGTGTTTCATGTTGTCTTTATTTCACTAAAATTTGGTTGTCTAAATGTTGGTGTTCTCTCTAGTGTGTTAGTCACACATGGGGTTGTAGGTTCCACATTGACAGTGATCTAGATTGGAGTTTTGCCTTTTGTTCCTAGCCTTGGAACTCCTATTTTCCTTTCATATGTTGTGAGCAAGATTTCCTCAATATTCTCCACATCCCGGAGATCCTCTACCTCTTCCTCATCATTTTCCAATCCCTTTCTATCAACTATGGCTATATTCTTATTATTCATCTTATATTGGTAGGGTACTCCATTGTGTGTCTTTCCAACTTTTTACATTATCTTCTTTATCTTATCTTCCTCCATCATGATTGGGTCCATGGCCTCCTTCTTGTTTCCCTTATCCACCTCTTCCTTCATTTTGTAGCCTCCTGTTAGTGCTTCCCCCCTTCCCCCATGTATGTAGGGAAGTTTAGATGTCTAATTCCATAGTCATCACACCATTATTATACAATAAAAACTCGATTGAAGTATACATCGATCTAATGTACCTACCTATGGGTCCCTTTAGAAAACCCTTCTCTGCTATGGTGTAAGACTTTGTTGTATCTACTGCAAATTTGATGATAAACCCTCCAACAATATTGTCTAACCAGAAATCTACCGCGCGCGTAATTTTTTTTATCAAGTTGTTGTAACTATGAGATCTACACAGGATTCCACTCCAGCTGTATGATTCAATTTGTAGGGTGGTTGTCTTTTAACCTTAATATCCACTCCTGCAAAAAATGTGGTAAATCACAGAAAAATACCTCATGCATGTTGCTAAACACGTATTTGTCGAGATATTTGTGTGGTGTTAGGTTAGGGTTTCTGTTGTCCTTCTTCACAAACTAGAGTTCTTTCATTTTCAACCATCTTTTTATCTCCATCATAGTTGGATTCCATTACCTGAACATTCCCTTCTATACTTTCATTCTCCATGTGTTTCTTCCACGAATCTCACGCACTCAATCCGATGTAGTTCCAACCAGCAACGAAGCCATTTGTTGATTATATCTCTGACTTCTTACTTCTTCTTGGGTTGACCCAAGTTTAGATATGAAAAAGTTTCCAGCAAAACCCTCTAAAAATATCGACCCTCCTAGTAAACCAGAAGGAAACGCTGCACATAGGGTGCACAACACAGTCTCACCCAAGATAGCTCTATGAGTGACTGCAATACCCAGGTGTTTGCAGTCTTAGAATTAAAGGGGATATGGGAGTGTATTTTATCTTTCTTTATGTATTAAACTTGTAATTGATTTAGGTATTCCTAATATTCATTCATCTTTAGCCTCATGGATGAATGTTAATACATCTATTTATTCATCCATTCATAAACTAATCATTAAAATAAAATAAACATTCAAGAACCATCACATGGATCACAAGTTTTACTATGGTTCACCTCCTCTTAGGCTACATCCACAAAGATTTGGCTTCTCTGCTCTTTTATTTAGTTTGTTGGAAAATCTAATGCTCCACACATTACATCTTCAGTCATACAATCATAATGATGTTAAGGAACCTCTATGAGGTGGACTAGATCAAACTAGGCTCCTCAACCTGTGATCTAACCCTCAAAATCTACCTTGACTCTTTTACAACTCAATAGATTTCAAAAACTATTATCAACGATCTTTAGCTAGTTAACCAACCTCTAACCTAGACCTCCTAGGTTCTTATTTATATTATTTTTCAGGATTATAGTCGTTACAATCCTTAGAAAAATCCATAACCCTATCATGGTTAGGCTTGTCTACCTACACCCCACGTTGCTTTTCCTCTTTCATGTTGTTTTCCTTCTTTTTTTTCATGTTGCTTTCTTTCGATCTGTTGCATGCGCTACAAAATTAGGTTTTTCTTTCCACAATTAGTTCTTTCCCAAAATATATATGTTCTCCAAAATTAGGCTTGTGCCCAAAAGAGTCTTCTTTCTCAAAATAGGCTTGCGCCCAACAAACTCTCTAGTTATTTGACAGATTCTAACTTGATTTTTTGACTCAAGAAGTCACTTTATGGTTTGGAGCGGGATCCCTGAGATTCATATGCTAAGATCGATAGTTTCTTTCTTTGACTTGGTTTCAAATGTTGTAAATTTGATCACATCTTGTATGTACTCCATACCATTGGAGACACTTTTATTGTTGTTGTATATGTAGATGGCATACTCATTATCAAAAATAATAATGATCTCATCCTTAGATTGAAAAAACAAATTGTTGACTTCTTTGACATGAAATATCTTGGTACTTTGCATTATTTTTTGGGGCTTCAAGTATTGCTACTATGTGACGGATTTTTCATTGCTTAGTCCAAATATGTGATGGATGAGTTGATATTTTTTAAGATGGTTGATTGTAATCCATGTGCTACTCCTTTCCAATCTAGAGTAAAGCTCACAAAAAATGGTCAAACACCTAGGGTTGATGCTACACTTTATCGAAAATTGGTCGACAATCTTATTTATCTTACTCATAGTCGACCTAATGTTTTATTTCTTCTTAGTGTGGTTTCTAAGTTTATGCATGACCCTAAAGAAAGCCACTATAAATAATTCAAAGAAATTGTCTGCTATATCAAGGGTACCACTCATTTTGATATCAAGTATAGTCAAAGTTCATACGCTTGGTAGCTTCACCGACTCTAACTAGCCTGGCGACAATGATGATTAGAAGTCCACTTCTAGCTATGTATTTCTCTTTAGCATTG
This sequence comes from Picea glauca, assembly GCA_000966675.3. Lineage (NCBI taxonomy): Eukaryota > Viridiplantae > Streptophyta > Pinopsida > Pinales > Pinaceae > Picea > Picea glauca. The sequence continues at coordinate 46,553 of JZKD02S1971925.1, forward strand.
GATCGTTTGTGTGCTCATACAAGAAAAAAAATATAGTCTCCTTGTTGACCACATAAGAAAAATATGGTGGTTTCGTTCAAGAACCTACTAAAGTAGTATGGATATGCCAACTTTTTCGAGAACTTGGCCTTCTTATTGATACCTTGACTAAAATATACTATGTTAACTAGAGTTTTATACAAGTTGTTGACAATCAAGTTTCCCATAGTAAGATGAAGCATGTTGAGGTTCATGCTCGCTATTTGAGATAGTTGGTTCATGAGAACATTGTCTCTCTTGAATATTTTAGAATAGATGATTAATTAGTTGATATCTTCACCAAACCTTTAGTTGAAGCTAGACTTATCAAGCTCCGTACAATGCTTGGGATTCATGAGGTTGCAATTACAGGGGGTGTCATGATGATATAATTTCACCTCCTGAATATCCATAGACGTGTGTTTATTGGGGGGTGTTGGAACATCAAGCATGGATGGTTGATAACACATATCCTGCATTCAATCGGTTGAGTAGTCGACCTACATTTGAATATAGTTGGTTGCGTGATCGACCAGATCTCTACACTAGTCAGTCTAGTAGTTGGCATACATGTTAATGGAACAGTCGACCAACAATCAAAGATACTCGGGAAATGGATCAAACAACCCAAAAATCGACTATGAGTTAGATGGATAGGAAGATGGGTCCAACATCCTTGTCGATTTGGCTCAACAACAAAAATCTGACATTGTTGTGTAAATTTGATCAAATAACATCACCTATGATGAGAATTTCTGAAGGATTTAAGACCTTATCCACAAGGAGAATTTCACCTGAAGGATTTTGGACTTTATCCATAAGGAGATAAGTATTTCATTGGAAGAATGACTTAATATGGTGATTTGTGAATTTTCTTCATACATAGTTCTATATTTATTTTCAGATTATTATCTAACTCTAACTCACAATTTGTTTTACCGAGAACACAATAACATCACCTGGGATGAGAATTTCACCTGAATGATTTGGGACCTTATCCACAAGGAGAATTTCACCTGAAGGATTTGAGACTTTATCCACAAGGAGATAAGTGTTTCATTGGAAGAATGACCTAATATGTAGATTTGTGAACTTTCTTCATACACAGTTCTATATTTATTTTCATATTATTATCTAACTCTAATTCAATTTTTTTTTTGCCCAAGAACATAATTTTTCTCTTTAAATTTTTTTAAAATTTTAGATAATATTTACAAATTATTTAAATCATGTACTCTTAATTGGAGAGTAACTAGATCTTAAATTTGTTTAACTGTGGTTGGTTATGTTATTATTTCTTATTGTTTATTTAATATTTAGTTACATTATATATGCTAATATGTGTTATTTGATTATTTATTATGTTTTTTATTGTTACAGATATCTAAATTATATTTGGTGAAAAATATGTTTACAATATATTTTGTGGGAAAGAGTATGTTGGAAGATGACACTTAACTCTTTTGGTATGTATGTCAATTTTGTTTTAATCACAATTTTTGAATTCTGTATTATTTCACATGTTTGAATTGTAAATTTTTAATTTTTGAAATTTTTTTTTTCGCAGCTTTGAATTTTATGTATGAAGTTATCTATCTTAAAGAGATGGCTTAGAGTTCATAATTTTGGAGTTAAATGTCTTAGTTTCCATTATCATCCTAAAATGGATGTGGAACTTATGTATTTCACAGTGTAACTATTCATACTTTGGTTATATATATATATATATATATCATAATTTTGGAATTCAAAATAGCAATTTGTTAGACCTCATATATGATTTCTCAAAGTTGATGGAAAAAAAGTGGCAAAGTTATCTAGTAATGAACTAATATTTTGTATATTCTCATTTTTACAATGCATTAAATTAAACATCAAAATCTTAAATACTTTTCTGCTATGTATTAATTTAAATATTTAATTTTATGTTCACAATCTATTGTCAAAAAGTGACAAAGTTAACTAGTAATGAACTAATGTTTTATATATTCTCCTTTTTACAATGCATTAAATTAAGCATCAAACTCTTAAATACTTTTTTGCTATGTATTAATTTAAATGTTTCATTTTATGTTCATTATGGACTGTCAAAAATATGATTCTATTGATATATCATCAAATAATTTTGGTAGAATAATTTTAGGAGATTTATTTTATATTAAAAGATTTATTTTTTTTCTAGTTACTAATGATTATGTTGGTTACATAGATGCATTTAACCAATAAAAAAAATTAAAGAAAAAACTAAAGAAAATAAATGCATATGAGATCTCCTAAATAAATTGGTTTACATAGATGCACTTAACTAATAAAAAAAACTAAAGGAAAAATTAAAGGAAAGATAGGCATATGAGATCATAGATACACTTAACTGATAAAAAAAACTAAATGAAATATATGCATATGAGATCTGTTAAATAAATTGGTTACATAGATGCACTTAAAATTAAAAAAAAACAACTAAAGGAAAGATAAACATATGAAATATGTTAAATAAATTGGTTAAATAGATACACTTAACTAATAAAAAATACTAAAGGAAAAACTAAAGGAAAGATAGGCATATGAGATGTTAAATAAATTGGTTACATATGGGCACTTAACTAATAAAAAAAACTAAACAAAAAACTAAAGGAAAGATAGGCATATGAGATCTGCTAAATAAATTAAAAGAAAAAATTAAAGTGAAATAATATAAAATAGTATTATTATTTATCTATTGGAGAATATGCAAAGTCAATAATACAAGAATGTGTTGTTGTTTATTTATTTAAGAATATGCAAACTCAATAGATGGACAAGAAAAAAATGAACTGCCAAACATACAAGATTGTATCATTGCATATCTATTTAAGAATATATGATAGTAGACAACATGTTAA
>JZKD02S1971936.1:27652-38880 GCA_000966675.3 Picea glauca
CGAGGTGCAGATTAGGCGGCGACACCGCCAATAATAAGGGTACTTGCACCTTGGGTGATTGTTGCATGTAGGTTACCATAATTGTTCCTCAAACCTTAGCTAGCCAGTCCTGGGACCTAATCAACCAGATTGGTTCTCGAAAGGCCCTTTCATTGCTTTAATTCTAAATGATAACTTGGATTTAATCATTTCATTAGGAAGCCTCCCTAGACTAGGAACCTCTTAGTCTGAAGAGAGAAAGGTTAGACCACTTAGGTGACAGTAGTGGCTAGTCTAAGTTGCATTTAGGCTTTCACAATAGTGGTTAGGACTTTTCACTTAGTGAGAGTTTGAGTAGCAACACTGCCCTCATAATTATGATGGTTATATAGTTGTTAGCAGTATGAAAACGAGCAAATGTTTATTACAGTCCAGTTTGTTCCCCGCAAATGAAACATATTCAGCTTGTTCAACTGTGAATTCTTTTATTTCTGAATGACCAAACATATATGTTATAAAAATTCCAATCAAATGGAATATCATCCTTGCAATTCTGCAGACCGTCAGCGTGGAGCTTTAGACGAGTTCATCTTTGAAAAGGAGAAGTTATGTACTACTGGAAATATGAGTGATCGACAAAGGAAAATTTTGAGTGTAGCGAATAGAAAGGGTAATCACTAATCAGTCATTGGAGAGCATGAGGGCATGTGAGCTTTGGGGGCTTGGTGATGATTGGTTCCCCCATCCCTATAACAGGAGATTTTTATGTAGACTCAATACAACAGTGGATGGATTTTGTGTGCAGGGATACATATCAGCAAAAATATGACCTTGGAACTTTGTTTATGAGCAGCGTCAAAACAACTTCATTAATTAAGATCAAAATGGAGAAGATGCCAGCAAATATGTGAAAACTGTTGACCCTAAATTGTTGCCATATGTGATCTCCAACCGACACAATCTCCTTTCTTTCGTCTCTGGCCTTTGGTCTCCACCTTCACAAGCTCCAGAGTGTTAGGACTTAGAATGGCTCTGATACCATGATAAATTTATAACAATAGTAACAAGAAGAGAAAATAAGAGAGAATGGTGCATGATAGGCTATATGATTCATTACTTGTAGTTGCACATGGTCCGAAGAATGGAAATGAAAATTGCCTATTGAAACATGAAGACAATTTTCTTAAGTGACTAAATTTCAAATTTGTACTAAGTGTTAGTAAATTTCAATGGCGTTGTCTAACTGTTCTACGAAATGGCTTTTTCGCCAGAATCCGACGACACAAATCTGCATGGAATCATTATTTTTTGTTGTTTAAAATCTATGCTGCATGGGGACCCGTCCCCCCCAAAAAAAACCGTGTACCCGTCGTTCCCACGTTCCGGGGACTTGGGGACCCTTAGGAAACTTACCCAAATTGTTGGGGACTCCATTGGGGACTCGGGGACTTGTTGGCCATCCCCAAGACGTTCCAGACAGATTTCAGGGACGTTCCAGGCAAATTTTGAGGATGTTCTAGGCAGATTTCAGGGATTTTTTTGGGCAGATTTTGGGCATATTCCGGGCATATATCTTCAGTCTTGAAAATCATGGAAATTGATGATTGGACAATAAGATCATTTTTCCCATCCATTATTTTTGTATTGCATTGAATCTAAATCTGTTGTAAAAGTTGTAGCTCAAAACATGGGTTTTGATTTGGGCTTTTGGTGATTTAAATATTGTATTTTCAGCAACAAGGTTACAACAAGCAAAGTTTCCATGTCAAAAAAACAAGAAATGCAACATTTCAAAGGGCTGATCCTTATGGTTATTGCTCTTGTTCTTCTCATTTTTCTAGTCATCTTAGCTTTTACATATTGTACATGGGTTTCCAGGAGTCGTTCAATTATAGTGCTTCTACCATTCCAACCTCAAGCATTGTGAAAACAATCAGATAGTAGTGACTTCGATTGGGTACTAAATGTTAGAACAAATTTCTATTCAATCACCTTCTTAATCTGAAATATGAATCTAATCTCTTTACATAACCAAAGTGTTTTATATTGGTTTTCAACACAACCATAAAAATCTGCAAAACCTATTGAGAAGGGAATGTCTTTTATGTTTTAACATAATTGTCATTAACAAGAAATATGAGTAAGAAAAACCGCTATAGAGACATTTCTCACTTAAGTTTCCTAAAGCTAAACTGCATTTTGCTCTTGTCTAGCAGCCAATAATGAAACGTCACTCGGCCCTTTTTTAAATTGCTCGAACTTTTTCAGTATTGGCAAGTGTAAGGGTTGTGCATAATATTATATAGTATAGCTTGTTATGCTTACAAGCTTGAAGCAACTACAAATGTTTATGGTGAATTTTAATATTTTTGAACATACATATATATATATATATATATATATATATATATATATATATATATATATATATTATTGCCGTCCCCAACCCGCCGTCTCTTGAAAATTTTGGGGGTGCGCTCTAGCCATCCCGGAGATGCGTCCCCCCATCCCCGCCATTCCCCCATCCCGAAAACCAATGCAACATAGTTTAAAATCCATTTCTGAATGCAGAAATGGATTCAGCATGCTGCAAAACCCTTGGGGCAATAATCACTCAAATCTGCAGATCTAACAATTTCTCACCTGATTTCGGGCAAAAGTCCTGGAAAATATCACCGGAAAAGAGTCATTTCGTAGAACATTTAGACTACAGCAATTTTGATTTATTAACAGATGTGTACACTTATGCGGTGGCTTAAGTCCTTCCTGTGTAGTGCTGAGGGTAAAAAGGCTTCCATAAAGTGGATTGGGAGATACACCGAAAGACTACAATAAACTTTTCATTATCAACGTTAAGTTGCAAGGAGCTACCCTCTCTACCAAATGGATTATCAAAATAATCAAGCAGAACAAAGCCTGGAAGTTGCTCATCAGTAGTACTTTTAAAGAGAACAATATAGCAAGCCAAGTCAGAAAAGCTTAACATTCCATGACCTTCTAGTCAGAACAATGTCAGTCAAATTTGAGGATCCTTTGCTTTCCAAATCACATCTGACAAACTGCAACCTAGTCTTGAATTTGAACACAGAATGTTTTCACATTAGTATTGCATAATAAATCTCTGCGGTGGTGATGGGTTTTCTTTAGGAAAAATCTGCAACAAAACCAATCCAAACAAAAACCGCACAACAACAACCAAAGGACATATGCTTCTTTCTCAATCCATTCACAGCTTTGTTCAAAATTGCAGATTCATTCACAAAAATGGTTAAAACATTCAATGTCAAAAGAATAATTCAATTTTATCTTTTAATGCATTCAACAATCTATACATTCATTCACTTGTTAAAATAAAAATTGCAGAACAGAAATGAAATGCTGAAACAAAGAATGGCAAACTGCAGACTAACTACGCAGATAGGAGATGGATGCCCTGTGCCGAGATGGGGCCCTAACCATCTGGAAATTCAACGGGTGAACTAAACACCAAGACAGAGACACCACATAAGAAAGAAAAACACACAATGTGTCAAAATATGTCCATATTCCCTGCCTTCCCCTACCTTCCAAAATGGAGGGAGGAGATAAAATAAGATGAGACAAGATAATTTTATTAATGTCCAAGAAATGACCACAAATAGGTCAATGGAACAGCTAAGTACAACAGTCTGAGATTCAAAGTGGGAGCGCAAAGGTTGCTCCTAGAAAATTGTGAAATAATCAAATCTAACCTATGTTGAGAAAGATCTAAAGTCTAAAACTTAAGTCATGGAGTAGGGAAACAAAACGATAATGCAGATACATGCAAGTACTGCAGAGAACCTACGACCAAAAACATCAAACCTCCAGGTGGGTTCTCTCACCGAGGGGGAGATCAACATCCCCTAATGCTATCTCTCCTAAAATCCAAGGCCAAAGGGAAGAAACTCTTGATAGATGACTCATCAAAGAATCTGGAAGAGTGGGAAGATCTAATCTGAGATATGTCTCGCTGTCTGGATGCTAAAACCCATGGCCAGGCCCTGGAGAGGTATCCTAACTATTTATGAGATGTGAGTTGTCCCAGGATATAAGGCAAAATCTCTGTAATGGTCTCGCTAGCCGAGCACTGATGGCATATTGGGGTCCCACAGATCTACCTATTGGTACCTCTCTCTATTGGAAGCACTCGAAAGAAAGTTGTATTTGGTCACACAAAGTCCAATCGGCTGGAGTGGGTGGAGTGAGCATGATCTAAGTCCATGGGCCTCCTTCATGTACAAGAGCAGGCATCTCTAGTACAAGAAACAGAAGCAAATGGATAGAGATTCTAAGACTCCATGAAGAGACAGTAAAATCATCCTCTAAACTCGTAGTAGATCGGGCACTGGAACATGAAGTGCAACTCCATCCCGATCTCATGAAGATGGCAAAGGTAGCAGATCCTGTCCCCACAGGTGATGTGGTGCTCAGTTTCAACTCAGACGATAAGAACCAACCCAAAACTGCAGAAGGGGGATCCAAAGAGCATACATCCAATGTCGAAGTGTGTAGGGGGGGCGAACAAGGTCGTCATCTCTCAACTTTAGGAAGTGATCTGCATAGAAGACCATCTTGGGGCTTAGCCCACCAAGTGGGTCAACCCAAGATACCTCGTCTGATGGTGTCCTCTCTGATAATCCTATTCAATCCCCGTCTATTTGGCAGGAGTCAATTGGGGGCGTCAATAGAGTATCTGAACAAGGGGAGGTGGTCTATCAAGATACCAACAAATTGAAGTAGACAGGTAGCCTCCAAAGCAACAACGAGCCTGACCAGAGGTACTGGTAGTGGCTATGGCCTCCAAGGAGTAGTAAGCAAGATATGGATAGTGATCCCTGCCAGCTGATGAGTCCACAAAGCACCAAACCCAGTGCAAAAGGGAAACCAGCCCAAAGATGGTTTCAACCTTGAAGGAAAAGGCCATGAACTCTGTCTGAATAATGGCTTTGGGAACTGTCCTCTTACATCTAATGATGCGGCAAAGCATGAAAACCTCAACTCTCTTTGTCATGGCCCAGTCTTAGTCCAATAAGCTAGGTCCCTAAACCTCCAAACCATAGAGAACTATGGGTCTGATGACATTGTCCATGAGGTCCTTCTTGGACAAAATGTCCTAAAAATGGTTCTAAGAACGCTGATGCTCGAGAAGACCAAGAAAACCATAGCCGTTGCTGATCTGGGGATGGAGAGCTTTCCTCAAACCAAATCTGGAGAGTATAAAATATGTATTCATCAAAAAAACTTCCATCCATTCTTAACAATTTAAGATTAGTACCTCACAATCATGTTTCAATGTCCAACAAATATCTTTCAGGGGCATAATTGAGCACATTCAGTTACATAAACTAATATACATGTCACATTTTAACATTTCAAAAATCATCTAGCCCAGTGTGTCTGCACTCAGGGTGCAGCAGGAGAACTGTAGCATGTTGTCTACCCAAACTCACCTACACAACAAGTGCATGGGGATACTTGAGTAACATTTTATCCTGAGCAAAAGAACGTATACATTTGTTTTGACATGTTGCTACTTCTTCCAAATATCATGTTTTATCATGTTACTGTTTCATCTAGTCAGAAACCATCTTCTGCATACAAATATGATCATAAAATGGGAAAAATGATGCTAGAATAGGGTCAGTTGATTGGCCATTTCAGTTCCCATCAAGTGGGCATCATTTTTGGAACAAAAAGGTAAATATTTAGGTGGCATCCCATGGTCCAATGCTCTTAAGGTTTAGAGTAAAGTACCAAAAACCATAAAAGCTATAAATATGACCTCCTTGAGAGGGAGTGGTTGTCATGGGAGAATCTCAAACAAAAATTTGATCTCTCTTGGAAATTGTTATTGAAGAGAATTGAAGAGAAGACAACATAAGCTTTATGTTTGGCAACCCCAAGAGCTAGATGCTTAAGAGATTGGGCCTAGAATTGTACTAAGCCTTTCACCATGTTATCCCTCTCAGATGCATATAATTCGATGCTTAAACAGGATCCTATATAAGACAAGCACAACAACCAATAAAAGATAAGTTCAACCCAGTTCTTCTGATCAAAACAAGTTTGGAAAGCCCCAATTGAGTCAATGAAGTCCCTTTTGCATGGTCTCTGATTCGCAAGCAGTCGCTCAAATCAGCCAATATGAGGATAAACCCTTCCCCTTGTCCCTTCCGTGCAAGCAAAGAAGCATTTCTACACTTATATTGGGGTTGTCAAAAAATTCAGGTACTTTGGGAGTGGATAACAAACTTCTATAAGCCTTTGTTATGTGCTCTTATTTGTAAGAATGCAATGATAGGAAATGATTTCTAAAAGAATACAAGCCAAAAATTCCATGGTGATTTGTCAAAATCAAGATGCCCTACTTAATTGGAATAAGCAAAAATTCATTACTCTTGGAACACTTTGTTCAAAAAGGTTTAAGTTTCACTATTCTCTTTCCACCGTCTCAAATTGTGCCCTGTAGATTCAATATGTTGAAAAGGTAGTGATACAGTTAGACCATCTATGCAGTTTGATAGCCCACTTAGGGAACACCCCCTACAATATCATATAACTCTTTCCAAATGAAGAGCCCTCCAAAATGAGGCCACAAAGTTGCAGTTGCTTCCAGTAGATGCCACGTGGCAGAGGCTGTGGGAGCTTCCATTTTGCTATTCCATTTCCAACTTCTCTTGGAAGTCATGCCAGATTGATAAATATATGGCACCAATCATTGCCTCACAATGACAAGTTCTTGATCTTTAATTTGGTCATCTTAAAGTTTAGAGAAGGAAAAGGAAGGTCATTCAATGGTTACGGCACCCTGATAACAAAGCAACCAACTACAGATGGATTGGGGCCTGGGCCATCATGACTAGCACAAGGATCCACAGGCAAGTGGATAGGCAATCTCTACAACTCAAAGCATTTTTTGGTTTTGGCATCCCTGTGAATGTAGGATCTTTTTTTTGTATTGCATACTCTTTGGATCTTTTTTTTTTGTATTGCACTTTTGTATTGGAATAATAACTATTATAATCTGGATTTTGGAGATGTGATGTCTTTATAATGCCAATTATGGCATATCCTTTTGTAACTACTACACCATGAGAAATGTGTGATTCGGGTTGGACAGAGGCCTGCCACTTTGCCACCTTTTCATTGTAAGAAATGTTATATTTCAGTGATTTACTTAATCAAGAGAGAGTGTTTTCACTTTAAAAATACAACTCTAAAGTAAAGTAGGTAGAAATTATAACTAGATCACTGGCATTTATCATAACAGGAATGACTGACACAAGAAACACTATATAAAGAGACTTTATATGAATAACTTAAGCACATATGTGTTGGATAAAACAATTAATATTTCGCATAATATGAAATTTTGACTGTCAGCTATAGAGAAACAATACTACAAACCTGGCGACGAAAAACTCCACAAAATGTACAATTATTCTTGAGACCTATTTCCTTCACAATTTCGTCCATAGTCCAGCCATAAAGAGACTTGTAGGAGACAACCTTCAGTGGTACACCATACTGAAAACAAATTTAGATAGAAATGGTTACAGTTGAATACATCATAAGTGGAGAATTTCATTTTCATCTTCAAAATATTATATTGAATAACAAATTATAATAGAAAAGAATAAATTAATCTGCACAGCATTAACAACATTCATCCCACTTTCCAAGTGATCAATGAATACAGTTCACATATCTGAAATACAAGATTCAAGAAGACTGTTAACCTAATCTTTACAAGATGCATCCAACAAAGCTTTTCACTGAACTGATTCAATTTCCATGATCAATGAATGCAGTTGACATTTCTGAAATAAAAGATTCTAGAAGACTGTTAACCTAAGCMYTCAACAAATCTTTTCATTTGACTGGTCCAATTTGCAAGATYTGTCTCAATATCATGCCAATATYGACAAGCAGGATCTTGATGGAAAACTAGTTGATTTGTATAACAATTTATAGTCTTTGATGAAATGTTATCTAATACTTCTGATGAATATCCACAGTATTGAAATATAAAAAAAAATCGCATATTTTGGAGAGACCCACTAGAAAATATAGTACATAGTACATACAACATATAATGTGTATTGGCTATCATGGTAGCTTCTTTTGTTCAAATGAAAGTTGACAAATTTTGCATTTTGTTGGTTGAGTCTATGCCAATCAGAACCTTTTCTAGAGCTTTAGGAATCATGACCCGCATGGAGTTTCCATACCAAAAATGGCCATTTTTTCAATGAATCACCTTTCTATCACATGTTATATTCCGAAAAGATGAGATCAATAATCAAGAAATACGGTTCCTGTTATCCCCCATTTTGTATGAGGATTGCATATGTGATTTTCATCACATGACTCAGAGATTTGCAGGGTGGCATGGTGATTTTAGCCTTCCAAAGGTTGGAATTTTGGTAGAAATTGTTTCTAGTGGATGTTGGCTTGGTAGAGGAGATTCATTTTTTCCTCGGTTGATGGTCATGGCTTGGTTCTCTCTTCATGGTTGCCCATGTTTTGGTTGATTATTATTGTTGATGTTTTTAGTAGAATGAGACAGGTACTTCCACATGGATTCGTGTCAACACGTGGGAGTCGTCCTCATTGCCTCGCAGGACTCAGGGAATTCACCTTAGTTAAGTGAATGACCTTTTAGAATTAATGGAGATTAATTAAGTTAAATGCCTAAGTTTTTGGCATTAGTAACTTAAATGACTTGAATTAAGTCCTAGCCATTGGATCTAAAACTGAAAATGAGATTAAATCTCAGCCTTTGATCACTTTGAAGATCTAGGGTTTTGATTAGTGATTGATTTGGTCAAATCTCAAGATTATAAATGGCATCCTAAGTGAGAGGAGGAGACATAGTGATGGTACACAAAGAGTGACTAAACATTCATGTGTGCAGGGGCAAGGGCCGAGGAAAGGGTGCAAAGGGACAGCAAGGGATATAGCAGTCAACTAGCAAGATCGAAGGACTGATCTTGAAGTCTGTAAGGCTTGGCTTTTGTTGATTTGCATTTCCTCTAAAGGGCCATTATCCCAGGACAAGAACCATGTGTGTATAGTAATAAAATCATCACAGATCTGGTTTTCCCACAAGGGTTTTTCCAGGGGTATTTACCCGAGATCACATGTGCAAATGTGTTTGGTTTTCGTTTAATGCTTCAGTTGAATTTATCGTTAATAACCTAGCTGTACTATTATTCAGTAAATGTGTTTTGCTCGGAATTAATGGTCGAGTGCTAGGTTAAGAGAAATTAACATGGTGTCAAAGGTGTGACTCTGAAGGAAACTGGATTTGCACAAAGATCGTGAATCTACAGCAGAAATTTTTTTAATTTTTGCAGGTGAATCTTAGGCGGAAATTATTTTTGTGAATTTTTTAAGGTTGCAGAGAAGGTATTGAGGGACCGACTCAAGAACACCAAGATGTCCAAGACTGATTCAATGACCAGTTATCTCACCAAGATCACTTAGGTTCGTGATCAACTAGGGGCATTCGGTGAGACAGTGACAGATGTGGAGTTAGTGAGGGTGGCCTTGAATGCTCTCACAAATCCTTGGACTTCGTTCATCGAAGGCATTGTTGAAAAACTGATGCATGTAGGTAAATTTAAAAATTTACAGCATACAACCAACATACCAATACATCTTGCATATATCAGTATCACTGAAAGTGAGACAATCACAGAGAGAACACAAGTATACCCTGAGAAACCCTCTTGGGGTAGAAAACCCAGCCAAAACTTCTCTTTAGATTCTTCAACAAAGTACAATACCCGTACAAGACTTTAGAGTAACTAGCTAGGACTCAGAGGGCTGAAACAATACCTTTGTTTCAGCACTTACAAACTTCACAAATAGCTGAACTAACACTTATAGTAACAGCTTGACAAACTCACCAAAAGATAACTGACTTTCCTTCTTGTTGTAGCAAAGTTATGGCAGCTTTAACATAGTATTTGTAGCAACCTTATATCAGCAAGGAACAGCAGAAGACTCCAGCAACTAGCAGCCATATACCAGCAGAAAATACTTTAGCAAATAGATGCCTTGCCTCAACAGAAGACTCTAGCCAAACAAAGATATGTAAATGGTAAGTGAATGCCCCTTTTTATAGGTTGGTTTGGCTGTCGTAAGCAGCCCCCTAAGAATGTATGACAGTTGTATAACAGTTGTCATACTTGTTCTCCTTTGGCTGCCAAGAGTCACCTCCTAAAGTTCCCAAGATCCACCTCCTAATGCTCCCAAAGGTCACTTACTTTGTCTCTTCTAGAGGCTGCCCTAAACAATTGTCTTAGGATTGTATGACAGTTGTTATACAGTTGTCATACCACCACCCTAAGAAACCCCCCTAAGCTGGCCACTCCAACCATCCTGAGCAGCCCTCTTAAGAAGCCTCCCTAAGCTAGCCACTACAACCTCCCTAAGCAGCCCTCTTAGAGGTGCTATGAGGTTGACACATGGCATATGGTTGTCTTGGCATAAGGTTGACACTTGTCATGTGTTTGATGCTTGACATAAAGTTAACACTATATCAAAACTTTATTTACATGGTTAGTTACAATAGGGAAAATAGCTTCCAAAGCTATATAATTCAACACTCCCTCTTAGCAAGGAAGGTATTTTCCAAGTACCAACTGTTACATTCATTTGTCTTTACTTGGCTATCGACTTGTTGATCCATGTACAATCTATTCATCAAGAGACGTTTTGTATCCATAGCTAGCATTGGGATCAGTAGCATCTCTGGTGAGCACACTGTTGTCAGTACAGGATTTTTATTCACTCAGTTCACCAAGAACTGTTTGTGCAGTTCACCAAGAACTATCCTACTAGCCATATGCTAGAGGGAGCTATACAGTTCACCAAGAACTGTCAATTCACCAAGAACTGTCTTACTCGGTGCCAGTCCTTTTTCATACTGGATGACTAATCTTAGAGCCAGTCCTTTTTCATACTGGATAAGAATAAAATAGAATAGCCCACATCCTACCTATAAATGACTTGCCCCGCTACTGTCACCAAAATCCCATATGCAGCTCTTTACTCCCTCTTACGAGGGACCAGTCCAAATTTGTCTCTGAAATACTCAAACTTTACCTTTGACAGAGGTTTGGTTAGCACATCTGCAACCTGCTCATTGGTAGCCACATAATGAAGCTTCACTGCTCCCTTTTCTACCACATCATGGATAAAATGATACTTGATTCCAA
>JZKD02S1971947.1:30519-42045 GCA_000966675.3 Picea glauca
TAATGGGTAAGGGTGATATTTATTAGGAAAATTATGACAACATTGTCCAATTGTGCATTAGGTGCTCGAGTGGAAGTGCATGGACCAAATCAGGGATGCGGGCTCCCCTCACCAGAAATAACAATATTACTAGTGAGGGTGTAACCTGAGCTGAAGTCAGTAATCTCTTAGAAAATTTCAAAACCGATATTTTGAGCACTCTGACTACACAATTGGATGTCTTGCAGGCTTAGAAGAAACAAGTAGAAGAAGAACAAAATCTGGCCATATTTTTCCACAGATGCAGATAAAAACATGGTCCAAGGGAATGTCCATTGGATGTGGTTTGGGTGTGTGCTATCTATGCTAAAGACCATGCAACAGATCAATGCCCATTTCTCCCAGAATTAAAATTTGTCTTCATAGAAGTGGAAGAGGAAACAAAACCATTATATTTGACGGCTCAACGTCGCTAATGGCATGCCTATCCCCCAGGTACACTACATGATCCTTCTTCTTTCTTTTCTGGGTAGTATAATCAGCAAAAAAAAATTGGAAACACATGGAAGGGCCAACCATTTGCTAACCCTACCTGGAAGTCCCAACAATATCCAACTGCAAATCTCACTAGCTGCAAGTCCCATTTGGCAGAGTCAACCAACTGCAAATTCCACCTGGCCTAACTCACAATACCCTACCTCAACCTGGAAAAACTCAAACACCAACCCCTATCCTTCATAGTGGTCGAACACGACTGCCCAAAACCCAAATTGGAACCAGAATTGGCAGCGCCCCATGGGAATGACCAATCAACCCATGGGGATGGCCCCTCAAACCCAACCCACTTTGCAAGCTCCACTCCAACTACCCCAGAACCCTCAATCACAATTGTACCCTCATTTACCAACCCAACCCCACCCAAATCCTAATAATATACCAGCCCAACTCGTCCAGATTATGGAGAATATGGAAGGGGAAATCAACTCGGTAGGGTGCAACGAACTCCAGCTGAGGTCGAGACGCATAATTTCTTTTGAAGAAAGCAACGTTTCCCAAGAGAAGGAGAATGAAAATAACATGCAACCAACAATAAAACCCTCAACTATGGTCATAACAGAAGAAACAGAGCAGGGAGGAAACACAGTGGAACCACATGATCCTGATAAGGATGTAACTCCTCCTCCCCCATTCGTCGAAAGGTTGATTATCACAAAACCTGTTGTGTATCTTAACTTCAACATTGTAGGGGAACTCAAGAATTTATATGTTAAAATCCCACTCCTGCAGGCTCTGCAAGACATCCCAATTTATGCAAAGACAATCAAGGAATTATGTGGGAGGAATCTTGTTAGGAAAGTTAAAAATTCATCATCAACTATTCATGTGGAATGAGCCTTGTCTGATCTAATTTTAGGGAGACAAGAACCGGTCAAATATGAAGACCCAGGGAACTCCATAGTAACAGTTCAAATCCAGGGATGTTCTTTTCCAAATACACTAGTAGATTTGGGGGAAACCATCAACATCCTGACCATGGAATCTTGCAACACCCTGGGTTTTGACTCCTTCACACCTACCCCAATTATGTTACAATTGGTTGATCGATCAATGGTTAAACCGGTCGACACATTACACGATATAGCAATTTCAGTCGACTCTTGGGAATATCCAGCGGATTTTCTCATCATCAACCCAAGAAGTGGACTCGAAGGGAATCCGTTAATAATGGAAGACTATGGCTCGCAACAGCAGATGCGTACATAGGATGTCGTATGGGTAATATGAAAATTTCTAGAGGAGGTGTTACAAATAACCTCATCCTATATCCTCCAGCCAAGCCAAGCTCGACTATCATACATCCGTAGCTTCCACCACCAAGATATCTAGAAAAGGATCTACGATCCCCTCTCACATTGGAAGAAGCTCTCAGACTTAAGAACCAATTAGAGGATGATGTGATCAGTGGCTTCATTAACATCCCAGCCATTGTAAGTAACCCAACGTTCCAAATGCTCAAAGTTGTTCTAGATTGTGAATCATACGGAGACTTGCTGAAATATTTGATGGAACAACAAATCCCAACTACCACTATTCATAATAGAAAATCAGTTGAGATTTCACCAGGGAATTCTCTGAATATTAACGCCAATTTAGATGAGAAACAACAACAAAAACTGATTCAAATCCTTTCTAAATATCAACAAGCTTTTTCCTGGGAATATTCTGACATTAAAGGTATTGATCCGCAACTCTGCACACACGATATTTATATTGATAAATATGCCCGACCTATCTGACAACCCCAAAGAATATTGAATCCCCACCTCAAGGACATTATCAAAGAAGAATTACAGAAGTTGTTGGATGTATATTTTATATATCCTATCTTCGATAGTCGGTGGGTTTCCCCACTAGGGATCGTTCCCAAGAAGAATGGAAAATGGAGAATCTGTGTAGACTATAGGAAACTCAACAAAGCCACCCATAAGGACCACGTCCCCCTACCTTTCATCGATCAGGTCCTGGATACTTTAGAAGGAAATAAATTCTTCTCTTTCCTAGATGGTTTTAGTGGCTATAATCAGATCCAGATTGCCCCGAAAGATCAAGATAAAACTACATTTACATGCCCCTGGGGTACCTTTGCATACATAGTATTTCCCTTTGGATTATGTAATGCTCCAGCCACATTTCAAAGGGCCATTCTAAGAATATTTTCCGATATGATTAGTGAAGGGCTTGAAGTTTACATGGATGATTTCACTCCTTATGGAGATGACTTTGATCAAGATCTAGACTATCTAGAGAAGGTACTCGAACAGTGCATTGCTACCAGGTTATGTTTAAGTCATGAAAAATGTCATATGATGATGACTGAATGTGTGGTACTAGGGCATTATATTTCTACATATGGAATCAGGGTAGACCCAACAAAAACAGAGGTAATCCTTAATCTACCTACACCACGTACACAAACTGAGGTACATAGTTTCCTTGGCACTTCAGGATACTATAACAGATTTATGGAAAATTTTGCAAGAAGTGTTGCACCTTTACATGATTTGACTAATAATGCTGAATTTTAGTGGACTGAAAAGTGTGATGTGGAATTTGTAGGACTCAAAAGGATGATTTCAACAGCACCGGTGATGAGAGGACCAAACTAGAAAAGACCATTTCAAATCTCCATGGATGCATCAGATATCACCATAGGCACTATCCTTGGACAGGAAGAAGACAAGAAACCCTATTTTATTTATTTTATCAGCAAGAATCTCACTCCTACTGAATCTAATTATGCAGTAACAGAAAAAGAATTTTTAGCTGTTATACATGCCATCAATAAGTTTCATCATTATATAATAGGCTATCCAGTTATTCTGTATACTGATCATTCTGTTATTAAATATTTAGCTAATAAACCTATTACTAACAAATGGGTTACTCGGTGGTTATTACTATTGCAGGAATTCCACATCGCCATCAAAGATCGAACCGGAAGAGTGAATCTTGTGGCAGACTTCTTGTCTTGCATACCCAAAACAGATGATTCCTTGACGGTTGAAGACCGATTTATGGATGAGCATCTATTCGCTATCACTACTAAGCCACCTTGGTATGCTGATTTTGCAAATTATTTGGTAGTCAGGAAACTACCAACACATCTATCATCAAGAGAAAGAAGATTGATTGTCCAGTGTAGTGCACGATTCACCTGGATCGATGGATATCTTTTCCACATAGGGGATGACCTCCAGGTCCACAGATGTGTCCGAGATGATGAAATCTACGACATACCAAAGGCAGGACATGACGAGCTCTGTTGCGTGCATTTTGCAGATTGCAGAACTGGACATAAGATTTTACACATGGGATATTATTGGCCCTCAATATTCAAAGATGCGAAGAAATATGTCCAGACCTGCGACATTTGTCAACAGATGGGAAAACCAGGTCAAGCTGATGAAATGCCCCTAAAATCAAAAGTAGTCACAGAACCATTCGAGAGACGAGCACTAGACCTCGTTGGCCCCTTCAACCCGAAATCAAATCAGAAGGCCTATATTCTAGTTGCAATGGACTACATGACCAAATGGCTAGAGGCAGAAGCCTTACCAAACGCAACAGAGGAAGTATTCATTAAATTTCTTTTTAAATTATTTGTATGCTATGGACTACCCAGGGAAGTAATCACTGATGGGGGGTCACTATTTACATCTCACATAATCATGACCACCCTAAACAATTATCATATTAAACACAGAGTTACTTCTCCATACCACCCATAGGAAAACAGACAAGTAGAAAGCACCAATAAAGTCTTAGAGGCGATTTTGAAAAAAACTGTCTCAACAAACCGACATAATTGGGAAACTAATCTTCCAAATGCCTTATGTTCTTATCGCACAACATGGTGTAACACCACTGGATACTCTCCTTATCACTTAGTCTATGGTAAAGAACCTATCATTCCAATCAAGTTTGAGATCAAGACTCTAAGGATGGCCCAAGAAATTGGACTGGATCTTACAGAGGCACATAAACAACGCCTACAACATCTCAATGAGTTGGATTAAGCACACCTATCCATCGTGGAGTGCACAACTGTTATTCAAAAACATAGAGCAAACTGGCACGACAAACATATCAAGAAGAAATCATTCCAAAAAAGTGATTGGGCGCTTCTCTATGATTCCATATTTCAGGATTTTCCTGGAAAATTACAGAAAAGGTGGCTGGGACCATATGAAATTAACGAAGTTCATGATAATGGAACTGTCACTCTAATTACCATTGACGGGNGCCCCATGGGAATGACCAATCAACCCATGGGGATGGCCCCTCAAACCCAACCCACTTTGCAAGCTCCACTCCAACTACCCCAGAACCCTCAATCACAATTGTACCCTCATTTACCAACCCAACCCCACCCAAATCCTAATAATATACCAGCCCAACTCGTCCAGATTATGGAGAATATGGAAGGGGAAATCAACTCGGTAGGGTGCAACGAACTCCAGCTGAGGTCGAGACGCATAATTTCTTTTGAAGAAAGCAACGTTTCCCAAGAGAAGGAGAATGAAAATAACATGCAACCAACAATAAAACCCTCAACTATGGTCATAACAGAAGAAACAGAGCAGGGAGGAAACACAGTGGAACCACATGATCCTGATAAGGATGTAACTCCTCCTCCCCCATTCGTCGAAAGGTTGATTATCACAAAACCTGTTGTGTATCTTAACTTCAACATTGTAGGGGAACTCAAGAATTTATATGTTAAAATCCCACTCCTGCAGGCTCTGCAAGACATCCCAATTTATGCAAAGACAATCAAGGAATTATGTGGGAGGAATCTTGTTAGGAAAGTTAAAAATTCATCATCAACTATTCATGTGGAATGAGCCTTGTCTGATCTAATTTTAGGGAGACAAGAACCGGTCAAATATGAAGACCCAGGGAACTCCATAGTAACAGTTCAAATCCAGGGATGTTCTTTTCCAAATACACTAGTAGATTTGGGGGAAACCATCAACATCCTGACCATGGAATCTTGCAACACCCTGGGTTTTGACTCCTTCACACCTACCCCAATTATGTTACAATTGGTTGATCGATCAATGGTTAAACCGGTCGACACATTACACGATATAGCAATTTCAGTCGACTCTTGGGAATATCCAGCGGATTTTCTCATCATCAACCCAAGAAGTGGACTCGAAGGGAATCCGTTAATAATGGAAGACTATGGCTCGCAACAGCAGATGCGTACATAGGATGTCGTATGGGTAATATGAAAATTTCTAGAGGAGGTGTTACAAATAACCTCATCCTATATCCTCCAGCCAAGCCAAGCTCGACTATCATACATCCGTAGCTTCCACCACCAAGATATCTAGAAAAGGATCTACGATCCCCTCTCACATTGGAAGAAGCTCTCAGACTTAAGAACCAATTAGAGGATGATGTGATCAGTGGCTTCATTAACATCCCAGCCATTGTAAGTAACCCAACGTTCCAAATGCTCAAAGTTGTTCTAGATTGTGAATCATACGGAGACTTGCTGAAATATTTGATGGAACAACAAATCCCAACTACCACTGTTCATAATAGAAAATCAGTTGAGATTTCACCAGGGAATTCTCTGAATATTAACGCCAATTCAGATGAGAAACAACAACAAAAACTGATTCAAATCCTTTCTAAATATCAACAAGCTTTTTCCTGGGAATATTCTGACATTAAAGGTATTGATCCGCAACTCTGCACACACAATATTTATATTGATAAAGATGCCCGACCTATCTGACAACCCCAAAGAATATTGAATCCACACCTCAAGGACATTATCAAAGAAGAATTACAGAAGTTGTTGGATGTATATTTTATATATCCTATCTTGGATAGTCGGTGGGTTTCCCCACTAGGGATCATTCCCAAGAAGAATGGAAAATGGAGAATCTGTGTAGACTATAGGAAACTCAACAAAGCCACCCAGAAGGACCACGTCCCCCTACCTTTCATCAATCAGGTCCTGGATACTTTAGAAGGAAAGAAATTCTTCTCTTTCCTAGATGGTTTTAGTGGCTATAATCAGATCTAGATTGCCCCGAACGATCAAGATAAAACTACACTTACATGCCACTGGGGTACCTTTGCATACATAGTATTTCCCTTTGGACTATGTAATGCTCCAGCCACCTTTCAAAGGGCCATTCTAAGAATATTTTCCGATATGATTAGTGAAGGGCTTGAAGTTTACATGGATGATTTCACTCCTTATGGCGACGACTTTGATCAAGATCTAGACTATCTAAATAAGGTACTCGAACAGTGCATTGCTACCAGGTTATGTTTAAGTCATGAAAAATGTCATATGATGATGACTGAATGTGTGGTACTAGGGCATTATATTTCTACATATGGAATCAGGGTAGACCCAACAAAAACAGAGGTAATCCTTAATCTACCTACACCACGTACACAAACTGAGGTACATAGTTTCCTTGGCACTTCAGGATACTATAACAGATTTATGGAAAATTTTGCAAGAANATACATAGGATGTCGTATGGGTAATATGAAAATTGCTAGAGGAGGTGTTACAAATAACCTCATCCTATATCCTCCAGCCAAGCCAAGCTCGACTATCATACATCCATAGCTTCCACCACCAAGATATCTACAAAAGGATCTACGATACCCTCTCACGTTGGAAGAAGCTCTCAAAATTAAGAACCAATTAGAGGATGATGTGATCAGTGGTTTCATTAACATCCCAGCCATTGTAAGTAACCCAACGTTCCAAATGCTCAAAGTTGTTCTAGATTGTGAAGCATACAGAGACTTGCTGAAATATTTGATGGAACAACAAATCCCAACTACCACTGTTCATAATAGAAAATCAGTTGAGATTGCACTAGGGAAGTCTTTGAATATTAAGGCCAATTCAGATGAGAAACAAAAACAAAAACTGATTCAAATCCTTTCTAAGTATCAACAAGATTTTTCCTGGGAATATTCTGACATTAAAGGTATTGATCCTCAACTCTGCACACACAATATTTATATTGATAAAGATGCCCAACCTATATGATAGCCCCAAAGAAGATTGAATCCCCACCTCAAGGACATTATCAAAGAAGAATTACAGAAGTTGTTGGATGTATATTTTATATATCCTATCTTGGATAGTCGGTGGGTTTCCCCACTAGGGATCGTTCCCAAGAAGGACCACGTCCCCCTACCTTTCATCGATTAGGTCCTGGATACTTTAGCAGGAAAGAAATTCTTCTCTTTCCTAGATGGTTTTAGTGGCTATAATCAGATCCATATTGCCCCGAAAGATCAAGATAAAACTACATTTACATGCCCCTGGGGTACCTTTGCATACATAGTATTTCCCTTTGGATTATGTAATGCTCCAGCCACATTTCAAAGGGAAATTCTAAGAATATTTTCCTATCTGATTAGTGAAGGGCTTGAAGTTTACATGGATGATTTCACTCCTTATGGCGATGACTTTGATCAAGATCTAGACTATCTGGAGAAGGTACTCAAACAGTGCATTGCTACCAGGTTATGTTTAAGTCATGAAAAATGTCATATGATGATGACTGAATGTGTGGTACTAGGGAATTATATTTATGTAGATGGAATCAGGGTAGACCCAACAAAAATAGAGGTAATCCTTAATCTACCTACACCACATACACAAACTGAGGTACATAGTTTCCTTGGCACTTCAGGATACTATAACAGATTTATGGAAAATTTTGCAAGAATTGTTGCACCTTTACATGCTTTGACTGATAATGTTGAATTTCAGTGGACTGACAAGTGTGATGTGGAATTTGTAGGACTCAAAAGGATGATTTCAACAGCACCGGTGATGAGAGGACCAAACTGGAAAAGACCATTTCAAATCTCCACGGATGCATCAGATATCGCCATAGGCACTATCCTTGGACAGGAAGAAGACAAGAAACCCTATTTTATTTATTTTATCAACAAGAATCTCACTCCCACTGAATCTAATTATACAGTAACAGAAAAAGAATTTTTAGCTGTTATACATGCCATCAATAAATTTCATCATTATATAACAGGCTATCCAGTTATTCTGTATACTGATCATTCTGTTATTAAATATTTAGCTAATAAACCTATTACTAACAAACAGGTTACTCGGTGGTTATTACTATTGCAGGAATTCCACATCGCCATCAAAGATCGAACCGGAAGAGTGAATCTTGTGGAAGACTTCTTGTCTTGCATACCCAAAACAGATGATTCCTTGACGGTTGAAGACCAATTATGGACGAGCATCTATTCGCTGTCACTACTAAGCCACCTTGGTACGCTGATTTTGCAAATTATTTGGCAGTCGGGAAACTACCAACACATCTATCATCAAGAGAAAGAAAATTGATTGTCCAGTGTAGTGCACAATTCACCTGGATCGATGGATATCTTTTCCACATAGGGGATGACCTCCAGGTCCGCAGATGTGTCCGAGATGAAGAAATCTACGACATACCAAAGGCAGGACATGACGAGCTCTGTGGCATGCATTTTGCAGATTGCAAAACTGGACATAAGATTTTACACATGGGATATTATTGGCCCTCAATATTCAAATATGAGAAGAAATATGTCCAGACCTGCGACATTTGTCAACAGATGGGAAAACCAGGTCAAGCTGATGAAATGCCCCTAAAATCACAAGTAGTCACAGAACCATTCGAGAGATGGACACTAGACTTTGTTGGCCCCTTCAACCCGAAGTCAAATCAGAAGGCCTATATTCTAGTTGCAATGGACTACATGACCAAATGGCTAGAGGCAGAAGCCTTACCAAACGCAACAGAGGAAGTAGTCATTAAATTTATTTTTAAATTATTCATATGCTATGGACTACCCAGGGAAGTAATCATTGATGGGGGGTCACTATTTACATCTCACATAATCATGACCACCCTGAAAAATTATCATATTAAACATAGAGTTACTTCTCCATACCACCCATAGGAAAACAGACAAGTAGAAAGCACCAATAAAGTCTTAGAGGCGATTTTGACAATAAATATCTCAACAAACCGACATAATTGGGAAACTAATCTTCCAAATGCCTTATGGTCTTATCGCACAACATGGCGTAACACCATTGGCTACTCTCCTTATCACTTAGTCTATTGTAAAGAACCTATCATTCCAATCAAGTTTGGGATCAAGACTCTAAGGATGGCCCAGGAAATTGGACTAGATCTTACAGAGGCACATAAACAACGCCTACAACATCTCAATGAGTTGGATGAAGCACACCTATCCATCTTGGAGTGCACAACTGTTATTCAAAAACATAGAGTGAACTGGCACGACAAACATATCAAGAAGAAATCATTCCAAAAAAGTGATTGGGCGCTTCTCTATGATTCCATATTTCAGGATTTTCCTGGAAAATTANTTGGACAGGAAGAAGACAAGAAACCCTATTTTATTTATTTTATCAGCAAGAATCTCACTCCCACTGAATCTAATTATGCAGTAACAGAAAAAGAATTTTTAGCTGTTATACATGCCATCAATAAGTTTCATCATTATATAATAGGCTATCCAGTTATTTTGTATACTGATCATTCTGTTATTAAATATTTAGCTAATAAACCTATTACTAACAAATGGGTTACTCGGTGGTTATTACTATTGCAGGAATTCCACATCGCCATCAAAGATCAAACCGGAAGAGTGAATCTTGTGGCAGACTTCTTGTCTTGCATACCCAAAACAGAGGATTCCTTGACGGTTGAAGATCGATTTATGGATGAGCATCTATTCGCTATCACTACTAAGCCACCTTGGTACGTTGATTTTGCAAATTATTTGGTAGTCGGGAAACTACCAACACATCTATCATCAAGAGAAAGAAGATTGATTGTTCAGTGTAGTGCACGATTCACCTGGATCGATGGATATCTTTTCCACATAGGGGATGACCTCCAGGTCCACAGATGTGTCCGAGATGATGAAATCTATGACATACCAAAGGCAGGACATGACGAGCTCTGTGGCGTGCATTTTGCATATTGCAGAACTGGACATAAGATTTTACACATGGGATATTATTGGCCCTCAATATTCAAAGATGCGAAGAAATATGTCCAGACCTGCGACATTTTTCAACAGATGGGAAAACCAGGTCAAGCTAATGAAATTCCCCTAAAATCACAAGTAGTCACAGAACCATTCGAGAGACGGGCACTAGACCTCGTTGGCCCCTTCAACCCGAAATCAAATCAGAAGGCCTATATTCTAGTTGCAATGGACTACATGACCAAATGGCTAGAGGCAGAAGCCTTACCAAACGCAACAGAGGAAGTATTCATTAAATTTCTTTTTAAATTATTTGTATGCTATGGACTACCCAGGGAAGTAATCACTGATGGGGGGTCACTATTTACATCTCACATAATCATGACCACCCTAAACAATTATCATATTAAACACAGAGTTACTTCTCCATACCACCCATAGGAAAACAGACAAGTAGAAAGCACCAATAAAGTCTTAGAGGCGATTTTGAAAAAAACTGTCTCAACAAACCGACATAATTGGGAAACTAATCTTCCAAATGCCTTATGTTCTTATCGCACAACATGGTGTAACACCACTGGATACTCTCCTTATCACTTAGTCTATGGTAAAGAACCTATCATTCCAATCAAGTTTGAGATCAAGACTCTAAGGATGGCCCAAGAAATTGGACTGGATCTTACAGAGGCACATAAACAACGCCTACAACATCTCAATGAGTTGGATTAAGCACACCTATCCATCGTGGAGTGCACAACTGTTATTCAAAAACATAGAGCAAACTGGCACGACAAACATATCAAGAAGAAATCATTCCAAAAAAGTGATTGGGCGCTTCTCTATGATTCCATATTTCAGGATTTTCCTGGAAAATTACAGAAAAGGTGGCTGGGACCATATGAAATTAACGAAGTTCATGATAATGGAACTGTCACTCTAATTACCATTGACGGG
>JZKD02S1971947.1:48821-63962 GCA_000966675.3 Picea glauca
GAAGTTCTTGGGATTGTTAAAATATGTCAAGTTCATTGGTGATGAGAAAGTGAAAATACAGAGATTTCTAAGTGGATTTCCAACCTTTTATAAGGAAAATATCAAGTATGATGATTCCAAGACCTTGACAGAGGCCATCAGGAAGGCTAAATACATGTATGAGAAAGGCCAGGGAAGAGAACCCAGGCAGAAATCTTTGAAGGACAAGAATAATGTGAAGTCTGATTAGAGGAGGAAAGGATTCAAACCTTCCTTCAATAGGAATGAGCCTAAAAGAAATCATCAAGATTAGTATCCTAAGGGGGATTCCAAGAAGGAAGATTCCTTGGGAAAAATGGGAATACCACCAATTCAATGTTGGGGATGCAAGGAAGATCACATGTACAAGGATTTCCCACACAAAAAAGATAGAGTGAAGACTATGCGCAACATCCAAGAGGCTACAACAGTCGAAGATATGGGAAGAATCTATGTAGATTTAAATGATCGAAAACAGAGTACTAGTCCAACATGATCGAGGTGGAAGGTAAGATCATAAATCAACCTATTGATATTTTAATTGATTCAGAAGAATTTCATTGCTACATTGATCCTAAGATAGTGGATAGATTACATTTGGAGAAAAGCAAACTTGGAAAACAAAGATTGGTTCAGTTAGCCACTGGAACCAAAAGAAGAATCCATGATATGGTCAGAAGTTGTTCCATAAGTCTTAATGGCGTGAATACTAGTACTGATCTAAATATAATACCATTGGGGTCTTATAATATTCTGATTGGAATGGATTGGTTGGACAAGCATCATGTTGTCCTAGATTTTCATAACAAGACATTTACATGTCTTTATGGAAATGGAAAATAGAGCACTATGAAAGGAGTTCCGAGACCCATCTCTATAAGGGAGATTTTAGTCTTACAGCTAAAAAGATGTTTTAGAAAAGGATGCCAATTGTATGCAGCTCATGTGGAAGATCCACATAACACAAAGGGGCCAAGCCTTGAAGATTTCGCAGTGCTACAGGAATTTGAAGATGTATTCCAAGAAATACCCAGATTTCCACCAAGAAGGGAGATAGATTTCTCAATTGATTTAGTGCTAGGAGTTTCCCCGGTGTCAAAAACACCTTATAGAATGAGCACACCATAGTTAAAATAATTGCAAATGCAGCTAGAGGAATTGTTGAAGAAAGGGTACATACGTCCAAGTGTTTCACCTTGGGGAGCACTAGTAATTTTTGTCAAAAAGAAGGATGGAACCTTGAGGTTGTGTATTGACTTCCAATAGCTGAACAAGTA
The DNA here is from genome assembly GCA_000966675.3 of Picea glauca. Taxonomy (NCBI): domain Eukaryota; kingdom Viridiplantae; phylum Streptophyta; class Pinopsida; order Pinales; family Pinaceae; genus Picea; species Picea glauca. The sequence goes on from JZKD02S1971947.1 coordinate 50,117, forward strand.
CACTATAACGAANGGTGATGAGAAAGTGAAAATACAGAGATTTCTAAGTGGATTTCCAACCTTTTATAAGGAAAATATCAAGTATGATGATCCCAAGACCTTGACAGAGGCCATCAGGAAGGCTAAATACATGTATGAGAAAGGCCAGGGAAGAGAACCCTGACATAAATATTTGAAGGACAAGAATAATGTGAAGTCTGATCAGAGGAGGAAAGGATTCAAACCTTCCTTCAATAGGAATGAGCCTAATATAAATCATGAAGATTAGTATCCTAAGGGGGATTCCAAGAAGGAAGATTCCTTGGGAAAAAGGAGAATACCACCAATTCAATGTTGGGGATGCAAGGAAGATCACATGTACAAGGATTGCCCACACAGAAAAGATAGAGTGAAGACTATGCGCAACATCCAAGAGGCTACAACAGTCGAAGATATGGGAAGAATCTATGTAGATTTAAATGATCGAAAAACAGAGTACCAGTCCAATATGATCGAGGTGGAAGGTAAGATCATAAATCAACCTATTGCTATTTTGATTGATTCAGGATAATTTCATTGCTACATTGATCCTAAGATAGTGGATATATTACATTTGGAGAAAATCAAACTTGGAAAACAAAGCTTGGTTCAGTTAGCCACTGGAACCAAAAGAAGAATCCATGATATGGTCAGAAGTTGTTCCATAAGTCTAAATGGCGTGAATACTAGTACTGATCTAAATATAATACCATTGGGGTCTTATAATATTATGATTGGAATGGATTGGTTGGACAAGCATCATGTTGTCCTAGATTTTCATAACAAGACATTTACATGTCTTTATGGAAATGGAAAATAGATCACTGCGAAAGGAGTTCCGAGACCCATCTCTATAAGGGAGATTTTAGCCTTACAGCTGAAAAGATGTTTTAGAAAAGGATGCCAATTGTATGCAGCTCATGTGGAAGATCCACATAACACAAATGGGCCAAGCCTCGAAGATTTCGCGGTGCTACAGGAATTTGAAGATGTATTCCAAGAAATACTCAGATTTCCACCAAGAAGGGAGATAGATTTCTCAATTGATTTAGTGCTAGGAGTTGCCCCGGTGTCAAAAACACCTTACAAAATGAGCACACCATAGTTAAAATAGTTGCAAATGCAGCTAGAGAAATTGTTGAAGAAAGGGTACATACGTCCAAGTTTTTCACCTTGGGGAGCACCAGCAATTTTTGTCAAAAAGAAGGATGGAACCTTGAGGTTGTGTATTGACTTCCAACAGTTGAACAAGTACACTATAAAGAACAAGTATCCTCTACCCTGAATTGATGACCTCTTTGATCAACGAAGAGGAGCAAAGTTATTTTCAAAGATTGACTTGAGGGTAGGATACCATCAAGTAAGAATCAAGGAAGAAGATATTCATAAGACAACCTTTAGGAACAGGTATGGGAATTATGAATTTGTAGTGGTTCCATTTGGACTAACCAATGCACCAACTGTCTTCATGAGCTTGATGAATGGCATATTCAGAAATTATTTGGACAAGTTTGTCATAGTATTCTTGTATGACATACTTATATATTCTAAGACTGAAGAGGAGCATGAACATCACTTAAGATTGGTATTTCAAGTACTAAGAGGAGATCAGTTGTATTCCAAGTTGAGTAAGTGTTCTTTATATCAAAAGCAGATCCATTACTTGGGACACATTATTTTAGAGCAGGGCATAACAATAGATCCAGAGAAGATCGAAGCCATTAGAGGATGGCCAACACCCATAAATGTGTCAAACATCAGATCTTTTATGGGATTAGATGGCTACTATAGAAGGTTCATAGTAGGGTTCTCTAAGATTTCTCATCCCATCACTTCTTTGCAAAAGAAGGGAATTGAATTTGAATGGACACTTAAGTGTGAAAAGAATTTTAATATGTTGAAGGAATTACTTACTAGTGCACTTGTGTTAAAGATTGATGACCCAAATGAAAGTTTTTTGGTATGTACAAANGGTGATGAGAAAGTGAAAATACAGAGATTTCTAAGTGGATTTCCAACCTTTTATAAGGAAAATATCAAGTATGATGATCCCAAGACCTTGACAGAGGCCATCAGGAAGGCTAAATACATGTATGAGAAAGGCCAGGGAAGAGAACCCTGACATAAATATTTGAAGGACAAGAATAATGTGAAGTCTGATCAGAGGAGGAAAGGATTCAAACCTTCCTTCAATAGGAATGAGCCTAATATAAATCATGAAGATTAGTATCCTAAGGGGGATTCCAAGAAGGAAGATTCCTTGGGAAAAAGGAGAATACCACCAATTCAATGTTGGGGATGCAAGGAAGATCACATGTACAAGGATTGCCCACACAGAAAAGATAGAGTGAAGACTATGCGCAACATCCAAGAGGCTACAACAGTCGAAGATATGGGAAGAATCTATGTAGATTTAAATGATCGAAAAACAGAGTACCAGTCCAATATGATCGAGGTGGAAGGTAAGATCATAAATCAACCTATTGCTATTTTGATTGATTCAGGATAATTTCATTGCTACATTGATCCTAAGATAGTGGATATATTACATTTGGAGAAAATCAAACTTGGAAAACAAAGCTTGGTTCAGTTAGCCACTGGAACCAAAAGAAGAATCCATGATATGGTCAGAAGTTGTTCCATAAGTCTAAATGGCGTGAATACTAGTACTGATCTAAATATAATACCATTGGGGTCTTATAATATTATGATTGGAATGGATTGGTTGGACAAGCATCATGTTGTCCTAGATTTTCATAACAAGACATTTACATGTCTTTATGGAAATGGAAAATAGATCACTGCAAAAGGAGTTCCGAGACCCATCTCTATAAGGGAGATTTTAGCCTTACAGCTGAAAAGATGTTTTAGAAAAGGATGCCAATTGTGTGCAGCTCATGTGGAAGATCCACATAACACAAATGGGCCAAGCCTCGAAGATTTCGCTGTGCTACAGGAATTTGAAGATGTATTCCAAGAAATACTCTGATTTCCACCAAGAAGGGAGATAGATTTCTCAATTGATTAGTGCTAGGAGTTGCCCCGGTGTCAAAAACACCTTACAAAATGAGCACACCATAGTTAAAATAATTGCAAATGCAGCTAGAGAAATTGTTGAAGAAAGGGTACATACGTCCAAGTTTTTCACCTTGGGGAGCACCAGTAATTTTTGTCAAAAAGAAGGATGGAACCTTGAGGTTGTGTATTGAATTCCAACAGTTGAACAAGTACACTATAAAGAACAAGTATCCTCTACCCTGAATTGATGATCTCTTTGATCAACTAAGAGGAGCAAAGTTATTTTCAAAGATTGACTTGAGGGTAGGATACCATCAAGTAAGAATCAAGGAAGAAGATATTCATAAGACAACCTTTAGGACCAGGTATGGGCATTATGAATTTGTAGTGGTTCCATTTGGACTAACCAATGCACCAACTGTCTTCATGAGCTTGATGAATGGCATATTCAGAAATTATTTGGACAAGTTTGTCATAGTATTCTTGTATGACATACTTATATATTCTAAGACTGAAGAGGAGCATGAACATCACTTAAGATTGGTATTTCAAGTACTAAGAGGAGATCAGTTGTATTCCAAGTTGAGTAAGTGTTCTTTCTATCAAAAGCAGATCCATTACTTGGGACACATTATTTCAGAGCAGGGCATAGCAATAGATCCAGAGAAGATCAAAGCCATTAGAGGATGGAAAACACCCATAAATGTGTCAAACATCAGATCTTTTATGGGATTAGATGGCTACTATAGAAGGTTCATAGTAGGGTTCTCTAAGATTTCTCATCCCATCACTTCTTTGCAAAAAAAGGGAATTAAATTTGAATGGACACTTAAGTGTGAAAAGAATTTTAATATGTTGAAGGAATTACTTACTAGTGCACTTGTGTTAAAGATTGATGACCCAAATGAAAGTTTTTTGGTATGTACAAATGCATGTAAGGAAGGACTTGGGGGATTCCTCACACAAAATGGACACGTCATTGGATATGAGTCTAGAAATATTAAGGAATATGAGAGGAACTATGCCACACATGACTTGGAACTTGTTGCCATTATTCACGCCTTGAGGATGTGGAGGCATTATCTCATGGGGAAGAAATTCGAATTAAGAACATACCACATTGGCCTGAAGTATATTTTTTAGTAGCCGACCTTGAATGCCAGGCAAACAAGATGGGTGTAATTTTTAAGTGAGTATGACTTCGATATAAGGCATTTCAAGGGGAAGGAGAATAAAGTTGTTGATGCACTTAGTAAGAGAGTGCATATCATGCATGCTACTGTTTTCAGTATGCATCAGTCGGACTTGAAGAGAGGAATTTTATATGGTCTTGTTACAGATCAACATTACCTACAGGTAAAGGAAAAATTACAGCAAGGAAATGTACAGCAGAAAATAAAGGAGTACGGGATAAGGAAGATGGATTACTCCTGAATAAAAATAGAATCTATGTTCCTAGTTTTGAAGAACTGAGGAATGTGGTACTAAAGGAAATGCATGATGTTCCTTATGTTGGATATCTCGGTTACCAGAAAACAATTATAGCAGTAAAAAGCGACTTCTTTTGGTCGGGAATGAAGAAGGATGTTGTTGATTACATCGCTCGATGTATGGAATGTTAGAAGGTGAAGGTTGTACATAGGCACCCAACGAGTTTGTTGTAGCCATTTCCAATACCAGAGAAGAAATGGGAAGTGATCACCATGGATTTCATCACAGGATTACCCAGAACAAATAAACAACATGATTCAATCATGGTGGTGGTTGAAAAATTACCAAAGGCTTCTCATTTTGTGCCTGTGAAGACAACGCATACAACAACTAATATTGCAGAAATTTTCATGAAGGAAATTGGTAGGTTGCATGGGATACCTAGGACAATCGTCTCGAATAGAGATACGAATTTTACCTCCAATTTCTGGAGGGGATTGTTTAAAGGATTTGGCACAAATCTAAACTTTATCACATCATATGATCCCCAGACATATGGGAAAACAGAGAGAGTCAATCGAATAATTGAAGACATGCTGAGAATGTATGTGATGGATAATCCATATAAGTGGGAAGATTACTTGCAATTGGTTGAGTTTGCATATAATAATGAGTATCAATATTCATTGATAATAAGCCCATTTGAAGCCTTGTATGGTAGGAAATGCAATACTCCAATGAGCTGGGACAACCCAGTAGATAGAGTGGTACTTGGGCCAGAGTTTCTCAAGGACATGGAAGACCAAGTGGTCAAGACCAAGCATAATTTAAAGGCAGCTCAGGATAGACAAAAATTTTATGCAGACAAGAACATGACAACTAGAGAATTTAAAGTAGGGGAGCATGTACTTTTTAAGTGAAGCCCAAGAAAATCTCTTTGAAATTGGGTAGTTGTACAAAGCTAGCAGCTAGATTCTGTGGTCCATTTGAAATATTGGAAAAAATAGGACCAGCTGCATACATGCTTGCATTACCTGCTTCCATGAATGTGCATAATGTATTTCATGTATCTTTACTAAAGAAATATGTACATGATCCTAACCATTTTATTGATTGGCATTTGATTCAGGTAGAGACGGAGGGAGACTTTCAGGTTCAGCGAGTACGGGTATTGGACAGAAAGGTAAAAATGCTTTGGAATAGAGTTATAGAGCTAGTAAAAGTTCAGTGGACCTGCTACGGTCTTGAAGATGATACCTGGGAGCATGAAGATGCCATGCAGGCAGATTACCCACAAATTTTTGAATAAATTTGATATTTTGATCTATATTTTGTATATTCACTGAGGACAATGCCAAAATAAGGGGGAGGGGATGTAACACCCCAGGTTTTGAACCCCCATTTTAAATAATGTTTTGTTACAATGCTAAGAGGCCAGAGTGCCCAAACAATCATTAAAAGGCTAGTGTGCCCAATACATGTAATGTTTTGTTTATCATTATTAATAATAAATACATCGTTGGCTGCTAGATAGACAAGGACTAGAGTTATAGGGGGCTATGATTCCACAAGAGAGGGGGCTTGAGGGGATAAGTGTTATTCTTATTTTAATTACCCCTTTTTGTCTAAGGGAGGGGATCGATTATGTGAGCTTCTTGGGGAAGGTTAGGAGGTTCTTGATTTACCCACGAAGTTACTTAAATCCATCTCTAGTCTGATGGGGGGGGGTTCTACTAATGGCTTGTTTGCATACTTCCCATACATTCACTCATTTTTCCCTCATGCACTCCCATGCACCCTCTTACCCATCCATTGAGCCATCCTCACTTGCATCTTGGATTGGAAAAGTGAAAGGAACTGTTGAAGAATTATCCATGGGATAGTTGGTTGTAATGGTCACTGGTGAAATCCAGCCATGACTTGGGGTATGCATGTCTAAGATGCGTTGGCATGTGCCCTGGTTTTCTCACAACTGCGAATCCTGAGAGTTCCGGCATTGATATTCTAGACCAATTGTGTTGGAGGCCCTACAAAAATAAGGAGAAGGACTGCTTGAGGGACTACGTGGCAGAGAAGGGTGGAGGTCCATTCTCTTGGGGTGGTACAGGCTGGGTAGAAGAGAGATGGGTACTTGGATTTTTGTGGGTGATGGGAAACCTGTGAGATCTTGAGAGTTGACTAGTTTGGGAACCCAAGTACACTCTGGAACTGTCCTTGTGGATTCATAGACCTTGCTTAGGGGTGACACTGTTGTTGAGACTTGGAGCAATGGTGTCTATGGTTGGGTGGAATGTCCTTGGTCTATATCCAGTTGATGTCATATTTCATAAACATAAGTTCTCTCTGTCGTGATATTATTATCTATGTATGAATGTATATGTATATGATATTATTATCGTTTACATGTATATGAATGTATTTTTGCTGTGTATTTTAATTATCGTTTAACTAAATCTTAGACTATGCATGCTTGCTGGATATTGTTGTGCATGTCGTTAAATCTTGTATCTTATGCGTTCTTAATAATAAAAGAAGGTATCGGTAAAAGAAATAAGTCCAAGGGCGGTCTTGTAGGTAGTGTACCCCAGTCTGTGGGTGGCTGGGGATGTTACAGGTCAAACATACACAATATGCAAAATTTATGGCATGCTGAAGTTGAAGACAAACAATTAAAATAACAAAGTACAATCTTGAGATGTGGAGTAATCATATACTAACACATGGACTGATCATATTTTGACATGTGTAATAATCACATGCTAACATGTAGACCAATTAGAAGGAAAAAATTCATATACAAATATTGTGGCATGGATATGGCATTATAAATGTTGTTTGTTTTCAAATCCCAATTAATGTGGGATAAAACAATTATGAGGGGAATTTAAAAAATAATGTAAATCTGTGCCACCTAACATTATTGTACACAAATCACAACCCATGAAACGCTTCAACCACGCCATTACTACAAACTATGTGTAATCCACTATGAATTATATAATATATAAAATCATATTATGCATTGTATGTGGGATNTGAATGTGCATAATGTATTTCATGTATCTTTACTAAAGAAATATGTACATGATCCTAACCATGTTATTGATTGGCATTTGATTCAGGTAGAGACGGAGGGAGACTTTCAGGTTCAACAAGTACGGGTATTGGACAGAAAGGTAAAAATGCTTTGGAATAGAGTTATAGAGATAGTAAAAGTTCAGTGGACCTGCTACGGTCCTGAAGATGCTACCTGGGAGCATGAAGATGCCATGCGGGCAGATTACCCGCAAATTTTTGAATAAATTTGATATTTTGATCTATATTTTGTATATTCACTGAGGACAATGCCAAAATAAGGGGGAGGGGATGTAACACCCCAGGTTTTGAACCCCCATTTTAAATAATGTTTTGTTACAATGCTAAGAGGCCAGAGTGCCCAAACAATCATTAAAAGGCTAGTGTGCCCAATACATGTAATGTTTTGTTTATCATTATTAATAATAAATACATCGTTGGCTGCTAGATAGACAAGGACTAGAGTTATAGGGGGCTATGATTCCACAAGAGAGGGGGCTTGAGGGGATAAGTGTTATTCTTATTTTAATTACCCCTTTTTGTCTAAGGGAGGGGATCGATTATGTGAGCTTCTTGGGGAAGGTTAGGAGGTTCTTGATTTACCCACGAAGTTACTTAAATCCATCTCTAGTCTGATGGGGGGGGTTCTACTAATGGCTTGTTTGCATACTTCCCATACATTCACTCATTTTTCCCTCATGCACTCCCATGCACCCCCTTACCCATCCATTGATCCATCCTCACTTGCATCTTGGATTGGAAAAGTGAAAGGAACTGTTGAAGAATTATCCATGGGATAGTTGGTTGTAATGGTCACTGGTGCAATCCAGCCATGACTTGGGGTATGCATGTCTAAGATGCATTGGCATGTGCCCTGGTTTTCTCACAACTGCGAATCCTGAGAGTTCTGGCATTGATATTCTAGACCAATTGTGTTGGAGGCCCTACAAAAATAAGGAGAAGGACTGCCTGAGGGACTACGTGGCAGAGAAGGGTGGAGGTCCATTCTCTTGGGGTGGTACAGGCTGGGTAGAAGAGAGATGGGTACTTGGATTTTTGTGGGTGATGGGAAACCTGTGAGATCTTGAGAGTTGACTAGTTTGGGAACCCAAGTACACTCTGGAACTGTCCTTGTGGATTCATAGCCCTTGCTTAGGGGTGACACTGTTGTTGAGACTTGGAGCAATGGTGTCTATGGTTGGGTGGAATGTCCTTGGTCTATAGCCAGTTGATGTCATATTTCATAAACATAAGTTCTCTCTGTCGTGATATTATTACCTATGTATGAATGTATATGTATATGATATTATTATCGTTTACATGTATATGAATGTATTTTTGCTGTGTATTTTAATTATCGTTTAACTAAATCTTAGACTATGCATGCTTCCTGGATATTGTTGTGCATGTCGTTAAATCTTGTATCTTATGCATTCTTAATAATAAAAGAAGTTATCGGTAAAAGAAATAAGTCCAAGGGCAGTCTTGTAGGTAGTGTACCCCAGTTTGTGGGTGGCTGGGGATGTTACAGGTCAAACATACACAATATGCAAAATTTATGGCATGTTGAAGTTGAAGACAAACAATTAAAATAACAAAGTACAATCTTGAGATGTGGAGTAATCATATACTAACACATGGACTGATCATATTTTGACATGTGTAATAATCACATGCTAACACGTAGACCAATTAGAAGGAAAAAATTCATATACAAATATTGTGGCATGGATATGGCATTATACATGTTGTTTGTTTTCAAATCCCAATTAATGTGGGATAAAACAATTATGAGGGGAATTTAAAAAATAATGTAAATCTGTGCCACCTAACATTGTTGTACACAAATCACAACCCATGAAACGCTTCAACCACGCCATTACTACAAACTATGTGTAATCCACTATGAATTATATAATATATAAAATCATATTATGCATTGTATGTGGGATNTTTAGCACATCATATGATCCCTAGACATATGGGAAAATAGAGAGAGTCAATCGAATAATTGAAGACATGCCGAGAATGTATGTGATGGATAAGCCATATAAGTGGGAAGATTACTTGCAATTGGTTGAGTTTGCATATAATAATGGGTATCAAGCTTCATTGATAATAAGCCCATTTGAAGCATTGTATGGTAGGAAATGAAATACTCCAATGAGTCGGGACAACCCAATAGACAGAGTGGTACTTGGGCCAGAGTTTCTCAAGAACATGGAAGACCAAGTGGTCAAGACCAAGCATAATTTACAGGCATCTCAGGATAGACAGAAAGTTTATGCAGGCAAGAACATGAAAACTAGAGAATTTAAAGTAGGGGAGCATGTACTTTTTAAGTGAAGCCCAAGAAAATCTCTTTGAAATTGGGTAGTTGTACAAAGCTAGCAGCCAGATTCTATGGTCCATTTGAAATATTGGAAGAAATAGGACCAGCTGCATACATGCTTGCATTACCTACTTCCATGAATGTGCATAATGTATTTCATGTATCTTTACTAAAGAAATATGTACATGATCCTAACCATGTTATTGATTGGCATTTGATTCAGGTAGAGACGGAGGGAGACTTTCAGGTTCAGCCAGTACGGGTATTGGACAGAAAGGTAAAAATGCTTTGGAATAGAGTTATAGAGCTAGTAAAAGTTCAGTGGACCTGCTACGGTCCTGAAGATGCTACCTGGGAGCATGAAGATGCCATGCGGGCAGATTACTCGCAAATTTTTGAATAAATTTGAGATTTTGATCTATATTTTGTATATGCACTGAGGACAATGCCAAAATAAGGGGGAGGGGATGTAACACCCCAGGTTTTAAACCCCCATTTTAAATAATGTTTTGTTACAATGCTAAGAGGCCAGAGTGCCCAAACAATCATTAAAAGGCTAGTGTGCCCAATACATGTAACGTTGTGTTTATCATTATTAATAATAAATACATCGTTGGCTGCTAGACGGACAAGGACTAGAGTTATAGGGGGCTATGATTTCACAAGAGAGGGGGCTTGAGGGGATAAGTGTTATTCCTATTTTAATTATCCCTTTTTGTCTAAGGGAGGGGATCGATTATGTGAGCTTCTTGGGGAAGGTTAGGAGGTTCTTGATTTACCCACGAAGTTACTTAAATCCGTCTCTAGTCTGATGGGGGGTTTCTACTGATGGCTTGTTTGCAGACTTCCCATACATTCACTCATTTTTCCCTTACGCACTCCCATGCACCCCCTTACCCATTCATTGATCCATCCTCGCTTTCATCTTGGATTGGAAAAGAGAAAGGAACTGTTGAAGAATTATCCATGGGATAGTTGGCTGTAATGGTCACTGGTGCAATCCAACCATGACCTGGGGTCTGCATGTCTAAGATGCGTTGGCCTATGCCCTGGTTTTCTCACAACTTCGAATCCTGAGAGTTCCAGCATTGATATTCTAGACCAAATATGTTGGAGGCCCTACAAAAATAAGGAGAAGGACTGCTTGAGGGACTATGTGGCAGAGAAGGGTGGAGGTCCATTCTCTTGGGGTGGTACAGGCTGGGTAGAAGAGAGATGGGTACTTGGATTTTTGTGGGTGATGGGAAACCTGTGAGATCTTGAGAGTTGACTAGTTTGGGAGCCCAAGTACACTCTAGAACTGTCCTTGTGGATTCATAGCCCTTGCTCAGGGGTGACACTGTTGTTGAGATTTGGAGCAGTGGTGTCTATGGTTGGGTGGAACGTCCTTGGTCTATAGCCAGTTGATGTCATATTTCATAAATATAAGTTCTCTCTATCGTGATATTATTATCTGTGTATGAATGTATATGTATATGATATTATTATCATTTACATGTATATGAATGTATTTTTGTTGTGTATTTTAATTATCGTTTAACTAAATCTTAGACTATGCATGCTTGCTGGATATTGTTGTGCATGTCGTTAAATCTTGTATCTTATGCATTCTTAATAATAAACGAAGGCATCGGTAAAATAAATAAGTCCAAGGGCGGTCTTGTAGGTAGTGTACCCCAGCCTGTGGGTGGCTGGGGATGTTACAGGTCAAACATACACAATATGCAAAATTTATGGCATGCTGAAGTTGAAGACAAACAATTAAAATAACAAAGTACAATGTTGAGATGTGGAGTAATCATATGCTAACACATGGACTGATCATATTTTGACATGTGTAATAATCACATGCTAACACGTAGACCAATTAGAAGGAAAAAATTCATATACAAATATTGTGGCATGGATATGGCATTATAAATGTTGTTTGTTTTCAAATCCCAATTAATGTGGGATAAAACAATTATGAGGGGAATTTAAAAAATAATGTAAATTTGTGCCACCTAACATTGTTGTACACAAATCACAACCCATGAAATGCTTCAACCACGCCATTACTACAAACTATGTGTAATCCACTATGGATTATATAATATATAAAATCATATTATGCATTGTATGTGGGATATATTATCCCTACAACAAATAAAAGGGCAGATAATGTGATTTGAACTGCACCAACTTGTATAAAATTTAAGTGCCTTACATTTGCACCACACACTTGGGAGTTGTTATAAAATGGGCATACTTGTATTCAAATAGAAGAAAGAATGTGTATGGAGCAAATGATAAAGATAATGTTCCTTTTAGTGGGAAGAAGGCATTGAGGGTTGAAATGCCAATGATATTGTCTTCCTGGAAGAACACCAATGACTCTTTTGTAGATTGGAGGTCATTATTTGATGTAAAGAAGGCATAATGGTGTATTTTTCATCAATTTAATGGATCGGTTCCACTTTTGAAGAAGACNTTGTGATTTGATTGCATGCACAGCAGAACGGAAAGCTCTCAGACGGTGTGCATCTTGTCTTTCACAGCGGGAATTTCGCGTCCTTTCTCTGTCTCCGTCGAACGCTTTTTTACTGCAAGCTTACCAGATTCCGGAGAGGTCGCCCAAAATGAGTGAAACCAAATTTTACCTGCAAATTGTTTTGCCCAGTGACTTCCATCTTTTCCATTGTCACATTAATTTATGATAAAATAAGATTGTACCGGCTCCTTTCTGTCTCTCTCGAACGCGTTTTGACTGCAGTTGGTTTCCAGGTAGACACGCATTCCTCTAAGAGAATAGATATGCACATAATGCTCTGGCAATCATAATGATATGACATTTTTTAAGAATCACAAGAAGACTCCACGTGACAACACGATGATATTTCTTTTCCTTCGTAAGACTATATTTCACAATCGTCGATTTTTTTTTTTTCCTTCATTTCATGAGGCTATACGAGATAATTGATAGCAGAAACTTGTAAGAAATTCTCCACACTTTCTATCATTTCATAAATCCACCTGATTTTCCTTTTCACATTACATATCATGATTTCTTCACATCGACAATCCCTATACACCTGTCACCGCATTTCTTATTAGTGGAAGACTACCGACTTTATTAGTGGAAGATAATTGATAGTAAAAACTATTAAATAAATTCTCCACACTTTCTATCGTTTCACTAATTTCAGATGATTTCCCTTTTCTCATTACATGTCATGATTTCTTCACGTGAAGAATAGCTATACAGCTGTCACCGCATTTTCGAATAGTGAAAGACTCCGACTTTATTGTGACTACCACCGACCAACACAACTCTTTCCCTATCTCCTCTTATCAGCGAACAGGTGAAAGGGTAATGATGACTTGGAAAGGTTAAAGGATAAAAGAATAAACTATAATATATTTAAATTTTTTAAATATTATCGTACAAGCAACCGAGATTTTTAGTATTGATATGTACTCTAAATATTTTATTATTATATTCATAAGATATATATTTATATGAAGATTTCTCATATTAAATAACCATATGGTATGGTATGATATGATATGAGTGATAATGATGATTTAAATTTATTTTTATTATTATATTAAAAATAATTATCTAATAAAAATGATAATGAAAATTTATTATTATTATATTAAAAATAATCATTAAATTATAATGATGATCTAATTTATTTTTATGATTATATTAAAAATAATTATATCAATTATAATGATTTTTTAATTTTATTTTTATGATTATATTAAAAATAATCATATTATTTTTATGATCTAATTTATTTTTTATGATTATATTAAAAATAATAGGAAACATATGTTCTTAACTATTAGGTGTACTCAGACTTGTATGAAGATTAATATAAAAATTACTCCTCTTAAATAATCATATAAGGTCACATTATTTTACTCAATGAATAATTTTAATATTAATTTTTTAAATATTAATATATATTTTATTATGATTATATA
>JZKD02S1971958.1:31019-43131 GCA_000966675.3 Picea glauca
CTTAAATTTGTTTCTCCCCTAGATTTTTGATAGTACTGCACTTGATGCTTGAGGGAAGCCACTTCCCACTTAACTTGTTCCAACTCTCTTTCCTCAGCTACAAATTTTTCCAATGAAGCATGAGATATGGTTAGACCTTATGAAAAAAATTGGCTCATATTTTCCTTCTTTGTATCTATAATCACCTCTTAGAAGGTACAAAACACACTATTGTCGAGTGACATTTTCCTTTTCATGTGAGTCCTCTTCACGATGGATATCATATTTTGATCATAAGAAAAGAAATCCAGGTTAGAAACTTCCTCCACTAGTTGAGGAATAGGTTGATCACCCCAAGATAGGATTTTTCTTACACTTCCAGGGGTATAAAAGTGCTTAGAGATAGGGTCTTGACTTGGATTCTTGCTTGGAAGATATTTGTTTTCTTCTTTATCTTGCACATCAATATTTACCTCATCTGTGAAGGTCTCTTATGATTTATCTAGGGTATCTCCCTCCTTCTTCTGTTCAGTCGATGACCCATCCAGTAAGTTTTCAATTGTCTTCTCAACAACTTTACCTTTCTCTAAAGTCTACTCAAGTGAGTTATTCATATCTACTCAAGTGAGTTATTCATATCTACTCAAGTGAGTTATTCATATCTTCATTGTTCTTCTGATTGATTTCTATATGTTCACCACTTTTCCCAGTACCATTACTTGCATGATGGATTGGTTCACCATTTTTATCCAGATGGGTATCTAGGACACCTGTATTTCCTTCTTGGATCCCAGGAAAATGAACTTCTAAATATTGACTTCCAGTTCGACCTTGATCCTATTCATTGTTGGTCTTGGAGGTGTATTCTTCGTCTGATTGAGTGTCCTGTTTGTTATTGTCATCAATTGTTTCCTCTTTCTTATCTGATACTAGATCTTTTGGGGGTTCCTCCTTAGTAATTCTTTCATTGATGACGGGGACACCATATTTTTCCACCCGTTCCTCATCAAATCAATCACCTCTTAAGGATTTGTAATCGTTGTAGGATTCTCTTGATTTTCCTTGAGGCTTTGTTATTTTCCAGACTTCTCTTTATTGATTCTATCTAGTTATCCTTTCTTCTTATGTTCTTCTTCTTCCTCGATACTCCTTAGCTCTTTGACTTGTTCCTATTCCTTCTTTTTATTTAATTCCTTCTCTTCTAGCTGAGCCTTTTCTTATGAATCACTCTTTCGTTTTCTATGTATTCCATTTTCCTTTGCTCCTTTTCGACCTTTTATCTCTTCTTTTTCAACACTTGTTAGGTATCATCTTCCTCCTCTTTCTTCCTTGAATATTCTTACAACTTCCTCTATTGTTCTTGTTCCTTAAGAATCCTCTCACGTTCTGCTTGTACGAGCTTTTTCACTTTTTCTTCTTTTAGTCTCTCTTTGTCTTCCCTTTTCTCTTTGTTAGTCTATTTTCTAGAAGAATCTCATTGGTTAACCATTTTGATATGTTCTTCAAGAGACAAGGGGGAAAAACAATTATCTTGGGGTGGTATTTCCTCTTTTCTACATCTTTCCAATCTTTCCAATCTTCAATGAAGAGTTCTTCATGCCATTTCTCATGAGTATATGGTCATATTAAAGAAACCTATTCAATATGCTTGAGGACCAAACCCTTAGGATCACTCTTTTTTAACCTGCCAGTCATGAACCTATACTCTAATTCGACCTGTTCTTCTTTCTTGGCATGCTTAGCATCCTTTACTACATAGTAACCCACTTGGAAGCCATAAGGGATAAAAGGTCTCTTATTTTATTTGACCAGTGTATTATTAAAACCTTACATTATAGACTAGTAGAATATTTCTCCAAATACAATCCTATAAAAAACATAAATGGGTAATAGGTGGGGTGGACTAGTGGCACCGAAATACAAATATAAGTATGTTTTTCCTCCAGACACCAATTTTCTATGTAGGCCAGCATATTTTTATCCTTATTATATAACCCATGTTATTCTTTCCCAAAGATAAGAGAGTAGATTTTATCCATAAAGAAATCACATATCCGAGGGTAAAATATTTTGTACTTTCTCTCCCACAACATACAAAAGTATACATGCACTGGAGACTCAAATACTTTCCAGTTGAGTGACAAACCTGGGAAAGTGTTGTGAGAACACAAAACATCAAGAAGGAATGATACCATGTGGAATACATGAGAAATTCCTGGTTGTGGTGTTTGGGATTGACCAATTTTGAGACTAAGCTATTTTGAGATGATACCTCCACAATTAAACACTTTTCTCCAGATAACTACATGTTATTCCAAGGGAATCCAACATTCATTAAACTAGGAACAATCCCTCTCCCATATAGTCTGCATAGAAAAAACATGACATACATGTAGGGATCCCTTAGCCCAAAAATAACATATCTTCATGTTGATCTGTTAACAAAATTCTTGTCCTCCTTCCACCAATTCCTAGGGATTTTACTAGTGTCATATTTCTCATAAAAGGTAATCAAAAAATCCTTATTAATGGATTCCTCAAGATTTGGGAGTTTATAGTATGTGTTGACATACTGAGGGAGGAAATACCCAATGCACTCCCCTTTATCATTAATAATTCTATAGTTCTAGGAATCAGTGTGACTGATAACCCATTCTATTAACTCTATGCATGGAATGACTGGAGCTCTGGAGGATACAACGTGCAACCTAGATTTTCTAATACACAAGAATATTAAATCATCTACTTCTCTTAGTTCTATATTACTATGGGGAGTTGACTTAAGGTACTCTCAATATTTAAACTTGATGAATAAGTCATGCCAGGAAGGGATTGGTACTTGAGTGGCATCTCCACCTCCTATGCATGACTCTGTGTCCCAAAATGATGGCATCAATGTTGAAATATTCCTTGGTGGGAGCCTAATGAGAGGCTTTGTGCCCTTTGATATCGAAGGCTCTTCTATTTGTAGGGGCATAAAAAATAAAACCTACCTCAACATCCCTTGACCTCGTTCTAGAATTCTTTGGGGTTCTTAGCATAGGGGCTCTTCTTGGAGGCATTGTACCTAAAATACAATTTCAAAAGGAAACATGAATGATAATTCATTACTCCCTAGAACTTGATTAAAATAATGAAACTTACCTATTATCAAGTGATGTAAGACCAAATTAAATGATGCTCACTTGAAATACACTCATCCTTCGTGCAATCACTAGTGATAAGAAAATCCTTTAAGATAACAAGCGACCAGAGTTAAAATCCTTGAGCTCACAGGTCTTTGGGAAAACCTAGTTTGTGTGCATAATAATTACAGTTTCATACTCGGTTAACAATGGTGATGATTTGGGGTGATTACGAGTTTAAACAACTAAATCTCTGGGTGTGGGAGAAATATCTTGAAAAATTAGCACTCTAAATGTTTCCCAGTATGCCCCATTGGCTTTTGATGGTTGATTTTATGCATAGAAGTAACTATCGACGAGATTGAATAGGTAACTTTTGGCGTGCTTTGAATCGATCAATGTCGAGAGGTACAAACAAATTGTGCGTGACTTAAAACTTGACCCAACTACAAGTGTTCAAAATTGTACAATGGTGGTATGGAATCTGTACATGTATTGATGACTCGAACATTGAAGTGGTAGTATGGAACATAAATAATGACATGTTGATGATTTATTGGTTGGATGGTCTGCTAACAAGTCACAAGATTGAGAACCCAATGAAACAAAGAAAAACAGGTAAGGCATAAGTTCATATTTTTTTAATGTTTCATATCTACTTTCTCTTCTTATCAAATGGTATAGATTGATTTATTAAGGCAACACACATTGGCTGTCAGGGAAAAACATTTTATGAAAATTTAAAAGGCCTACTAATATATCTTCCCCCCAATGAGTTAATTGACGTCGCTAGGTATGAATGTGAAAACATCAAAACAAATCACCAAAACCCCTAACTGTCGATGGTTTTCTGTACAATAATGACATGGCATGTGATGAGGTGGCTGATGTGGTGAGTGACATGGAAGGAATGGGTCAGAAAGATGATGTGGCCAATGACATGGAAAGTGACATTGTGAGAAATGTGGGAAATGATGTGGTAGTCTACATGTCATTGAGGAACTATAAGAGTTGATGTGGCAAGGTGACATGTCATATGACATGTATCTTATGGAAGTCAAGGTGGAATTTTATGTGGCATATGGAATAAGCTCCAAAGGAATCCTCTTTGTTGACAAGTTGGATGACCACAATTAGTTTTCTTTCTTAATCAGGCGGTCGATATGGCTCTTGAATCTTAAACTAGGGCTTTAGAGCTAGTACAAGACTTTGTTACCCCTTCAGTCATGAGATATTAACTGACATTAGCAGTCACATCGAGAGATTGACCAGGCTCATGTGCATGTGCATTACCATTGGATGAATCCCGATGCCAATAATATGATTGTCACTTGTTATAAAACCTAGTTGGGTCAGACCCTTTTACCACGTTGCTATTCCTTCCAACTTTCACACCTAACCTGATCCTTCCAACGTCTATTTTCAGAATAGGAACTTTTGAAGTATTTTTTGTATTATTCCTTCTTTTGATTAGCCAACTTTTCACAGATATGTGTGTTACTTAATTAGAGTTTTCCTCAAGCTTTGGTTATGGCTAAAAAATGGTTAAAGAAACTAACAAATTAAAGAAGGTAAAGGACATAAATTAAACAAAAAAAGAATCTAAAACAATTAATAAAGAAAAATAAAAAATTCAAGAATCGAAAAGAAAGTGGTACCCGAAAATGCTAAATTTTTTAAGGGTGCATTCAGTGCTCAATAGTATGGTGACATCCTCACTTACCTTCACACCCAAAAGTTGTGTTCACATATATGAAGTAAGTGGATTTATCTACCATATCTCCTAAAACAATTTGAAAATTAAGTGTTTGAGCAATTATCATTGTGTGTTATCTTGAATCATGAGTTCGATTCCCCATATAATCCATAATCTAATGGTCATATTAAGGTCATCAACAAATTCCTCAAAACCATGCTTCAATAAATAGTGAACAAACACAAAGCTAGCTAGTACCATGTGCTTTTCTCCACACTTTGGGTGTAATATCCCTAGACCGAACCCAATTGTAATGTAAATGAGGATGTACTTAAGCTGGTGAGATGTTTGATATCTTTTTGTATGCACCTTTAATGGCATAGTGCGCCCGTGTACTACGTAGCAAAATGATGAAGTGTGCACATTCCAAGATACTGCGCACAACAACTTAAGAGCACGGTATTTTGAGGCCAAGTAGCCTTTGTGTATATGTTGTGTTTTATAGGCTGGTGAGTCAATTATTATAAGATAGGATGCTTATGTTTTGATTAGGCTGGAGAGCCTATATGTTAAAGGCCAGTGCACCACTTTTTGTATATGTCTCATCATTAATATAAAATTCATTGCTGCACGCAGATCAACCATGATAAAAGAGTATGGGGGACTAAAATCCACTAGTTAGGGAAAGGGTGGGGGCTAAAAGCTAAGGAAAAGGGCTAAGCTAGGGAGCCTAAGACAAAAAGGAATATTATATAAATATTTCTTAAAGTATAAAGTATGGATAATTATTTTATCCTAAGTTGTAAATTTGGGGACAAGTGGGCCAAAGTAGCTCCCAACATGACAAGTGTCAAGTTGGGGACATGCATACATATTGTTTGGACTTAGTTCATTTTCGGAGGATTCTTACCATCATTCCTTGGATCATTTAGTCATCCAGTGAATCATCCATGATAATTCACACATCCATTGAGATATCCTTCATACCTTTGTCAATGTACCTGAACCTGTATCCACAACCATATATGTTCATGTAGTTATTTAGCTTGGGAGATGAACTAAAGAAGTGGGTTGTCAGGCCCCTGTGATATTGAAGAGGTGGGTTGTCAGGCCCGTGATACAATTCTCTCCGGGTGAGAGAATTGCTGGGGAATTGATTTCCTGAAGGTGCTGAACTAAAGCTACAGTGCTCTGAGACTTCTTGTCTGGCCTGTTGTTGAAGCCTGGAAAGGAAGTGGGGCAGCTGAAGGACTGTTGAGCAGAGAAGGGACACACTTCCTGGGGTGGGATAGACATGTGGGGAATGAGGGACTGTAGGCTGTTATTTTGAGTTGGCACCTATGACAGAGTTTTCCCTGTTGTCTATGAGCCATTAGCCTGGTTAGGAATCCCTAGCTTGGGGGTGACCCATTGCTGAGAGTGACAAGTAGTGTGGTCTAAGGCTAGGAGGTTCGTGGAAGGTCTGCACACTGTTGATGATATTATTACCAAGATGAGTTTCAACTGTGTGATAAAATTACATGATACATTGTTATTTACGTGTGTATTTTTATGGGTTTATCTTATGTTTGGTTATAACTGTTTGTATATTTATGGGTATTTTCTGTATATGCTGCATGTATATGTTTACTGCTATTTTAGTATGAATCTGTGCAATTACAGTATGCATTTGTTTGTTTATGTTATATATATATATATATCCGCAAGAATTCTGTGTGTATATATTTTAATTACATGCAGTTCAAAAAATTTATGTGGAATAGCTTAGATTGATGTTGGGTATGTTACATTATTTTCTGCAGAGAGAACAAAAAGAGTTCTCTGGAGTAGCGTGGCCTGACATGGGTGGCCGGGGATGTTACAACATGATATCAGAGATTCAGTTTTCAACACTAAGCCTGGATGGGCTGATCAAGTTGAGTTGAATTGAAATTTCGCAGAGGATTGATTTCGAAGTGGCCAAATTTCATGTCGCAGAGCGTCCATGGTAAGTTTTAGACACAATGACGTAGAATTGGGAAAAGCCCCAACTTCTGTTGTTAAATTCATGAGAGAATGGAGAAATTCGGCCAAGTGGTGAGATATTATTGGTTTAATATCTGTTGTAGAAAATTCATACCTGGAATTGGTCGAATTTGAAGTTACAATGAAGCCATGATAGATGGACCGAGATTAGTAAATAAAATTTCCAATTCGTGAATTGATTTTGGGTAAAATTTGTTCCAGAAATGTCAACCCACAACAATTTATTGTTGCATAGGTTGAACTAGTGTTATCAGGGTGAAATTGAATGAATTTCATAGTTGCATAATTTCTGTGGTAAATTGGGGAAACAATTAAGGAAAAGCCCCAATTTCTGTAATGAAATTCACGAGGAATTGATGCACATAAAAATAAATGTGCACAGGTGGGCGCACTAAAAATGCATGAGGTGTAGTGAAAAGCTTGTGATAGGTAAAATTCAGCATTGCGTGGCAAGATATTGGCATGCTGGTGCACGCACTAAAATTTGGCACTGCACAGAAAAATATTGGCGTGCTGATGCGCATGCTAAAATTTGGTGTCGCGTAGAAAAATGTTGGTGTGCGGGTGCGTGTGTTAAAATTGGGGCGCCGCACGAAAGAATATGGTGTGCGGGTGTGCACGCTAAATTTAGTATTACGTAGTGTGCATACAAATAATAAGATGTGCGCGATGTACACACACATAATAATGGCGCACGTGGTGTGCATAGTATTGGCAGAGCGCAGAGGAGTTTGGTTGGTGTGCATGCAATGTGAGTATATGTTGTCGTGCGACAATTTAGTTATTGATGCGCGTAGAGTATTGTTGCACAGTGGGGGCATACCAAAATTTGGCATGGTACATCATGTAGAGTGAAATGTGCACGAAATCTCAGAGTGCAATACAAAAACTGCGCGCAACAGGTAATAGTGCAAGAACCAAAACCGTGCGTGGTGGAAATTGGCGCACGACACAAAAGTAGTGCGCACAAGTTATTGGCACGAAAAAGAAGTGATGCACAGTGGTTATAGGTGCGTAGAGAAAGAATTACCTTGTGGTGTTGCTGTGGACCCTAAATATGTGTGTACAGGTTAAAATTTGTGCGCATGAAGTCGTTTGGATGGTGAACAACAACGAAAAACCAATGAATTTCCGCGACATTTTATATTATTCGAACGCCATCTTTTTGCAACACGTTTTTGAGGGTTGTAACAACATTTTTAACTACTCAAAAACCATGAGAACAAAGTGTGCCAAGTCACACTTTGTCTCTATAGCTCAAATAAAATATATCGGAGAGATCTTTCTAATGGTGTAAACTATTCATCAAACAAAGAATTTATGAGAAAGTTACAACACAAACAATGGAGGGTAAATTTTAAGACCCATCTAACTTCAAAGAGCCATAACTTTCTGCTCTGGAACAAATTGAGGTGCAAGAGAAATCAATGGAAATCTATTGAACCGTATAAGACATTCATAGATCTTAATTAAATTTCTGGTCATGTTAAAGAGGTTTAACATGGTAAATAGGGTACTTGTAGCATTCCAGAGCAAAAACACAAATTGGCCTAGAACTTCAACAAGTTGTAGCTAGCAGCCCGAAACCTAGAAAAAGGTGAAACTTGGACAGAGTGTCCATAATATGTATATAAAGAAACCCAAATAAGATCATACAAAAAATCCAATGGATTAGATGCAAAAATTCTTAATTACAGCGTAGAGTTGCGCCAAGTTGAAAAATGAATAGAAAAATTAATGGACAGTTTTTAAATAACCATAACTTTCTGCTCAAAACTCAGAATTGAGCATGGGATAAGTCGTTGGAAAGGCCTCGGAAAGTGGGATATAAATATCTACCAATAGAATTGATCTTTCCATTCAAATTTTTAGGAAATCAGAAGAAAAAATGCTGATATATTATTGAACTAAAATGGTTCATATTTTTCATGAAATTGTTGAGTCAGTTAACCTGACAAAGTTTTGTTGGCTTCACATTTTGTAGAGTTACCAAAAACTAGATCATATCAGGATCATCACATAGTATATAGGAATGGAAGAGGCACAAGGGACATACAACCAAGAATATGAGATTAGAGGGATGGATGTCCATTTGGGCATTGAAGGAACAAACTCCAACGGACATGGAGAAGGAAGGGATGGAAACATGAATATGGTAGAGACCATTAAAAATTTGCAGAAGTATGTCCAAAGACATAAAGATGATAATTAAAGGATTATGAGAGCCAAGGAGCAACAAGATGAGTTCAACATGAAGTTAATGCATAGCTTGAACAAAATAGAAAAGAAATTGGATAGGGAGAGTGGCTCAAGCAAATCTGGAAGTCACAGGCCTCCTGATGAGAAAAAAGGAGCAAATAGTGTTAGCAGACATCACCACCACTCCCAGATGCATTCCAATAAGAGAGCACACAATAACTCAAGTCCATCCCCTATCAGGAATCATAAGGGTTCTGGGGTGGATGAGATATGAGGAGAAATGAACAAAATCAAACCTCCTACATTTGATGGTGAGCACAAGATTGATGAATATGAAGAGACATGGTTGCTGGGCATGAGAAAGTATTTTCAATTGCATAATTAATGTTCTCATGTAGAAGGTGGAATTTCCATCTATCAAATCAAGGGAAAGGCATCCATGTGGTGGGATTATCTTGTGCAGGTGCAACACATTAAAGAGAAAAGGGTTACTTGGAGGGAATTCAAGAAGTATTTTGAGAAGAAATACTTGACTAAGAGATACTATGACGAGAAAATGAAAGAGTTCTTTGAACTCAAGCTTGGGAGTATGACCATAGATGAATATCAAAGAAGATTTTTAGAATTGTTGAAGTATGTCTCTTTCATCAAGGATGATATAGTGAAGATTGAAAGGTATTTGAGTGGATTCCCATCATTCATCAGTGAAAAAATATAGTATGATTATCCAAAGACATTGGAGGATACCATAAGGTGAGATAAATGCTTATACGATCAGAAAAAAGCAAGGCCAAATTTCCAAAAATCTTAGGACGACAAAAAGAAGTTCAATATGGATAAGAGGAAGAAGGGATCTAAGCCACCATTCTTAAGAAATAATCCTCGGGGATAACAAAATCTTAGAGAACCCAGAACAATTGAGACAAGGGGTCAAAGGCCAAGGAAGCCACCTATTCAATGTTGGGGTTGAAAAGGAGATCATATGTTCAGAGATTGTCCTCACAGAGGTGAGAAAGTGAGTACTTCTCACAATGTATAGCAAGCTAAAACAATGGAGGACATGGGAAAAAATGTACCAAGGATCTATGTAGTCGTAGACAACAATCAAGCAGAGTATCAATCACATATGATTGAAGTGGAAGGTATGATAAAAAACCAAACCATTGCTATTTTAATTGATTCAGGAGCTAGTCATAGTTATATAGATGCTAAGATCGTGGAAAGTTTGCATTTTCCAAGAAGCAAGAATGGAAAATATTGGTTGTTGCAGCTAGCTACCAGAGCCAAAAGAAAATTTAATGAGATGGTTAAGTCATGTATTATGGACATGAATGGACTGAACACCAAGGCATATTTGAACATCTTTCCTTTAGGTTCCTATGACTGTCTAATTGGGATGGATTGGTTGGAAAAACATCATGCTATGTTGGACTATCATAAAAAGTCATTTACTTTCTTGGATGAGGAAGGGAATCTAAGGAAAGTGTAGGGAATTCCTAGGGAAATAACCATCATATAAATTTCAACATTGGAGCTGAAGAAATGTTACAAAAAATGGTGTCAAATATTTGCAGCTCATATCTAAGAGACACCTAAAGATAAGGTGCCAAATTTGGAAGACCATGCAGTCCTAGAATATTTTGAAGATGTGTTCAGGGAGGTACCAGGACTACCCCCAAAGAGAGATATCGATTTCTCTATAAATTTAATGCCTGGAGCAGCTCCAGTGTCAAAGACTCCTTACATAATGAGTACACCAGAGATGAAGGAATTGCAAATGCAGATTGAAGACATTTTGAAGAAGGGGTATATATGCCCAAGTGTGTCACATTGGGGTGCCCCAGTATTTTTCTTGAAGAAGAAATATGGGACATTAATATGGTGCATTGATTTCAGACAGTTGAATAAAGTGACTGTAAAGAACAAGTATCCTCTGCCAAGGATTGATGATCTCTTTGATCAAGTGAAGGATGCAAAGATATTTTCAAAGATAGATCTCAGATCAGGATACCATCAGGTAAGGATTAAAGAGGAAGATATCAACAAGACCACCTTCAGGACAAGGTATGGTCATTATGAGTTCACAGTGGTGCCATTTGGGTTTTCAAATGCACCAGCTGTTTTTATGTGCTTAATGAATGGTGTTTTCCGAGAATATTTAGACAAGTTTGTCATTGTCTTTTTGGATGACATCATTGTATATTCCAAGTCAGAAGAAGAGAATGAACAACACTTGAGGATGGTGTTACAAGTATTAAGGAAGCATCAGTTGTATTCCAAATTGAGCAAGTGCTCATTTTATCAGAATCAAATTCATTATTTGGGACATATCATTTCAAAGGATGGGATAGCAGTGGATCCTGAGAATATAGAAGCCATTAGGGAATGGTCAGTGCAAAATAATGTGACAGAGGTTAGATCATTCATGGGCCTTGCATGCTACTATAGGATATTCATTGAAGAATTCTCAAGGATTGCACACCCAATCACTTCCTTGCAAAGAAAGGATGTGAAGTTTCAATGTACATTGTATTGTGAGAAGAGTTTCCAACACTTGAAGAAATTATTAACCAGTTCTTCAATACTAAGGATTGCAAACCCAAATGAAGACTTCATTGTATGCACAGATGCATGTAAAGAAGGACTTGGTGGAGTCCTTAGTCAAAATGGGTTTGTTATATGTTATGAATCAAGGAAGTTGAAGGAGAATGAAAGACACTATGCCACTCATTATTTGGAGTTGGTAGCCATAGTGAATGCCTTGAGAAAATGGAGACACTACCTCATGGGGAAAACATTTGAGCTCAAGACAGACCACAATGGTCTGAAATATTTATTTGATCAGTCAACTCTAAATGCTAGGCAAAACAAATGGTTAGAATTTTTAAGTGAATATGACTTTGATATAAAACATATCAAAGGGAAAGAGAACAAAGTGGCTGATGCACACAACAAAAGAGTGCATGAATTGCATGCTACAACCATTAGCATGTACCAATCAGATTTGAAACACAGAATATTAGTGTTGGGTATGTGTTATATTCTTTACACGAGTAGTAGTGTCTGAGCGCTTGCACCAGGGGGTAAG
>JZKD02S1971958.1:52247-63962 GCA_000966675.3 Picea glauca
AGGAGGGAAAACATATCATCCCATGGTAAGTCATTCATTATATATGTCTTTGTATTGATTGTATTTATAAATTTGTATTTCATTATAATATTTTTTATATACACTAATGTTATTGCTGGGAGATTCCCTGAACAAGACAAAATGCTCTTTCGTGAGTGGCAGAGTCCAATGATGTTCAAGGTCCACAAAAACTGGAATCCATCGGGTACAAGGAATTGCCCACATTGATACAGTAGTGTGTGGGGAGCAATAGTGCATTCGAAGGGTAGGAGCGTGGTTGTAGTCTAGAAATTTACACCAATGGGTCCTGGAGGAGCTAGTAAACACATTTGCAGAGGAGTAAAGTTTTGCGGTGATCTGATTGCCTTTTGATGCCCAGGTTTGAGAGGATCTTCTTGACAGGGAGCTCTAGAGTAGCGATTCTTTTCCCTTAGTCTCCAAATGTGTTCGCATTATCTTTGAATTGGGAGGATACGCCCTCGTTGAAGTCATCTTGTTCCTCTGAAGAGAATTCAAATTCTTCTCGAAGATTACATAGAACCTTGTTAACGGATCCCAATCTTTCCCCATCTGAGATAGAGGAGGTAGCTTGGTAAGAGATCTTCTCCTTGAAATAAGCCTAGAGCTTTCCCAGTGATTGTTCCAGTTTACATGACCATTCTTCCAGGGAGGCCTCCTTCGAGGAGAGAGATTCCAAATTGGCCATGAATCTAGGGGGGAAGTTGAAGGAACACAACCAAGTAGATGAGGATGACTCTCCTAAGGAGAAGATCTTAGAGCTCGGCCTAATAGAGGCTCAATCATAAGATCATCGAGCTTTCCAATATTAGATATGCATACACTTTTACTTGCCAGTTCTGAAACAAGGTTGTTTCTCTGACCCATCACCTTAGAGTTTTCTTCTTGTATCCCTTTCAGCATCTACTGAAAAGCTTCAAGCTGTTCAAATATGTCTTGATACTTTTCTTCCAGTGTGGTTTTATTGGGCATCAAGCTGTTATTTAATTCTTTCAGTTCCTGCACTATGATTTCTAGCTGTTGTAAATTCTCTTGATCAATTACTAAATCTTCTGTCGTCTTCTCCTTGACATCCTCAAGTGCATTGACCTGTAATAGCATGTTTTGAATATGTTTTGTTAGGGATCCAACCTCAGAGTTGAGGTTTATCTTTTCCTTCTCTAAAGAATACACCAATTTCTCAAGCTTTTGCATGGTATCAAGCTTTGCTGAGACTTGGTTTTGAAGTTGTTCATTCTCAACATGGCTAGAAGTAACTTGTTCTTCTAAACTTGTGTTTTTCTCCTGTAGCTGTAAGATTTCTTCTTTGATAACAAAAATCTTCCCCCCAATATCATCACTTTCTTTGCAGGCGTTTTGAAGGTCATATTTCAACTTTTCATTGTCTTGTTGCAGGGTTTGGAGAGAGGTCTGCAACATAAGTTTTCCTTCCTCTTTCACTTGAGCCATTTGTTGTGTATTTAATCTAAGCTCTCTGCCCTCTTCTTCCAATTTTTGGTCATGGTCAATTGAGTCAGTAATGTCTTTTTTAAGCATTGCATTCTCTTCCCGTAAGAAACCATCATCTCCATCAAGTTTATTCCAAAGAATCATGAGGCTAAGTATGGGGCAACGATCAGTGGAACACTAAAGGCAAAGATTACAAAGTCCGAGATCAATCCTGCCAAAGTCATGGGATATTACAGATTGAGTCGATCCCATTGACAGAAATAGTGCTCCTGCTCAGGAGTGAAGCATGGTTGGCCTCGTGATCAGCTTGCTTGTTAAGATGTTGAAGCACATGGAAGAAGCTTATAGTTTGAAACTTGCCAACTAGGCTCATTATTTTCTGGTAGATCGGATTCATTTGGAGGCTGGAGGGACTAGTCTTCGTGCACATGGCCTGCACCACAAGTTTGGAATCCCCAAAGACTGAGATGGTTTGAATGTTTAGACTGAGAGCTTGCTGGAGACCCTACCACAGAGCATAAAATTCAGCAAAGTTATTAGATTGAACTCCCAACCCCCAGGAAAAGGTGGATCGAGTGGAGCCTGAGGGCATGAGAATCACTCCTCCTCCACCCGAAGGAGCTGGGTTGCCCTTAGAGGCGCCATCGAAAAACAAACAGTGAGTCTCTTGCGTGAGTCTCCAATTTAGAAAGTCCTCTTCATTCATTCAAATTTCCCAAACAACTAGAGCTGGAGACTTGGCAGAGGGTGGTGCTTGAGCATTTGTGGTTAGATTTGTAAGCCAGGTAGTTTCCCTGTCATCTAACAACTGAGCATTCCAAAGAGTAGGTTTGTAATCCAAGGTCTCTCCAAGGATAACTTTGGCTTTCATTACCACCTTTGAGGGAGGTCTCTCCACACTTCTGAAAAGGCGATTGTTCCTTTCAAGCCATAGTTTCTAGAAAGCAAATTTAGGAACCAACATCCAGACTATTTTGAGAAGGTCCTTTTTGGCAAGATGGAAGGGAGAGGAGTCAGCCCAATTGGAAAGGAGATCAGTAGTAAAAACTGGCATAACAAAGATGGGAATATTTGTGGGAAGGACTTATTGCCAAACCTCTCTTGAGAAGGGACAGGAAAGTAGTAAGTGGTCAATGTTTTCTTCATAATTCTTACACAGGGAACATCTTGAGGGGCCTTCCAGGCCTCTTTTCCTCAGATTCTCTGCAGTGAGGATACTTCTGTGCGCTATATTCCAGCAAAAAAAGTCAACTTTTGGGATGGACAAAGTGGACCAGACATACTTCCAGTGGATAGGATTTGGGGCAGCATGAGGGACCGCCATTAAAGATTGATAGCCTTCCGCTGTAGTGAAACTTATAGATTTTGTACCCCAACCTCTTTTGTCCCTGGTAGCTTGTTTCAGTGGGGTTTTGCCCTGCAGAATCTTGGACGGAAGCTTTGCCTCCTTGTCAAGCCTGGGGGGATGGCCTCTTAAATTCCAATCAGACCAGTTGTTTTCATTATCCCAGGCAGAGAGGTCCCATAGGGTGAATACATGCTGCTCCTGAAGCCACTATTTTATATTTTGTATTCCAAGATTTTGCCCCAAAGGCTCTTCTCCAAGGATTGAGTCTTCCCATACTTTGATTCTTTTCCCATTACCAAGGATCCAGTACAATAAAGATCGGAAGTGTTCCAGTGCTTTGAGACAGAGTTTAAAGATAAGGGATCCTTTTTTAATGGGAGGATTTTTATCTAAGCACCACTGTCTCTACCCTGTGAAGTATTTTTTCCACAATACCTTCTTGCTCTAGCTAGATCTTTCGGATACCAATTGCCAAAGGAGTTTGGATCCCATGGCTAAATTATGAGCATGGATACTTCTAACTTGGAGGCCTCCTTCACTGTAAGGTCTTTGGATTTTGTCCCAACTGACAAGATGTAGCTTTTTCAGGTTTCCTCTCCCTCCTTCCCACAGAAATTTTTTGAAGAGACTTTCAATCTTGCCGATGACTGTAATGGGGGCCAGAAGAATAGAGGATTGATAAATAGGGATACTGTAAAGAACAGATTTCAACAAAACTAGTTTTTCTGCTAGTGTAAGCCAACCGGCCCCCCACTTTTGAATCTTTGCTTTTAACTTGAAAATGATGGGATTCTAGTTCGTTGGGTTGATGGCAGATTTAAATATCGGGACACCCAGGTAGGTGAATGAGTCCCAATTCTGCGAGCATTCCATTTCCAAAACTCTAGAGATTCTTCCAATTTCTGTTCCAAGGTAGTTCCAGCAACAAATTTTTCTTTTTTGCAGGTTGATCTTCCTTCCTGAGACCTAAATGTAGATTTCTAGCTCCTTCTTGAAGCTCCTTGCAGAATGGGATCCATCTCCTCCCAACAGCAGAGTATCATCTGCAAATTAGGCATGATTTATGTCTTTTACATTTGGCACCATTCGGAGACCAGGGAGGGAAAGATCTTGCTGACAGTTGTTTAGCTGGAAGTTGAGCACAAAAGCCTTAATGGCATAAGGGAGCGAAGATAGGGGGCATCCCTGACGCAGCCCTCTTGAGGCCTGGGAAAATTTTGTCGATCTCCCATTGACCAAATGGGCTATGCAAGGGGAACAGATGCATCCTTTAATCCAGCCAATGAGCTCAGGGGAAAACCTGAAATTCTCCATCACCATGAAGAGATAGTCATGTCTTACTCTATCAAATTCATTGGCGAGATCTAGTTTCACAACCATTCCTTTCTCTTTTCGATGGACGCTGGAATGGATGGCTTCTTGAACAAGAATGACATTGTCTAGAATTTTTCTTCCCTTTATGAAACCTCCTTGATTTTCGGGAATGATCCTCAGCAGAATTGTTTTGATCCTATTGGCTATAATCTTGGTGACCAGCTTGTATCCTGTGTTGCAGAGGGAGATGGGTCTGAACCTGGAGAAATTAGAGGCCCCTTGCTCCTTCGGGATCAAGACCAAGAAAGAGGAGTTTTTGCTCCCTCCCAACTTGTGGTGGCTTTGAGAATTCCTTACCATCCGGAGAAGATCATATTTGATTATATCCCAATAGTTAGAATAAAATATGATTGTGAATCTATCTAGGCCAGGGGCGTTATCCGGGTTCATATGGGACAGAGCAGATTTGAGTTCTTTCATAGTAATAGGAGTTGCAAGAGAGTCATTATCAGAGGCTTGAATCACTTTGGGAATTAGCGAGAGGGGGTAAGCATGAGGGTCTAAGGATTCAACAGGGGGAGCTGTATAAAGGTCTTGGAAATGGGAAAAGGAAGCCTGTTTAATGCCTTCAAAATCTTTCACCAGATTGACTTGATGGAAGATTTCCTTCACTGTTTTGAAATTTTTTCTAGCTTCAGCTTGTTTGTGAAAATAAGAGGTGTTTTTGTCACCACTCACTAACCAAAGGCTTCTAGACTTTTGACGCCAATGCTCTTCTTCGACTCTGCAATCTTTGTAAAAGGATTTTTGGTAGTTACTTTCTATCTGGGAAATGCTTTCAGTGATGAGAACAGATTCCATGAGGGCTTGGTGGTTTTCCAAGGAAGCTTGAGCATCTTTCCTGCAAGAGACCAAGGAGGAATGAAACTTGGCCCAGTTCTTAAGATCAAGTTTTAGTCGTCTAAGCTTTTCTTCCCAAATAAAGGAGGGGTTTCCAGTAACCTTTTTACTCCAAGAGCTAGAGACAATGTGACTAAATCCATCTTGATAGACCCACAAGGGACTAAACCTAAAGGGGATGGGCCCCAGGTTTTCATCAACGGAGAGATCAAGGAGGAGAGGTTTGTGGTTAGAGACACAATTGGAAAGGATTTTGGATGAGCCATGTAGCCCCAAGGTGAGGAAAGAGGAATGGACCAGAAACCTATCTAGATGGGTTGAGATGTGCCCTGGCCCTAGCATTTTATTAGTCCAGGTATAGTTGCCATTGGAGGGTTTAATGTCAACAAGATCCCATCCTAAGATGGTGTCTTCAACCCATTCCCGAGAGGGATCTCGGACAATGGAGCCCCCTTTTTTCTCATTTGTGTCTAGGGTGACATTTAGATCCCCTACAATGATTATATTTTCAGGCCTGTGGAGGCTTAGGAATGCTTCAATTGAGTCCCAGCAATTTTTTTTTCCAGCTAACAAAATAGGAACATAGAGGTTGAACAAACTTACTTGGTGGCCCGAAACTTTGTGAATGAGTTTGGTGTAGATCCAGTGCATAGTATTGTGAATAGCAAGAAACTCAAATATGGAGGAATCACAGAAGGTGGCTAGACCTCCTGAGGCCCCCCTAGAGCTGATAGCTTCCCTAGATATTTTTTTCCAGAATGTGTTTCCTACATGGAGGGCAGAGTCATCCTCCATTTTTGTCTCCTGAACTAGTAGGATCTCAGGCTTGTTGATTCTTACTAAGTCTCTCATTGCTTCAAATTTCTATGGGCTGCCTAGACCTCTGCAGTTCTAGGAGATGTACCGCATTATTTACTTTTAGAAGGGATGACCCCTTTAGAGGCCTGGCCTTGCTTGGATCTTGTATTCATCATGCCTTTAAGAGTTTGTTGGGAGCCTTGCAAAATATCTGCGTAAGAGAATTCTTCCCTTTTCTTTTTATTTGGTTTCTGGCCCCTTAGGTTCTTGACTGGGGTTGCATGCGGGCTCCTGGACTCAATGGATCCTTCATCGGTGTCTCCTACTGGGTCAGAGTCCTCTTTCGCTTCTCCGCGAGTAGGAGAGATTCCAGATAAAGGATTTGTCAATTCTGGTTGGATTTCCCCTGGCTCCAATGAGGTGGTACCTTGGGTGTCTTGTGTCTCAACAGGGATACCGATATTAGGGGGAGTGGATTCCTGAATGAAAATAACCAGAGTGGCTTCTGGAGCATTCACCACCGAGGAACTTGCTCCTAGGGCCGCGGTGACTTGTTGCTGAATCATAACTTGAGATTGGACGGGTTCCTTTGACGGGGATTTAGGATCTGATTTCTATGCATTGCTTGGTTCTCTTTTCTCATTTATCTTGGAGGAGGCCTTTCCTCTTTTGACCCTCTTCCATCCCTCGCCTTCTTCTTCTGGCTGGGCTTTTGGGAAATTGCGCTGGAAATGGCCATGTTCATGGCAGAGCCGACACTTAAAAGGAAGTTGTTCATAATTGAGTTTCTGGAAATGAGACCAAGAGCCTACAGAGAGTTTGATGGCTTCTAGAAGACCTGCCTCCAAATCAACTTCAACACAAATCCTCGCGTAGGAGTACTGCCCTTTATTCTCTGCTTTGTCAATGAAGCATCCTAGGGTATTCCCTATTTTTTCCAGGGCTTGAATATTTCAGCAATGTATCGGAAGATTAGGGAGTCTTACCCAGACCAGTACCTCTTTGGGTACATCAACTATTGGATCAAAGTCCGGAGACCACCGATTTAGATAGATTCCTTGGGTGCCCATAAAATAGGGGCCACTTTGGAAGATGAGATCGTGATCTTCTTTTGAGATAAATTCGAACACGAAGAATTCTCTCCCCACCGGATAGCAGGTGACACTATGCTTCAAATGGGGCCTCCAGTTACGCTGAATCCAATTATTCATGGTTTTGGAAGAGGCCCAAATCCCCATGAATTGGCCAACCAAATCTTTTTCAGTGAGAGCCAGGGTGATTTTAATGGAGTTCTCCTCTGGCAGTGCGATTTCTGGTATTATGTCAAGTTTCTTGACGAATTTCGGGGCCTCTTTGGTTGTCAGTTTCTTCCTGGACGACGCTAACAGCCTTTGAAACACCTCTTCGGCAGAGATCAGGGAGGAGGGAGGGGAATTCCCTCCCCCTGGCGTGGCCATGGAGGTGCCTGGAGCTACACAGCAGGGAGCAAATCCTAGAGGAGGGCAACGATACACTACGCAAGAATCCAGTCAAGCTCAAAAAAATCATCCCTCACATGATTGTTATTGTGACTTACCCTAGAGGTTATCCCCTAGGGTATTCCTCTTTAATGCTTTAGTAATTTTCATTTACACATAAAGAGAAGCTAGATCACAAAATAAAAATAGAACGAAAAGAAAAAATCAAACAACTTTTAAATCCAATCAAATGGTTGTTGGACCATTAAATCATAGGATTATTCCATACCAAATAGGGAGGAGTCTAATTGGGCCTCGTCCTTGGGTTTAATCCTTACTATTGATGATTGGGAATTTATACCCCTCAATACATACCAATTGTTTTCTGATGAGAGGAAAAACATTGAATGTTCATCAAAGAAGTTCTCATTCACGAGTGAGTCCTTGATGTCAGACGGTAAATCAATGATGAACTCTATGAGGATGAGTTCCTTATTACTTTTGGGAGTGGTGAAATCTAGATCAAACTCTTGGATAATTACAATCCATTGGGAAAATTTCTCATTGATTTGTCACTGGCTACATAAGTTCTAAATTGGGTTGGATTTTGGGATCACTTTTGTTGTTCGTAGAAAAATGTAATGCCACAATTTTTGAACTATGTGAAATAAGGCTATGGCCAAATTTTCTTCATGATTATAGTTCAAAGGAGTGCTTGTCAAGTTTTTACTGATGTAATAAATGGCATGTGGTTTCCCATCTGCACCTTCTTGGACAAGGACCACTACAACTGATACTTTAGTATCTAACAAGTATAGGGTGTAATATTCATCGAAGTTAGGGGTGATAATTGAAGGGGATTTTGAGAGAGTATCTTTTAATTCCTTGAAATATAGTTAATCCTATTTCTCCCATTGAAATCGGATGTCTTGGTGTAAGTGGTGTAAGAACATGTGGGTGCTAGTAGTGTATTTTCGGACAAAGCAACATAAAAAGTTAGTTTTTCCTTGAAAAAATTTCAATTGGCATAGAGTCTTGGGAGGGGGGATCTCTTTGATGGATTGGACCTTGAGGGTTTCCACTATGATCCCTTATTAGGATACGATTAATTTTATCAAACACCCAATGGTGACACAAAACATGCATTTGATGGAGTTCAAACGAATTTTTCACTTGAGACACCTTTGAAAGATAATGTGAATATCTTCTAGATATTGGGATCGCTTCTTGGAATGTATTGTGAGGTTGTCCAAGCAGCAAATAATGAGATGGGAAATATCATGAAATTCACAATTCATTGCCTATAGAAAAGTGGCTCCAATTTTTTTGAGATCAAAAGGCATGAGGAAATATGTGAAAGCACCTCGTGTGTAGTAAATGAAATATTCTATTGGTCTGTGTGGAATATCTAGATGTGATTGTATCCAAAGAACCCATCCATGAAGGATAGAACTTTATGTCTGGAACAAGCATAAATCACTTGATTGATGAATGGATTTGGGAATTTATCCTTGGTATAATATTGGTTTAAGTCTCTAAATTTTGTGCACATAGATGGTGTCCTATTTTTTGTTGGTAAGGATAGACTTGGAGAACCATGATGTGCACACAATGGGGTAAATGAAATCATCTTTGTAAATCTTGTTGATTTCTAATTTAATATTCATTTATTTGGAAGGATGAAGAGGTCGTTTCTTTTTTAGAATGGGCACAACATCGATCCATGTGTCGATATGATGTTCAATAATGGTAGGGTCAAGACCTAGTGTTTCGATGTATGACCCGAAAAAGATATATTGATACTCCTGAAAAAGAGCCTTATAAGCAATAAATTCCTCTAGGGAGCATGTGACACTAAGGATGATGTCTTTGGTGATACATGGTTTGATGGAAATGTCCACTTTGATGGTCAGTTAAATGTTGTCCAAGTTCCCTTCTTCAAAAGTGTCAGGGGAGGGGATTTGGTTTTTGAACCAATCTGTATGACCAAGAGGAATGAATTCTTTTGTTTCAACTACACAATCATTGGCGTTAGTGGTAATTTGAAAACAAACATGAGATAGAAAGAATAATTGGTGGTTCATTGCATCCCAGGGGTGGTCAAGTGTTGTCATCACCTCTATAATGTCCTCGTTTGAATGGAACATGCGTCAACGAGGGAAAATAAACCTCTTAAAGGCATGAATGGGTTGGCTCAACTTTATTATGTTGGACATATTATATGAGAGAGAAACAATGTTGGGTGTCAAAGAATCGATAAATGTCAAGGTAGCACAAATGAAATGGGATTATAGTTGAATGGTGTTTGTGAATCTTCCTATGGATGGGATATGGGTATTGAATCTAAAAGGTGATGATTTTCCTAGTGAATGCAGTGAACCTACGAATGAGGATATGTAAAATATGTGTACACACATGTGGGTGTCATGGTCTTCATAAGAAGGGATAATTGATTGTTTTGGGATCTTTGAAGAATTAGGTGGGGTAGGCAGGAATGTTTCCTAACATGGTTGTACCAGGGATGCCATGGGGAAATAATGTATAGATGCCTACTCTTGGGAAGGATGGTTAGAAGTTCCCTAGGGAGTGGCTTCCATGTTGAGGGACCTTGTGGTGTGAAAGGATTCTCAAATATTTTGAATGGTGGTCATTATGTAAGTGAAGTACTCAATGATCAAAGGAAACACATCGGTGAAATTATCCAATTGATCACATAATGTGGATGGGAGAGTATGGAGTGTTGATTTTACCCTACTTCAAAACCTATGTACCTTATTATCTAGTGATTTCCTTTATATACATCAAATTAGCATCTCACAAAACAAAATACACTTGATGGAATAATCAATTCAAATAAATATAGTAGAAGCAATATTGGAAACCAAAATATCATACATAAGAAACATAGATATTGTACCCATCAACTAAGCTTATCATTAAAATAACTTCAAATCTTACAAGGGCTCCCTTACTAGGAAAATGGTCCACATGGAAATAAAAAAAAAAAAAATAGACAACACTTGAAACTTGTAGGAATCTCTTGGTCTACTATATGATCCTGAACTTACACGTTTCCTGAGATGTACACACCTTTTCTTAATAAAACCCACATATATGTGCATGTCTCCACTGAAACTTGCATACATGTTCTCGAAGACTATACAGAAAACTCTAGATGGATCAAACTTATTATGGTGGCTCCAATATGATAAAACCAACTTGTGGTTTCCTCTATTATTTCTTCTCCATGACCCGATCTCTATATGGAATTCCTTCTCCACCTATCCAATGTCTCCTTGAATCACATTCCATCATGATCTAATCCTCCTGAGAAAACATCCTTCTCTTCTCTATATCAAGTTTATCAAGTGTCTCTTCCTTCACCCTTTCCATGCTTTTATAAGATTGAGTTATGAGCTAACCCTAATATCCAAAGTGATTTATGGTTAAGATTACTTCTCACCTCACTTGGATATTATATGGAAACATGCACCATGAACCATCCTTTTCTATAAGCATCACCCCTGATGAAGAGAATGAACTTTGGCTAGTTTGAATGATGTCGTCCTCTAAGATTTCTTGGATCGTATGATCAATCTTACTCTTTAGTGCATATGCATACTTGTAATGCCTAATTTTAGGTGGTACACTTCCTGGTTGCAAATGAATAACAAGGTCAATATCTCGAGCATGTGGAAGACCCTTAGGTATTTCACCAAATACCTTGGAATGATTGTTGATAAATATTTGGAGATCTAATGGAAAAAAAGATATAGATGTTTGAACATCAAGTAAGCAAAATTGTGCAATTACACCATGGTGTCCTTTTTTGAGTAATTTTTTCATGCCATTAGAGCTTATCACGTTATAGGGTTTCCATTGGATACCTCAAAGCTCAATTTCATTTCCATCTAAGGAAAATCTCATGAAAAGATATTTAAAATTAAGAGCCATTATTCCCAATGATTGTAACCATTTGACCCCTAATACAACATCAACACCACCCATTTGTATGGAAATCATGGGACTATCCAAAAAATAATCCCCCATGTTGAGCTTAATACTATGGGACTACCTAGAACAATTTATGGTACCTCCATCTGCAATCATTACTTGAAACTATGGTGCTGGATATATAAACCAATTGAGATCTTTTACTAATTTGTAATTGATGAAATTATGGGTAATATCAGAATCAATCAATACTATTACCTTTTTAATTTTCATGTATCCTTGTATCTTGAGGGATTTTGGAGTATTGGTGTTGGCCAATGCATGAGAAGATATCATTGGAGTAGTCTCTTCTATATCTATCTCTTGTGATGGTTCCGATTCTTGATTTTCTTCCTCTTCACAGTCCATGTGGAATAATTTCTTCTCACCGCATTTATGCCCTTTACTATACTTGTTGTCACAATTGAAACATAGTCA
>JZKD02S1971969.1:17942-30439 GCA_000966675.3 Picea glauca
CGGACCATGGCTCATCCGGGCATGACCTCTTCTACTGGTGGCCTTGAGCTTCCCTGAGCTTCCTTGTGGAAAAAACACCTATAAAAGTCCTCAAATGCCTCTAAAACCTGTCCCAGTGTGTTCAGAGCATAACAATTAGTCAAAAATGTCTATTCAGTCACATAAAATAGCCTTGGGCTCATCTGAGCATGACCTCCATCAATGGTGGCCCTAAGCTCCCTGAAGCTCCTGAAACTTAAAGGTAGAAAAACCTACAAACTAAGTATCCAAATGGATTTGAAAATAGTTCCAATGGATTCAGAACATCCAAAAACCCCTAGCTGGGATTTTTCGGCACCTCATTTGGCCAAAAGATGAAGAAGTTAGGCCTCCTGCAATTTTCCTCCTTCAAGCTTGTTGTCTCCGGTTCGCCAATTCGCACCTCCTGTGTGAGTAACCTGGCTTCTGAGAGTTTCCTGTGCCTAAACCTAGCACATGCATGCATGCCCACAAAATGTACAAATTTTTCAAATGGTTAGGGAACCTATCCCCCAAACCACGGAGGTGTTGGGCGCATGGGGGGGCATATGGCCACATCCCAGCGCAAATTAAGGCATCGTTAGCAACTTTCAGTTTGGGTGTGACAAGTGGTTGCGTGTGGATGAGCCAAGTGTTGGGCGTTGTAAAGACTCATTTGAAATGTGTTCCAAATCAATTTAGTGGAGGTCACATGATAGGTGTGTGCAACCAGGGGCTGGGGCTAAGCCCCAGCCCAGACGTGCCCAAAATATACCATAGTGCAATGTTAAATATATATGTAAACATATATATAACAAGGCATAATGTGTGCCACACCGATTGGCGGCCTTTTCCAAGACTTGCATGGTGTGTGGAGGTCCAGGGTTTGAATCCCATGGACTCCATTAACTTTTACACAAACCAAAACAATAACACGGTGCCACATGGCAACCCATGCCTGGGCCACGTGGCACCACCCAATTGGTCAATAAAAGGCCACGTACCCTAATTTCATTTGTCCATGTGTCTGCCAACTGCCAACTCAGCATTGACACGTCATCACTTGCTACATCATCTGCCACGTGTGAGTCGTACCCTGCCACTTCAGCATGTACAGATTGTATAGATTGTACAGTCAACATCTTTTTTTTTTTCCTATTTGGCAAATCGAACAGATCGTGATATCTCACTCATCTGATGTTCGTTTGACCTCGTTCAAAGTGCGTTGGGTTCGTGATGACGAGGGCTACACACCTGTTCATTTTGAGGTGATTCTGAACACTTTCATTTTTGGGCTAAATTTTGACCCCTGGTCCAGATTTTGATCACCTTTTGAGTTCATTCTCCTCCTGTTGCTGAGTTATTGTGTATCCTGCATGAATGATTTTTCCCTGAAGGTCCTTTAGTTTTTGTTCCCAGTAGTTTCCTTTCCTGGAAAATGTTCCCAAAGACTTCTTTGTTCCATTTGTGTACCTTTTGTTTAAAATCTTTGAGTTTTTTATGGAAGCAATACATTTTTGTACCCCTCTTTGTTTCCGCAGTGCTCCACCAGTGACAAGATAGCTCCTGGAAGTATGGATGGGAGAGCCAAATTTTTTCAAATCTGAAGGGTTTAAGCTTGGGGTTGGCAATATTGTCCACCCAAAGTTGAACCAACCAATGGTTCGAGCCTGCCTTCGGGAGGATGTTGGAGTCTACTAGGGGGCCTTCCAAAAGGAGATTTTCTGAAATGAGGAAGCGATCAAGCATGCAGGATATTTGTTGGTGACCTGGTCTTTTGTTGGTCCAAGTGTATGTGCCATTTCCACTCTCTATGTCTACCAGTCTGAGGTTCTCTATGAGTTCTTAGAATTTTGCGTTGTCCAACTCCAGGCATTTTCCCCCCTCTTTTCGCCTCCAGTGTGAGAATCATGTTGAAGTCACCCCCTATTATCCATCGCTTGCGCTCAACTAAATAACCTAGGTAAGCCAGGCTCTTAAGAAAGAGGACTTTGTCCTAGCTGTTCTATGGTCCATAGGTGTTTGTGATCATTCCCTCCTTGTCTGAACCTATGTCCCTGTAATGCATTGTGATGGTGCTTGGAGTGGAGAAGTCATGATCTAGGATGACTATAGCAGGATTCCATAGGATGGCCAGGCCTCGTGAAGCCCCTTTTGAATCCATTTGATAGGAATCGCAGTTGCACCAACATCTTTTGATGATATTTTCTGAGTTTTCCCTACACATATTGTCTCTTGTATTAGGAATATATCAGGGTCTTCCGATTTGATGCAATTTTGAAGAATCCTTTGCTTGGATATTCCATTTAAGCCTCTGATATTCTAGGTGAGGATCTTCATAGTTAACAGTTTGGTGGGTGAGAGAAGGAGCTCTCTGAGAGCCTGTGAATCTGTCCCGAATTGATCATATAGTTTCTCGCCTCCTTTATTATCTGGTGAGCCAATTTTCTGCCCCTTTTCTTGTTTTCTTTTGGGTGTCTTCTTGGATCTAGGTTTGGGTCTTTGCTAGATCCCCAACCTAGATGTAGCTCCCATGGATGAATCTAGAAATACCTTTTGAACTTTCCTAAATATCGAGCACATGTTATCCTCCTTGAGCTCGTTAAATTAAAAAGAGGTAGTCATCTATATGGATGGGGGAAAAAATTGAAGGAAGTGGGTCAAGTTTTTTGAAAACTTTTGTAAACAACTCTTGCAGTTGCCATTGAACACGACACTTGTTTTAACCTTCACAATGAAAACTTGGATAATTTTCTAAACCTCTACACTGAACCAATCCTATAAGTTTTTCCACTCCTTTGAACCATCTAAATAATACCTCAACACTCATTGCATTATGTTTTTCTCCACTATGCGTTTATGTTGCGAAGTCTCATGTCATTCCTCAATGTTCAAGGGAAGTATCTGCCTCAAGATTCAAACATATACAAAATTACCAGTTTCCATAACCGTGTCAGTCTATGTTCATCTACTATATTTTATCACTTTCCTATGCCAGTTATGTGTTTATGATGGGGGACACATCAAGGCCCTCCTTCAACGAGTCTTTTCCTGTCGACTTCAACACATCGTCTGTGAATTAGACTTAGAAACCAGTTAGTACCTTGGGACCTACATGCCTCAATGGCAGGCCTCCTCATTTCTGACAGTAGGTTTACATCATTGACCTCTGATTGGATGATTCCACAAATGTTCTACCTCAACTCATTTATTCACATTCGTTGGATTGTAATAGGGTACCTTGGGAATCATTGACATCATTGGTGATTTCCCTCGCACTTGTTAATGGTTTACCTTAATGATCGGTAATCAAGTGGTTTCTACCATGTTCAACATCAAAACATCTATTCACATGACTAGATTCGTACCACATCGGGATTAGGATGAAGACCCTAGATTGAGAATTCATTTTGATATCTACTTTTTCCATGCTGCGAAGGAAGTCATTTGAACATTTTGATACTTATGCTATCACATAGATCCATGTTGTATTGGTTTGTGGCTATGTTTTATCATCTCGTATCTCCACTGTGTATTTTGCATGGCTATGATCATTTCATGTCATAGAAGTATGGATCCACATTGTATCTCTAGTGGCCATGCCCTTAGTCAATATCATCATGGATCCATAGTGTATTTATCGGCAGCCATACTTTGAGTCATTTATAGTCCGAGAATAGGTATGCCTACCTCAGGAATGGAACACATATTAACATTGTTTGATGGTTGTCTGTAGCTTCTACCAGGTTCCCTGACTCCATACCCTTTCTTTGAAGAATCTACAAAGTGTTTCAGCCATCATCTTTCATTTTTTGACTTCACACTTTGGGGAGAAATCTGTTACACATCAAAATTCCTCACTTCAACAAGGTCACATTCTCATTGTCATAAGTGTCACACTTTTTTCACAAGTGTTGTAAGTGTCACATTCTCGTCATGTAAGTGTCGCATCACAAATGACACCATGAGAACACGTGATACAACCCCTAAAACATGTTAGAAGAATAATCTCCATCATTTGACAACTTGAACAAAGTGTTTTTCTATGGGAATTAGTCATCTTGGAAACTTTTGGAAGATCAACACTCCCCTGCACATATACATGGAGTGCTAGCGTTCTTTGTATATCTAGAAAGGAGCGTTGTAGCGCTATGTTTCCCATTGTAAGGGAGTGTTGAATTGGTTGAGAAAATATTGCAATAAATCCCCTTTTTCTCTAAAGACAAATATGGATGGATCGAGTTGGTTTGGCTTGAATATAACCCTCAGGTTGTAGCTAAGGGAGATATAACAACTAATGGATTCATATCCTCAACTAATCCCAAATATAACCAAGGTGGTTGAGTCTCTCAAATCTTATAATTGGATGCATTCTCATGGTGAACAAGGAGGATAAAATTATCAGCAAAGCATTGTTACTCTAATCGTGGATCTTTCGAGCAAGGGTTTGGATGAGGAGCACTTGGGGAGGTTGCTGCAACATCCTCTGAAGATTGCAATTGTATCTTTAAAGTTCTCACTAATATACTTGGCCTATTTCCTTCTAGTATGTGTTTACATGTACTTGTCTATGTTTGTTTTAATCTTTCATAGATAGATTGATTTTGTCTATCCATTAGAGTAGGAGATATTCATTTGTCTCTTGTCATCCATTGCAGGTATTGTTCGGAACTCATGGATTGGAGCAGCATGGAAAAACTTCGAAAGTGAGGTACATCATATTATCCCTCCTTCTCTCTTTTTAGATGGGCATAATTTACCTATAGGAATGGTAGTGTCCAAAGGTAGTTTTATGTCTTGGTAGAGGGGTCTGTACTTCAAGGGAAGATTCACCTGTCAGCAGGGGAATTATTTTGTAACAGTGAGGTACATACAAACCAATCTACTTTCCATTGTATGAATAGATACTACATTCCTTGATGTTGGCTCACTTGATCAACTAGTTTTCTATGCTAAGACAAGGGAAGATTTTTGTCCTATCTATGATCCTATGCAATTTTTACCACTACATCATGTAATTGATGGTATCACTAATAAAACAATTAAATATGATTATTTTGGCAAGGATGGCATTCAAATGCCTCAAACACGTTTCCAAATGTGTGGTTACATATATAACTTATATGCTAGGATCAATGGCATTACACACAGGGATGAGTTTTGGCATTGCTAACTCCTTTGTATCCTTCCTCTTTGATATCTTCACCTTATTAGGATTAATATCCTTAAACTTTTTCTTTCACATTCACTAAATATTTCAATGTTATTGTTAGCTCAAAAATGCGTACAAGTAATTTTGAATTGAATAGATTCGAGAGTGATGCAACACAAATATTAAATTCTCACATGGGGTGAGATGTTGGGACAATTCTCTAAATATAAGCATGTTGCATATTACAATGCAAGGAGGAGTGAGATAAAGTGTATGAATACCAATGCAATCTAAGTTATGTAAACAAAAGGAGATTACACCTAGGGGACTAACAGAAGTGTCACTCAAGGCTCTGATGATGCATAAACAATTCAAAGCATGCATATGATTAACCATAACCTTGGGGAAAGATCAAATTGAATGTAACTAACTGTTCAATTACACATATAATTAGAATATTATGAGATTCAATGCTAACCTATGATCGATAGGAGTTGTGGATTTGATTTTGGTTTATCTCAAAGCTCATCAATTTTGATTGAGGATGATATGAGTTAGAAATGCATCGCCCTTACCTATTAGGTGGTTATGCTCGTATTCCCAACTATTAATGTGAATGATATTTCTCACTTCGGGATCAACATAGCAAGCATGAGCTCACGAAAAAGGTCCACTTTGATGGGCTTCAAGATGTCTTGACTCTTACTAAATCACATGTTATTGTTATATATGGCTTGCGGGTTGTCGGATATACTCTTGGGTTATAGTGAAAGTTAATAGGCTTGATCTTGGGCCTAGCCCAGATAAAACCTACCAATTACCTATTCTCGTTAAAAAAAAACAATACTACCCCTTTCACACAAAACTGATTATATGAGATACCTAGATTTTCTCATAAGCTCTATGAATGTAGTCGTGAACCTAAATGTGGATAAATCTCTTTCTTTGGTGGATGATCATGAAAGTACAATAGGGAAGTGAACTACTTGAGATTCAATCCTTCATGTTGAAACCTCGCTACTATCACAAGTTTCTTGATGATTGAATAAAATACTTTTGAATCAAAATGAAGAGAGCTAGGCATAAATGAAGATCTCTAGAATCGTGGTCCAAAAATTGAAGAAATAACCCGACTCTTGTTATCTTTAAATGATGGAAAAATGCCTATAGGACCC
The DNA here is from genome assembly GCA_000966675.3 of Picea glauca. NCBI lineage: Eukaryota > Viridiplantae > Streptophyta > Pinopsida > Pinales > Pinaceae > Picea > Picea glauca. The sequence goes on from JZKD02S1971969.1 coordinate 24,267, forward strand.
TCCTTTTCTTTCCACCATAACCTAATCACACTTGGTGATGCGTAAGTGAATGATGTCAATTATGTTTGTGGGTAAGAAAGAAAAATCAAGATAGGTATGCTTGTTCACCCTAGGTGTCAACATCACAATTGGTGGATTAAGTATTCACACATTTTCATGTTATTGATTATTAGGAGAAAGCAATGCATATGGCTAGGACCTAACTCTTAAATACTTCTCCTCTCTTTCTTCTTCCGTCCCATTTTTTTTTTATTATTATTAATTTATGTTTTTTTCTCCTTTGTTTTATTCCACTTTATTTTGTATTGTCTTTTACATAGTTACTAACCTTGTTTAATCGTTGAATTTCCTTACATACTAAAGTTTATGATTATTTCTTTATATTTGGATCCTTTTTAGATTAATTGTATATATGGACATGGTGTGAGGTCGATAAAACATAAAGGATTTACCTTGGACACCCAAATAGACAAACATGGATAACTTTAAGGATGGAAATTTATATTAAAATGTAAACACTTGGGCTAATATTACTAGTCCTTAATATGACAAATGTGAAATGTTTGACGATAGATTTGTAAAAAATATTCAAATTTCTAAGAATTTTATATAGTTTCTATAACATTTTGGCGATTTTTAAGGTAAAATTATTTTATTTTATTCTATAGAATTTGGGCGAATCGGTTTTAGAAAAAATGGAAATTGATGAATCTTTTTTTGGGAAAAAGCATAGAAAATTAGCCCATTTGCAAAATTTAGCCCCTAAAATCATCTATGTAGTCAAACCAACATTTCTTGATTCTAGAGAATCTCATGAAACAAAAGAAGACAAATCAAGCTCAACCATATTCGTTTTTCAATGACCTAGGGCCAAGGAAAATGCAATACCCTTAATATATTCTAGATACACTCAACTAGGCACACACGAGTGTACAACGAAGAATCTTATTTTCTCTAGATTATGCCTAAGCATCATTAACTGCCTTCTTTGCTTATTCTTAAAGAGGAGTGTCCTCTTTAATGTTATAGTGTTAAATTTTGTGACAACAATTTTGTCTTTGATTTTCTCCTAAAGCCCAAGCTTTAGCAATAACTTCATTTCTAGAAAAAAAAAATTATAGACATTGTATATAAACTAAATCTCCTTCTTTCCAGGAATTTCCTTTCCAACGTCCAAAGGAAACAATGATCCTCTTCCCAACTTAACTAAATATGCTCCTTGAACCATAATCAATGGCTCTAGAAATAAAACTCTATTGTAGTTCAATTTTCATCTCAAAATAGTGCAGTAAGAGAATGACCAGTTCTCTCCTCTTCCACTCACTGCATAGTTCCCCTCTTAGATTGAAAAAGCGATGAAGAGCTAGAAGAATTGAAGAAACTCCCTTTTTGGGAATGAGTGCACAAAGAGATCATGCTTCTCTTTTCCTCCATTGTTCCCCCTTTTTCTTTCAAGAAAACAAGATCTCGACCTTCATTTTGTTCCTAGTCCAACTTGTGTATGAACAATATCAATGTACCTGCAAATTCTCGTCTTTGTTTATCGTTCTAGCTTTTATCTCATTCACAATCAATTGAAAGCCCAAAAGACTCAAGAATTGGTTCTTGTATATGATATGTCTACCTTGTATGTTTTTAGATATCATTGTTATAGCTTCCCTCAAATGCCAAGATACTTTAGAAACCATTATGGTTTATTTTCTATCTATCGGATTCTTTTTATTCAGGAAACCATGTTTTAGTCCTCTTTCGTTTTTCCATGAGGGTCTCTTATTGGTCTCCCTATACATGTGGTTCCACCACAAATTCCCATGTCACATGCCAACTAGGAATCAACCTTACTTGGCTTGGGGTCCTTCTTTCATCTATGTAGAGGTTGGGTTATTTTCTTCTTTGTAGGCACTTGCCTTAGTATTTGCGAAGGGTAGAGTTCAAAGTGCGGAGGTGTGGCTCCTCTTAATATCTTCTTTACTCCATGTGCATAAGGCATTGCATGATCCTTTGTTGCATTCCTTGGCCTTAACCTTGTTTCCTTGGTTATTGTGGAGCGTGGAGCGTGGAGGTAATTCCTTCATCCAACTTCACCACAACCTTCATATGTATTTGGCCTCCACATAACCTTTACAAAATGTGAAGATAACACTCCACTTTGTGTGAACAAATGCTTTTACATGACTTTTTTCCTAACTTGTTCTTTTTAACCTTTCACTCATTCTTTATGTGAAGGGTATAGTATCAAGCTCCCATCCATTTATTCTTACCTTTGCATGATTAAAACATTACCCATTTTCTTTACTTTAGCCAAGGTGTTCGTGAGCTTCTCTAAAGGCATGAATAAAAGCTTCAATGAATGCTTGAAAACATTACACATTTTCTTTACTTTAACTAAGGTATTCATGAGCTTCTCTCAAGGCATGGATAGAAGAAGGATTGAAAAACACACTTTAAGAATGGAAATTCACACACATATTCTTCAACACAAATAACCAAAGAGTCAACCTATGTGATATCAACTCTTTGAGAACTATTCAAACCATTCAATTTAGAGGTTACCCTTTTGTGAGATAAATTATGTTTCTTTGTTGAATTCCATTATACTAAATAACTTATCAATTTTGAGCCTTGTGTTTTATTTAAGAAAGGGGAACAACCATTCTTTTAATAATATTCATACATAAAATACATAGAATCAATTTTCTTGGGCTAGTAGCGTGTCTATATGTGTTAATGGTTCCCTACAAATTATTGTGCAGGTTCAAAAGGTTGAGTTTGATGTTGTTCAACAATATTAGCTCTTGGATTATTGGGGTGAATCCTTGTAGTTCAGAGCCTTTTAGCTTATTTTTTGGCTCCTTTGGCCAACGAAATTAGCACTGTTAGGACAGAAGTTCCCACGTACTAATCTTTGATGTTCAAAATCCACAATGAGAAGAGAAAGATGCTTCGGAAGTCAATGCTCTAACTTTAGGATTAAGGAGATTAAAAAAAAAAATCACAATGATATAAACCACCTTCCATGCAAAAAATTGACAAAATTGTCTATCATAATGTAAAATTTCAAGAGAATAAAATGTTTTTAAAATTCCTAATTCTTAGATCCAAATCTATTTTCGTTTCTTGCCCACGATGATGTTATGTTACTAAGTGGTGCTTTGAGATATTTTGGCTAGGCTTCATATGATAGGTGGTGTGGCTTTTTAATGCGCACGTTCTTACTTTGGTGTAGCCGTCACTTCTCCCCCACTTAATTTTAATGTACTCGTCACTTCTCACCCACTTCTTACAAAATATTTTAATTTTTCTTACGAAGATGGTTAACCTTGTGAAATGTGCATTAACATTTTAGAGCACTAAAAAGTAGTTCATGAACATAACATGAATTTCTTAGGATATCACGATTAGAGCACTAAAAAGTAGTTTATGAATATAACTATGAATTTCTTATGATATCATGTATCCCATTTAGTTCAAATCAATATCTTTTATATATATATATATGAGTTGAGTTATTTTGTTGCTAATAATATTAGTGATGGAGTGTACTTTTAAGGTACTCAGTTATGTGAAGTCTATTATTGGACTTACCTTGTGTGTCCAATAAGGGGTAGTGTTGGCATGTTTGGATGTTATAGTGGTTACACAAGTACATGCCCCACTAGTTGTTGATTTGAGTCACAAAAAAAAATATTAAAAATTAGAAAAAACCTATTGAGTTGTGGTCCAACTATTAATCACTCGGAGTTTTCTATCAATGGCTTTATATTTTGTCATAAGTTTTCGTTAAATAGATATATGTGTGCATGCATGTGCACACTAATATATATTATAATTGATAAAATGTATTTGAGGTTAAAAAGAAGCTTGATTACTTATTAAATAGATATGTGTGTGAATGTGGACACTGTTGAAACGGTGACAACCAATTTAGGGTAAGGTTGTTCAACCGTTGCCTATTGTTTAGGCTTGTTGAAACAAAATTACTAAATTAGGTTGAAGCAATTAATAAATTAGTTTCATTGTAACTATGGGAGAAGTTATTTAAATATGTGTGTCTGAGAGACAACAATTGAGCCACGCTTCAAGCCTTCTCCAGGGCTGTTAGTTGTAATCTTTTGTTGAACAATAAAGATCTCATTGCCATTCTCACGTGGATGTTTCTCTCACCCTGAGGGTTTTACCATGTAAATCTATGTCTCTCCATGTCTGATTGTTTTCGTTATGATTTCATGTTTGTGTTACAAATTAATCTCTATGGGTTCAAGAACCCAACAACAACAAGTGGTATCAGAGCGTCAAGTCTGGGCATGACTCCCTCATGGGAGTGCCCAGGAACATGTGGAGAGTAGAGTGTCCAGAAACTTATTATTTTCTGTGTCCGAAGGGAAGAGAAACCCGTCGCTCCTATCATGCACAGTGAGACTGTTTATTGTTGTAAGATCTGTGATTGCATATTGATCCATAAGAGAGTTGTGTCGAGGAGCCCGAGGAAGCGAAGCTTCAACCCACTTTTCTCTTGTATTATTTTTGTGCGTTGATTTGAAATTTATCTTGATCTAAAATTCAAGATCTTTTAACCATTATTTGCATGTGAATTTTCAACTGTTAACCATCTTTGTAATGCAAAATTAAAAGACATCCATCAAGCACATGAGTACATAAACATGTAAGCAAACCATCTATGAACAAGAATTGGTAACGGAGTTCACCAGACTTCCTGGCTACGTCTCCGGGTCCACTCCAACAGTGAGACCGCTCTTTAATTAATCTCAAATGCTTAAAAAATTACAAAGAAAGGCTTACATAAGAGCTCCCAAAAACCAACTTTCAGATCTGCAATTTTGGGCAGAAACAAACATCATAGGTGGCTGGAAAATGTCATTCTGCAACTTTTGACTGTAAACTCGAGTATGCTTGGCTCGCTCGAATGGGCTCTGGAGGCACTTTTCTGTTCAGCTACTCGGATGAAGAAACAAAGAGCATATTCGGAATCCCCTCGAAATTTTGCAACTTTTGAATATAAAGTCGACCTATTTCTAAGCAGGTCGCCTGGGACACCTCCTGGCACGAATTCCAATGCAACCTCTACCTGTCAGATCCGTATAGTCTCGAAAAGCATGCCAACTCCTCTTTTAGAGGCACTTTTTTGTTCGACTACACTGATGAAGAAACAGAGAGCATATTCAGAATCCTCTCGAAATTCTACAACGTTTGAGTATAAAGTCGATCTATTTCTGAGCAGGTCGCCTGGAACCTCCTCGTTTTGCATACTCGACTAAATAAGCAGAGCCGCTAACCAGTTCGCCAAACTTAGCGAACCTCCTCCAGATTTGACAGTCATCGCCAGATTTGGTTGGATCCGCCAAACTACTGGCTTCTAGAAGGTGACACGTGTCATACTGACATCAGCGTCTGTACTACTGATGTCATCAATATGGCTTGTTCACTGTTTGACTTTTTATCGTTGTTTTTGAAAAACTTCAGAGTGTCATAACTTCTTCATACGAGCTCCGTTTGAGAAAGTAAATATATGGACGGAATTGGGAGAACGAGACAGATGCAATGGAATTGGTTTCATCCAATTCTGATAACTTTGATTTTTGAGCATTTTCTGAGCCTAGGGACCCTTCTGAGACTTTTGGGTCATTCCTAGATCCTCATTTTCTGCATTTGAGTATTTTCGAGTGGTTTTAGATCCACCTGGATCACACCTCCCCACTGAGAAGCTTTTGGGCCACCAAAAGCATGGTATCATTCAGACATGAAGTGAGGGCATGATCTCCTCACTTGACCTGTATCACCTATCCATTCTTCCTAGAATATGTACATCTGAATCAACAATACAACAATCAACACTGCACTGACATTGTTAAGTACATTAATCACATTCTTAATCACATCTTCATTCAACATTGTCGGACCCAACCACATACTGCTGATGAGTAATAAGCTGAATATAAACATTGAACATGTGAAAGAGATTGTACCCGAACCATGCTGACTTTTAACCATAGAAACACGATCAACCAAAACATGTGCATTGTAGTGAAATGACACTTCCTTTTCATGCTTAGGCTTCTTTTCTTCCTTACATTGTATAGACATAAGTGTCAAATTCCGACTTGCATTAACAACCCTTTTTAATTGTTGTGTAGTGCCCAATGATTTGTCATTTT
>JZKD02S1971969.1:47965-63957 GCA_000966675.3 Picea glauca
TGCTATCATGGGCAATACTGCTCTTGGCTCTCCACCCTGACTGGCAAGATAAAGCTCGTGAGGAAGCTATCTCAGTCAGTCAAAACCATGATATTCTTTCCATGGACTCTTTGGGGAAGTTGAAAATAGTAAGTGATATTCTTTTCATGGATTTTTTGGGAAGTTGAAAAGAGTAAATGAATGAATAGTGGCTGCATAGTTGTTGTTTAGCCTTTCCATATGGAAAATTAAAAAATTCTTTCGCTAAGAGTACTCAAAATTAAAATAAAAATACTTTACAGTAACCCTTTCATATGCATCCCTATAAAGTGTTATTACTGAATCTAATACATCTGAAATCTGTGCATCTTAAAATTGTTTTTTAAAATATAAATACCTCTCTCCATACCAAGGCAAACCCATATAAATGTAAATGAAAATAGGTACCCATTTGAACTTAGTTTTGATATCCATACCAAGGCAAATCCATATAAATGTAAATGAAAATAGGTACCCATTTGAACTTAGTTTTGATATCCACTTGGGCAACCCCAAGTCACATTAAGTTCTACAACCTGGAGAAGGGCAGCTCTATATTACTTAATCTGAAGTTGCACAACTCCTTGAAATTAAATCAATGTACATGGTTGTAATATCCATTCTGCAGTTCTAGGTTGCACAACCTGAAAAACTCCAAGTTCCACAACATGAAATTGCTCAACTCCATCAAATTGAATCCCTGAATATGAAAATGGACCTGTGTGAGTATCCATCCTAAGTTAAGTTGCCCAACTTGAAGTCTTGAATATGGGCAACTCCAAGGTGGACAAACTGGAGATGTGAACAACCTGGAGATGTACACTTCAGGTTGCGCAACTAATATACATGGATCTGTGTAAGTGTCCAGACTAAATATACCCATACACAAACACACAAATGAGAATGAATTACCTCACATCTTACAATGCAATTACAGTTTTACCTTTTGACTCTTAACTAACAAGATTGGGTCTCCCTGTGCAGATGGGAATGGTGTTGAACGAGACGATGAGATTATATCCCCCAGCTGCAGGGATCATAAGACAAGCATTTAAGGACTTGAAACTGGGAGAAGATATGGTGATTCCCAAGGGTGTGAATGTGATAGCAGACATATTATCAGTCCACAGAAATCCAAAGTATTGGGGTAGCGATGCAAATGAGTTCAGGCCTGAGCGTTTCAGAGATGGAGTAGCAGCAGCCACAGGCAATCATCCGTCGGYCTTCATTCCCTTTTCTAGTGGGCCGCGAGTGTGCCTTGGCCAGAATTTTGCAGTTCTGGAAGCCAAGGTGGCATTGTCCATCATCCTCAAACACTTCAAGTTCACATTTTCTCCATCGTACAGGCACGCCCCGGTGGCATTCGTCACTATCAATCCCCAACACGGGGTACCAGTTATAGTGGAAAGGGTGCTTTCAGGTTGACATCTTATTTATGATTCTAGTCAGTCACTAATGCTGAGTAGCATTCTGTATTTATGATTCCAGTCGTCAAAGGAAATGTATTCTTCTACTTATTTTTCATTTATATTCTCATAGATCTTCACCTTCAAATATTTTACGGTTGCTTACTTTTCCTTTTGGATTCCTATGACTTATGTTGATCAATACACTTGCTTGTCGTATCTAAATTAATTTATTGTTTTTATTTTATTTTTTAATTATAATCCATAGTTTTAATTCAACGAAAATTAAACTTATTTAATATTTTTTATTTTTATTTTCATTTTTTAAAATTATAATTTATAGTTTAAATTCAACCACCTATTGCTAAGTTTAAACTTAGCAGGCAACAATTCAACACCCCTTGATTCATCGTCATTTTTCACTCTTTAATACATTCGTTGATGACACCGCCTATTGCCCTAATCACCACCTTGACCACCGGCATCGGCTTTTGTATCTTCAGGAAGCTTCTTGTATTCATGGCACCTGATGCTGCAAGTTCTATACTTAATAGCCATTTAAGTATAGAACTTGCAGCATTTTCTATCGTCATGCTTCTTGTATTCATGGCTTTTGTATCGTCATGCTTCTTCAAGCATTTTCTATACTTAATAGCCATTAACAAATTTTCTACCTCAGGGTACAAACATACTAAGCAACCAAGTGTTCATGGAAAGAGCCTTGAAGGGAAAGGATGACCAAAAACATTTCCTCCTCGTCTTACTTTGTTTTATATTTTTTAAAATATGTTGGCACAAGTCACATGGTTAGCTAAGTGCTTGAGCTTCAAGTTTGGATTTTGGAAAATGTTAAATATCTACTTAAAATTCACCCAGCATGATATTAAATTTGTTTTTCTAATGTAAAAAATTTCTACAAGGGTGGTCAAGGGTGGTCAACATTGGACACCAGGGAAAATATATTCCTAATTGTTGCCTATGATTAATAACTTAACATGAAATAAGCCACTCCCTATCTTCAAATGTCAAAATCAAATTGTAAACCCAACTATGCATCCATACCTCTAGTATCTTTGATTATGAAAAAATTAGAGAAACACAGTCTCCAAGATGCCAGAATACAAACCAATAATAATGCTCATAGTTAATCCTTGAAAGGTTTTTATTTAACTAACGACAATTTCCCCAACAATTATTTGTAAGGATTTGGACTCCGCCCAAATTTGGACAACAAAGCTATCATTCTTCGATATTCGAGGACTACATATAGAGTAAAATGGCTACTCAAGTAAAATCCCTTTGCACTATTGTAATATCTCTAGTTCTATTTCACTACTTAGTTAATTCGGTAGTTAGACCTATTATTATAATAATAGAGACTTATTTAATGAGTTTTTTCCATTATTATATTGGGATTTATTTTCTACTTAGTTAGTTGGATAGTTAGATTTATTGTACTAATAATAGAGACTTATTTAATGAGCTATTTTTGACTTTGTCAAATTGACCATTTTGTAATGCTATATAAAGGCCTAGCAAGCTTTCTCATAATATCAAGTTACTCATTTTGGATTCTCTCATATTTTCTATTGTTCATTGTGAGATTAATTAACTCTAAGTGATTTACTAGTAATTAGTTTTAGATGTGAGACTCATCTTTGAGTCTCACCTCTTAAGTACTTCATTTACATGTTTTTATCCATGCTTCTTTTCATGCAATATTGGCACATCTAAGCTCTTCCTCTCTCGGCAGTCAAGCCATCCAAATCTCATCCCTTGGGATCCAGATCACTAGTATCAGAGTGAGTATGTTCTCCATCTGAGCAAGGGTTTGAAGCATGTTGCAGGTTCAAACATTGGCAACAATCACCAACCTCCTTTTGGTACTATCAAAATCTATTTGTCAGTCCATACACTGTAAGCATCATAATTGGTCCACATGCACTATAGGGTGTTTTGACCTTCGGATCTCTCTTCACCATTACAAGGAGAACCATACATGGATTCATTGTATCCATACATGGATCCATGACATCCATTGGTATGAAAAATTTTAAACAAATTTGCAGGTTGTCCATGCTTCCCAAGAAGGTTCCACGAGCTCTACAACAACCAATGTTTCTCTACAAACCCTTGGCATCCTTTGTGGCCCTCTACACTTAGTCAAATTCAAAGAGGTGTTGTGATCTCTACACAACATTTTAGAGGTTCTTCCATAGTTCATTGGAAATATCTATTCAATATCTCAAATGGGTATTTCACATAATATCATTTCGCTTCTTGGTTTGAGAGAGATCATCGATTAAATCTTAGCATGTATTTGACCCAAGGAAGCCGCATGTACCACCAACTTCAACGGTATTTTTTTCCCTGCTCAGGGAACTACAGAAGGTGTTCCACATATGGCTAGAAATATATCTTCAATATCTCAAATGAGTATTTTACGAGATTTGAGAAATATAATCGATTGAATCTCAACATGTATTTGAACCAAGGAGGCCGCGCATACCTCCATATTCAATGGTATTTTTATCTCTGATCAGGAAACTAAAGAGAGAGTTCCACATATGGATAGAAATATCTCTTCAAGATATCAAATGGTTATTTCACATAATTTCATTTCGTTGTCTATGTTATGAGATATCTTTGTTTGAAGAAGCACATGTTTGTAACCAGCGTGGTCTCGCACCCTTCAAATTTGGCCTAATTTTTCTCACTCCATGGGGCACCTCAAAACACGCTCCATATATCGATGGAAATATATCTTCAGTAGATCAAATGGGTCTTCGAAAAAATTGGATTTAATCACATGTAGCATAAGTTATGAATATATTTGTAGAAGAATGTTCACAACCCCGAAAGTCATGATTTTTCCATATTATTTTTAAAATTTTGGGATTTTATTAAAATTTCTTTATTTTTCTACCCATGTACAATGCCATTGTCAACTAGGTTATGGTTCAGCCACAAACCCATGGTTACGGGTCAACCACAAAAGAACCCTTCTCTTAATTGAGTATTTTCACATTGTAATCATAATGGTACGATAATGTGGTTTCTCTTTTTAGCATGAATGAAATGATGGGGATCATCATTTTCTAAGGGGGGAGGAATGATCCAAATTTTATGGGATATATGATGTAAATTCAGATGCAAAAGTCATAAATCTATAAAGCTAATTGATTTCCCATGTGGATCAAGGAGATGCCCACTTCTTCATTAATTAATTGGGCTAACAGGTTGTCCATATGGGTCAAAGAGAGTCTCACTTCTCCATTATTGTATTGGGTTTTATTTTTTACTACTTACTTAGTTGGGTAGTTAGATTTATTATTATAATAATAAAGACTCATTTAATGAGCTCTTTCCATTATTCTATTGGGTTTTATTTTCCACCACTTAGTTAGTTGGGTAGTTAGATCTATTATATTAATAATATAGACCCATTTAATGAGTTTTTTTTTACTGTGTCAAATTGACCATTTTGTAATGTTATATAAAGACCTAACAAGCCTTATCATAATATCAAGTTACTCATTTTGACTTTTCATATTTTCTATTGTTCATTGTGAGATTAATTAGCTTTGAGTAATTTACTAGTAATTAGTTTTAGAGGTGCGGCTTCTATTTGAGCCTCACCTCCCAAGTACTTCATTTACATGTTTTTGTCCATGCTTCGTTTCATGCAATATTGGCACGTCTAAGCTCCTCATTGCTCAGCATTCAATCCATCTAGATCTCATCCCCCGAGGTGTGGATCATAATCCCCACAAATTATAATGTAAATGTATAAATTTGATTTAGAGGGTGAGACAAAATGTTGGAGTGAAGAGCCTGTATTGATTTATTGTGGCCACGGGTTGAATTGTAGATTATGTACATTGAAATAATTAATAAAAATAGTAATCATTGGATGTGATACGAGATGGATAAAAATAATGGGGGGCTATGATTCCATAAGAGAGAGGGCTTCAAGGGGGGATCTTATTCATGGGTATTAATCCAACCCACATTCTTGAAATTATTATCATTGTGTATAACCATCTATTTGTTGTTGATTGTTCCCAAGGCCAATCATTAAACTCATATAAGAGGGTGGGTGTGAGAAGTTGCATCCCTTAGTTACTGCAGAGCATGGGTCGAGATACAATAATCCTTGGGAGGAGTGTAAGTCAAGCAAGCATGAGAGAATAAATAAATTTGTATGGGAAATGAGACAAGTTTTAATATGCATATTTTGTGTAGCTAGAGAAGATCTTAGTGTTGGGAAGAGCACCAACCATATTGTGCTTGAAGGAAACCATTGTTTGACTATGTTTAGTACTGAGAAAGAGGTCAATGTGATTGTAAAAATGGTTTGTAAGCCTATAGTGTGTTTTCTTATTGAGGAAATGGATATTGTGAGCACTCCTGAGGTAGTTGAGAATTTCTCGAGTCCCTGGATGAGAGTTTATTGTCCAATCAAGTGCATTGGAGGCCCTCATAAACAAATGATACAACATAAGGGATTGTGAGTCATGAAGTGGGCACATTCCTTGGGTTGTGCAAGTTGTGGGGAAGAGAGCTGGACGATTGTAACTGCTCTGGGAGTAAAACCTAGGTTTTGGTGTTGTTATGTGTGGAGAGTGGACAACCAAGAGGGTCGAATCTTCTTGTGGATTCATAGCCTCAACCCATGGAAAACTTCTTGTTGAGAGAAAATGAACAACAATTCCTATGGATGATAGGTTAATCCTTTGTATGCACCCAGATTAAGTTTTCTATTGTTTTTATGATGATAATATGATGTGTAAATGGTTCATATGAATGTTTTGTTTTTGTTACTTACTAGATGAATTCACATTTTTAATACATGTTGTTACATGCATTTAGAACTATGGTATCAATCAAATGATTACATCTGTGTAATATGTAGCTGATAAACTACGATAATTTATTAAGTAGAAAATATTGAATTTGATGAGTATTTTTTCACGTAATGTTCCTCAGTTGGACTGGGGTAAATTACATTATGGTGTCATATCCTCTGTTTCTATAATGGACCTATATGGGCCAAGAACCAATGCGAATTTGGTAAAATTCATTGTTATGAATTTTGTTCTCTAACAAATTTGGGGAGAAATGGAGAAAATTAGAGCGAAATCCTCAAATTCATGAGAAGATTAAAGTTTTAAATGCCTCGTAATTGTTGAAGATATGATGCAGGGCATCAATTTGCAGAGTTGCAAAGTTAAAATTTGACTTGGAAGAGAAAAAATCATGTTTTAATGGATGTTGAAGAATTGGGAGAAGTTTGATGGATCAACAATTGTGATCATGTTTGATTTCGAAATCAATGGCCCAAATTCCTTCTGAATTGATTTAAAAACTTATAAAGTTTTTAAGAGTTTGGAAAGGTCTAGCAGATCGATGGTTGAGATTAATTTTCAGTAGTTGGGAAAATGAAACATATCGACGGCCTGGATTTGTTTTCAGCCATTTGGAAGGTGAAGAAAATCAACAGTCAAGATCATTCTTAACGGAAGATCGACGATCCAGATTCAGGGATCAACAGAATTGGCGAGGTGTTCATGGGGCGATGAACTTGAGTAGTTGAAATATAAAATAAAAAATTAGTTTCGAAGAGAATGAATACTATCTCCAATATGGTCCATTTTATAAGTTAGACAAACTATGTATTCCATAGGAAAGGAGAGTTCAATTGATCAATGAAAATCATACTTAAAGAAGTGTTGGCCATTTCGTAATTGGAAAAACATTGATGAATCTAAAGAGTTAAGTGTATTAGCATAATATGCAAGAACACGTTTCCAAATATATTCAAGGTTGTTTTATTTGTAGTTCTATTAAACCAAGTAATATTAGAATTTGGTTGTATGTCATTACTAGTTCCTAGCAAACCATGGGAGAGTATCTCAGTGGATTTCATTGGAGGCTTCCCAATGACTAGCCAAGGCCATGACTATTTGTTTGTGTTTGTGAACATTTCAACAAAATGTGTGTGATGATGCCTTGCAAGAAGTCAATCAAGGTTCACGAAGCAACTGAATTAATTTTTTGTAATGAATGGACCTATATTTTAGATTGCCTCATTCGATTGTGTATGATCAAGATGCAATATTTTTGGGTAATTTTTGGATAGCCCTATGGGAAAGAATGTATACTATTTTGAATAATTCCACTACATTCCATTCTTAGATTAATGTGAAAACCAAAGTAGGTAACATAACTTTGGTGCAGTTGATAAGCTACAATAGGTAACATTTGAAGACCTAGAATGACAAACTGATTTATATTTAGCACTATTGTAACAAGGTAGTGCATTATTCCAACAAATAATCCCCATTTGAGTCTTGTCATAGTTATTTGACACTTTCACCTTTTGACCTTATGTTTGGGAAATAAATGGACACTGAATAGGAAGCACATGAGGGGGAAAATAGAGAAAGTATATTCATCAACAATATCAAGCAGATTCATCTGCAAGTGAAAGAGCACCTTAGAGAAGAGTCAAAGGAAGTACACAATTTGACACAACTAGCATAGGATCAATAAAAAATTATGCATTGGGGTTAGGTTCTAGCTCTATCTCAATGAAGAGTGAATGGAGTCACCAAGAAGTTGAATCCATTGAGATATGGACCATTCAAAATCACTAATTAAGTCAATGCTAATGCATTTGCACTGAATCTACCTACATACATGCACATGTATTCAACAACGAAGGTGGATAATTTGCAACTGTAAGAACCGTCCTTTGTGAATGGGGGAGAACAAGATCAATTTCTACTTGAATGCACTTAGGGAGTTGTAGGAGGATACAATGTTGCAGAAGAAGGTCCAATATACTTGAAGAGGTGTAAATGAACTATGACAGATTGGACTTAAAGGGAAATCAATAAGGAAGGAAAAATGGTATGAGAGAAGAAAAGACATGGATTTGTTTCCTCGTCTCTTATTGGCCACTTTTAGGGACCAAAATCCTCCGATTGGGGAGTTGTGAGTTGATATGGATCATCGAGAAAATCCAAATGGATTGACATATGAAAATATCTTTCGACTAGGGTTGAATGGTAGGGAGACAAATCCATGAAGTCACAGACAATTCATAAAGTTCCGGTAAGGGATTATATAGGTGGAAGTGAATTCTACCACCACAGCTCAACCATAACTCCAAGTAGGCATTGGACCACAACTACAAAGTCAACTGCACTTTCAAGGACCAAATTAGGTGTATAGGATTTGGATCTATAAGTGATTAGGATGAAAGATGAGTGCATGGAGGAAGTGTTTATCCACCCCTCACACATCATTGGATCATTCCATTGACTGATAACATGTATGCCTCAACTTTGGAAGCATGGAAGTTGAATTTCCAATATTAATTTACTAGTTGACTCGGACTACAACTAACCTACAAAAATAACCAAGCATGCGGTAAGAACTTAACAAACTATAATGTTGGATTGCATGGAGCATGTGTGGCATCATATTCACATGGAGAAACTACTCGAGGATAAGAGACCTGTAACACCCATCTAGGATGTTAGGAAATTTCACTCATTAAATACATATACATTAACAACTTTGATTTAACATAATTTCATTGATTTTCATTTCCACAACTCTTTTACATTTGCTTAATGATAACTGTAAATAACATGATTAAATAAGTAATATGTTAACTCTAAGATTTAAAACTTAAAACAAAAGTACAACAAAAACCAATGAAAATACCTCCTCCATGGTCTATTGAAGCTCATCAATTGCAATGTAGCTTTTCTAGTAGTAGGAAAATGTTTCCAACTATTTTTTCCCGCTTTCCCAGAGTGAAACAACGAAAATCCTCCCAACCAACTAAGGAAAGGACCAGAGGGAAAAAATTTCAGAGATTAATGCACAAACTTTAGTAGAAATCCGTTGAGGAGTTTGGAGCTTTCCATGAAAGATTTCTTTATTTCATGCTAACCATATCCCCCAACACACGAATTTGGGGATTTATTTCCTGAGCTGGGAGAAAAGGGGCATATTCCTGAAACCACCAGTATACCATTGTTTTCAAGTTAAAAACATGTCATACCAACCTTATGAAGGGTGATATTACTGAGAGCGGAGCCCATAGAGAAAATCCCAAATCTGAATTGCAAAGGAACAATTGAAAAAGAGGCGATGGACCGATTCTGAGGATGACAAGCAAAGAAGGAATCTGGGTGGTCCAACAATGCCCCATTTTCCGAAGATTATATGTGTTCAAAATTTTCTCATGGACCATTAGCCAACAAAAGGTGTTAATTTTAGGAAAAGAAAGGCCTGACGAGTCTGAATCCTAGAGTTTAGAAGAGGATGGACCCTCTGTATTTGATAATAAGAGATTGTATCCAAATTTAACAGAATATGTTGAATTCCCGCAACTATGCGCATCCCCTTGCTGGAGATTTAATGGAGTACACCTTGCTAGTGAATTGAAGAAAATAGAATCTAAAGAACGAAGACGAGGAGGAGGATCTAGAGATTTCTAGTTGTTTCAATCCTCGTTAGATGACCAGACATAAAAGTAAGAAAGGAGAGAATACCCTTTATAAAGAAACCATTATTTAAAGGGAAAGAGAGCTTTAATGTTTCCAATAGGTTCCCGATTCATAATATGATCATTCCATACATTGATCTGTGTACAATTCCCTAGGGACCAAGAAATTTTGGCCTGAATTAGTGGAGTAGAGGCCTTTAGAAGATGCCAAAAGGGGGATCCTGGGAGATGAGAAAGAGGGGCAGCAAAGCTTCACAATCGATGATTGCTGAAGTATTTTTCAATTAGGGTTGACTTCCACCATTCTAATGTTCCTGAAATAAGATGTTAGGATAACTTTTCCCCGAGAGCCAGCTTCATTAAGAATGGATTTCTGATTGCAAGGCCCCCTTTATCAAAGGAATGACAAACTTGATTCCAGTTGAGTAGATGGAATTTATTAGAATTTATTTTTCCTCCGTCCCATAAGAATTTGTGGAGAGATTTGGATATTTTCTCTAGGACACCTTTGGGAGATAAAAACCCTGTGCATTGAAAAATTGTTATAGCCGATAAAACCGATTTAAGACTTATACATGGTCCTTTAAAAAAATATATACAGTCCAGTGATCCAGATATGGTTATAGAAACTGATGTATGAATTCCTTAAAAGCATCTATGACTACTCTTGAAAAAATAGCTGGTGCATTCTTCAACCCAAATGGCATGACTGTATATTGGTAGGATCTCCATTCTATAGCAAAAATAGTCTTATACCTGTCCTCTAGAGATATTTTGATCTAATGGTAACCTAAGAATCCATCTGTAAATGAATATTCTTCATGGCCTCCCACATTCTCTAAGACCTCATCTGTAAAATGGGTAGGGAAAGGGTCATGTAAAAAATAATCATTAAGTTTCCCCAGATCTAAGAAAATCCTTATCCCCCCTTGTTTCTTTTATTGAACTACCATTCGTTCAATTTCCGCTTTCACTTTCTTCTTATACACTGGATATAGTCTGTAGGGTATTTTCCTAATAGGTCTAGCCTCAGGTCTGAGGGGTATCTTCATATCACCTAGCTCCCATGCTATGCATTTCATCTTTGTAAAGGTCATTGGAAACGATTCACTATATTTGCGCAACAACTTTGTTATTCTTTCTATTGTTTGCTCATCCCAGTAGTCTCTAATACTTTCCATTTTAGGATTTTCATTCGCAATGTTGATTTTCTTAACTTTGATTGGTGCAACAATACATCTGACTCAAGGGATGGACCTTCCACCTCTCTCTCTCCTTCAATTGATGTAATATGAATGTTGCGTGGGTCATCTTCATTGGGTGCTTATTCTTCGATATGATAGCATGAGAGTAAGTCTTTGACTATCTGTTTGTTCTATTGTTGATATTTTGTCATGATTTCAACCTCTAGATCATCAATAAATATCACTCCCTGTATTAGCTTCAGTGTTGAATCAATGTTGGAGTTCTCATGTTCAAATGAGAAAGTTACTACAAAGTTCTATTGTAATGTTTTCCATTATGTAGTGCCTTTGCCAATCTCGTAGTCTATATACCAGTTCCATGGGATCCTTTCCAATGTATGGATAAATTGATGAGGCCATTCCTATGGTGGTGTCATCCTCCATTGTGTTTGCACTTCTCCAAGTGTTCAACTGGTGTACCTTTCCCATCATACTTTTGGACTCTATTTCTCCCCAGTTATGCGCCAAATCTAATGCACAGTAATCATTTACATTGGTACCAGTCCTGAAGTGTTTCTTTGTGTGAACCCCACCATATTGCATGTGTTTCCTTGAGTGAAATATCTAGGGCTAAGAGTCTATGATTTTATAACACTTCCTCTTCATATTTTGTCATAAATTCCTCTAAGTCATTTAACCCATGAAAACTAGGAGGTTCTCTTATCTCTGTACCAACCCATCTTATTGAACGATCTAATCTTGCACACCTTCTTGTGGAAACTTCATGTAACCGCTCTTCCCAATTCTCCAAACACGTGTTTAAGTTTGAAACATATTATGTAATGCTTCTCCAGCTGAGTACCCCATCTTCAATTGGGTTAACATAATCCTCTTCTAGCGTGGTGGTTCTATACGACTGGTTTATTTATTCTAGATCCAAACAAGTGGCCTCTACAAACCTTTCTCCTTATAAAGGATCCAATGGTGTAATGACTCTATATTTGTCTGATTCAAAAGTCATTTTACTTTTCTTCAGGTTGATTATAGCATGGTTATCAAATTACCAATCCAATCCAAGCAATGTTGGGTAAGGTGTTGTGCCATCTACTATCTCTATTACTTCAAAATCTACCATAGTGCGCACTCCATCAAAATCTGTTATCACACCTTTAAACCTTCCAATTGGTAACACTCTATGTTGATTTTCTAATTTCAACTGGACAAGTGAATATCCTAGTGTGGGTTCTCCCATACACTGCCATGTCGTCTTAGGTAATAAATTTACGTCAGAGCCTAAGTCTAATATAATATCTCCCATGTTGAAATCCCCAATATTAGCATTTAGTCTTAATTCTCGTCTTGTCCTTCTTCTTGTATGGAGATGATTGATTTTTTTTCTGTTCTAACTTCCCTTCTACCTATGTGTTGCATATTTCTAGTAGATTTTGTAAGACTTTAATAGATGATGGATTATTCAATAACTTAGTGCAGGATTGCAGAAACGTCTTTATGGTACTTACTTTCTCTAAAGGTTGTCTTTCACTGGTATGGTCCATTATGGAGGGCATCTCTTACATTGGTAAGTTATGAGTTTGATGTGTGGATGATGTAGATGCAACATTTTTCTTAAGAAACTCTTGTCTAGCCTTCTTAAATGTTTCTTTTCTTTTCGCGTATCAAATTGTTCATGTGGCTCAGTATTCTTCTTAACCCATTGGTTTTGCACTGGATCTTGTTTTGTTGCACCGTTTCCTATCTTGGCTCCTCCTCGAGTGACTATATTGGTGTTTATCCCATCATACCTGGCTTCTCCAGAGATCCACTGGACATTCTTGCTATTTTGGTTCCTTTTTTCTTGGATATTTCCCAAGAGTGTTGAACAATATTCTGTGTCATGGTCTGCTATGCGATAGTACATACATGTTTTTGGTGGAAGTGGAAAATCCTTTGCATAATGTCTTGTTTTTTGGCATTTTTGGCACACTACTAGTCCTCTACCTCATCCAAATCCTCCTCTCCCTCATCCTCCACCTCTATATCCACCTCAATTTGCTCGTGGTGTGTTGTATTGATGTACCTGGTTATACTATGTGAGGTTATATTGTGGTTGCACATTATTGTATGGTGGTGGTACCTGGTTGAACTAAATTGCAACTTGTCCTGTCATCATTTATTCTTGCACCCTATAAGTATCTGAATTTCTTTCTCTCATCAGCTTCATCGTCCTATAATCCTTATCACCATGACACACTGACATTCAAAAATTTCAATATGAACTTATGGGTACTATCTTATACTTATGCATCATTGGACAATGATATAGATCATGCCCATGCATTTTACAAATATCGCATAATGGTCCTCTTGTTGGCAAAGGGTTTGGTACTCCTGTTTCCATATACTATGTGAAAGTTGGACATTCTTTCTTATGGTGTCCTTCTATCCGGCATAGGGTACACCAAAAAAGTTCTCTTTTCTCTTTGCCCTTATTCTGGTTAATTTGAAATGTTATATTCCTCATATCCTCCTTTATCTCCTCTATTGTTGGATCTATCTTCTAATATTGGTTTTCTTCCAGTTGTAAGGTTGTCTGCAGAGCCTCTGTCTGAGTTTGGAACCTCTGTTATCTTAACGGGTATTTCAAGTGTGGTAACAATGAGTTCACAAATACGTGCCTATGTTGCATGTCAGTAATTGCGTACTTCAACTTACTTTTCAGACATTTAAATATATGATCAATATCCTAAACAAACTCACCTGGTTTTTTCCTGATTTGAGTCATTTCATTCATATACTGGTCCTCTGAGTTGGGATTCTAAAATTCATTTATCAACAGTTTTTCCACGTCTGCAATAGTATTTGTTACTCCTGGTGGAATATTTACATCTAGGCTCATGTACCAGTCCAGTGTGCAGTCTCTTAGTGGGATAAATAACTACACAAGTTTTGTATCCTCATCTATGATATTCTTTTCTTCTGAGATCTTCTCACAGATGAATAAGTGGTTTTCAGGGTCCTCTGATGCCTCTCCCTAAAATTCTGGTAATATTATTGTGGGATTATGTCCTGCCATTTTGAACTATGTGGAACTACTGTCTTCATGCATTGTAGTGATCTGGTTGGCTATTGGTGGCCACCCACCTATTCCAACTATCTCCTCTTATCCATTTTTAGTTCAACACGTTCTTCTGTATTTCTTTGTAATTGTGGGTTCTACACTTCTGGGGATGTATGAATCCCTACACATCTTCTAGGTGGATATTGGTGGTCTCTCACCTAATCCAACTATCTTAGTTTGTAAGTTTTTATGTCAACACATTTTGATGTACTTCCAGGGCCATTTTGGAGGCCTAAACAATGTTTTTTTAGATCACCATAGTCAAACTATAGACGGAGTCAGAGTTTGATGGCGGAATGTGTAGTTCTCTGAAACATGTTTCCAACCGGCTATCACGCACCTAAAACGAAGGCGTATGAAAACTTTACGACCCCAAGAAGTTGAGGTACCAAGTTACCATAGGGGCCTACATGACTTTTGACGTTTCATCTCCTAGGGCTAGGTTTTTTGATGTCTAGGATTTTGACATTCATGAGTAATATCAAAATGGACTCTAGAGCCTCATTGTAATTCATTCTTCTCAGACGGATGCACATAGCAGCGACATCTCTTCTTAGAGATAACTACCACCATTTAAGAAAGTGTTTCAGTTCTATAGTTTTACAGTTTCAACCTATTTCATTATTCAATAGAAGATATTGTTCACTGGATATCTATGTTATTCTTAATATCTCTGTGTTTATTATATTCAATCTTTTAATCAGTTTATTTCTCTCCTAAATCTGGATTAGTGGTATTAGAGCAGTCTTCTCTTCATTTATTTTTCTTCATGCATGTCCCCAACAAGATCTAGGTACAAGAAGTTGGGACTCGAACCAATCGACCCATTGCAAGATCAGTCGTGCCAAGCCCGACAACAACCCATGGGGTATGAAAATAAAGATGATGGAGTAGGATATCCTATTAAAATGTTGCTCGTGGAATCCCTCACACGACAAATGAATTAAATGATGGACAACTTCGCATAGATCATTCGATGATTGCCCACAAAAGAATCATCTTCATCAAGCATCCATGCAACCCCCTTAAAGGTACATGCAAATTTTGATATTCCATTATTTGAAGGACTGATAGATGCAAATGTTGTAGATAAATGGTTGAATCTTCTTGAAGGGTATGTTTTGGTCCACAATTTTTCCTATAGGGAAAACATCATTTTTTCACTCCTCAAGGTCGTTCCCCATGTTAAGGACTGGTTGGATACTTACTCTGAGTAAAGGGTTGTAGATGAATATGAAATGTTTGTGGTGGCCCCTACATGTGATTCCTTCTGGGATTCCATTAAATAACAATACTACCCTATTGGAACCTACGAGGACCAATACACCAGATGGACCACCCTACGTCACGAAATGGACCAGACAATACCATATTTCACCAATATTTTCCATACCTTGCACACCGAATTGGGTATCAAAGACTCTGAGCGTCATCTGGTGCTCAAATACTGTGGTTGTTTGCATAGATACATTCAAACAAAAATAGAGTTTCTAGACATCGCCTCATTGGGCACGACTTATAGATACATTGTCAAGATCAAGCAAAAATTTAAGCAGATAAGATGAGATTTTGGATCTGCAAACCCCTCATAGCTGAAGCAGGGAAAATCTATCCCCAACCCACACAACAAGGTGTTAGGATATTTAGACACTTAGGAGTTAGTTAAGATCTACTTGGTCTAATATGTCGTTAGGTAAAAGTGTGTTTCTTTAGTATGCATTAGTATGCATTTGTAGTTA
>JZKD02S1971980.1:0-14888 GCA_000966675.3 Picea glauca
GTCAAGGAGCAATATTACCCTGTTGGTAACTATGAAGACTAGTACATGAGATGGACCACACTAAGGCAAGAGAGAGGCCAAACAATGCCGGAGTTCACAAATAATTTCCATATCTTGCGCACCAAGTTGAGTATCAAAGAATCTGAGTGACATCTGGTTTTGAAATACCGTGGGGCTCTACATAGGTACATCCAAACCAAAATGGATTTTATGGACATCTCGTCACTGCGATATGCTCAAAATCGAGCAAAAATTTAGGCACCAGAACAAACGAGTGTTCGGATCTGCAAATCCGCAACAAAAAAATCATGATAAAGACGACCCTAACAAACAGCCTCCTGAAAACCACTCCAAGCCACATGAAAATAAGGGTAAGGGAAATATGAATAATGACACTGGAAAGTGGTGTAAATTCCACAAGAGTCCCTGGCACAACACCGATGAATGTCGCTCAAAACAGTCATTTATGGCTGAGATCAAATATAAGGAGCCAAACCATGATTCATAAAATAATGGAAAAATATAGATCATCGACGCAGACCCCACTGCTACTATCGCTGCAACAATTCATCCAAAAGAACCAATAGATCCTGAATAGGGGAATCACCTTTTTCATTCATAGATGTGGGTGAATGGGACCTTGCTGCATTTTATTGTTGATAGTGGAAGCCAGAAGAACCTCATCTCAGCAGAGGTCATCAAACAGTTGGGATTGTCAACAAAACCAAACCCATAGCCATACAATATCAGGTGGCTTCGCCAAGGATGAGACCTCCATGTCATCCAACAGTGTCAATTATCATACGACATCCAACCCTTCAAGGATGAGGTATTATGTGATGTTGCCCCACTGAATGTTTGTCATGTTCTTTTGGTCCATCTATATATGTAGAAGTTTCATGCTATTTATGAGTCTCGACCTCGTAGTTTCATTGTTACTCTCGGGGGTCATCTCTATAGAGTACCAAAGGTAGTTCCAACTACTGTCCCCCTAAACAATGTCGCAAGGTAGTATCTCATACTATAAAATTTATCTTCTTCACTGTCTGTTCAAAAGGTGAACAAAAGAACACCGCAACCACTGCAGCCTCAGTCCAAGAACCTTTTGTCCAACAGAAGAAGATAAAAAATATTGAAGCAAAGCATAAGGATTCTTTTTCACATAGTCATCTCATGTAGCCAGAATTGTTAAAAAGGTCCAACCCTTCCAGCCACAGGTTCATGACAACCTTCAATAAGCTAAGCAACACAACTTCTCCAGTAAGGCAAGCAACTCATCAAGATGCAGATTCAACAAACACTTTTCCCTCTGCCCCGGGCACTCAAATCAATGGATACCATTGCTTCCTAAGGAGGGAGGATTGATCCAGGTAGATATAGGTGGCCACCCACTTATTCTAACTGGCTCAAAACAATCTTCGTAAACTTTTGGGGCCATTTTGAGCCCCTAAATGAAGATTTTTTCGTGATCGAGCACCTCAAAAATAACAAAAGGCTTTGATTTAGCCCCAAAAATGAATCTCCTCAACGATACATTTCCAACAAGTTATTGTGTGCCTCAAATAGAGATCGTATGCCAAAGTTACACCCTCGGGAAGTTGATACACCAAACTACCCAAAACGGGGTCCACAAAACTATTGGCTTTTCTTCTTTTGGGGTTAGGGTTTTGGATTTTCTTTATGTTGAAAAGGCATTTAGAGCCTCATTGTAATCATCTTCTTGCGAATGAGCGTATCCATCACATCCCTTCTCCGAGATAAGATAGCACCATTCTAGCGAGTCTTTCACTCTGTAATTTTATAGTATGTACTTTTCGCTCATTAATATAAGTTGTATATTACTGTATCTCTGTGTTTATATCTCTTATTTATTTTTGTTATATTGTTGGATATTGTATACATCTCTGTACATTTATTTATTATATCTCCTCTCTCATTTCATGCCAAAAATAATCCAGATCAGAAGTATCAGAGAAGGCTTCTCTTGATTGTTTTTTCAGTGCATGTCCCCGACGAGGTCCGAGTATAGAAAGTTGGGTATAGAGCTTGTCTCTCTTGAGGAAAATCTCTCTCACACACCCAAGAAAACCTCCATGGTAGAAGAAAACAAAAACGACAGAGCAAACAATTATATTAATATGTTTCTTAAGCAAGTACTCACACGACAGAGGGACGAAATGATGGAGAATTTTGCCCACATCCTTCAATGCCTGCCAATAACACTAATTGCGTCTTCATCCAATGACCACTTTGGAGGCACCTCTCCTTTCAAGGTACAAGTTAATTTTTATATTCTCGTATTTGAAGGTCAAAACAATGTGGATGCCTTAGACAAATGGTTAAATTTGCTAGAAGGTTATTTCTATGTTCACAATTTTTCTGAGAGGGAAAAGATCACCTTCGCACTCCTTAAGGCTCTCCCCCATGTCAAACATTGGTGGAAAACTTACTAGGAGAAAATTTTCACATAGGAGTATGGAATATATGTGGCCGAGTCCACTTGGAATTTTTTTGTGGATGCATTCAAGAAACAATATTTCCCTATTGGTAACTATGAAGACTGGTACATGAGATGGATCACACAGTGGAAAGAGAGGGGCCAAACAATGCCAGAGTTCACAAATAATTTTCATACCTTGTGTACCAAGTTGGGTATCAAATAATTTGAGTGACATCTGGTTTTGAAATATCATGGGGCTCTGCATAGGTACATCCAAACCGAAATGGATTTTATGGACATCTCAACACTAGGAGCTACCTATTGATATGTTGTCAAGATCAAGAAAAAATTTAGGTATCAGAACAAATGAGAGTTCGGGTCTGCAGATCTGAAACAAATAAAGCATTATAAATACGACCCTAACAAACATCCTCGTGACAACTAGTCCAAGCCATAGGAAAAGAAGGGTAAGGGAAAGACGAAGAATGACACTAGAAAGTGGTGCGACTTCCACAAAATCCCCTGGCACAACACCGATGAATGTCCCTCAAAACAGTCATTAATGGCCTATATCAAAGACAAGGATTTGAACCCTGATTCAGAATCCGATTAAGAAAATATTGGAAAAATACAGATTATCGACACAGACCCCACTGCTATTGTTGCAACCTCAACAATTCAACTAGAAGAACTAGCAGATCTTGAAGAGGGGAAGCACCTTTTTCATTCACATATGTGGGTGAAGGGGACCTTGTTGCATTTTATTGTTGATAGTGGAATCCAGTAGAACCTCATCTCAACAGAGGTCGTCAAACAGTTGGAATTTTTGACAACACCACACCCACAACCATACAACATTGGGTGGCTTCACCAGGGACGAGACCTATATGTTAGCCAATAGTGTTGATTTTCATACGGCATCCAGCCCTTCAAGGATGAGGTATTATGTGATGTTTCCCCACTAGATGTTTGTGATGTTCTTTTGGGCCAACCATATGTGGAAGCGTCACGCTGGAGGGTCATCTCTACAAAATACCAGAGGTAGGTCCAACTACTCTCCCTTTAAATAGTGCTACAAGGTAGTATCTCATACTACAAAATTCATCTTCTTCACAGTCTGTTCAAAAGGTGAATAGAGGAACACTTCAACCACTGTAGCCTTAGTCCAAGCACCTTCTGTCCAATAGAAGCAGGTCAAAAAAATTGAAGCAAAGCGCACAGATTCCTTCTACACATAGTCATCTCATGTAGCCAGACTAGTTAAAAAGTCCCAACCCTTCCAACCATAGGTTCATGATAGGCTTCAACAAGCTAAGCAATGTAATTTCTCCAGCAAGGCAAGCAACTCATCAAGATGCAGATTCAACAAACGCTTTTCCCTATCCCCCAGGCACTCAACACAATGGATGCCATTGCTTCCTAAGGAGAGAGGATTGATCCATGTGAATATTGGTGGCCACCCACCTATTCCAACTGGCTCCAAATAGTCTTCTGGCAATTTACTATTTTTAGCAGTTTTTTTGTTCCTAAACTTCGAGTGCCATTTTGAGGGCCTAAATGAAATTTTTTCTGGATCGAGCACCTTAATGATACCAAGAGTCTTTGATTGAGCCCCCAAAATTAATCTCCTCAACGATACCTTTCCAATGAGCTATTGTGCGCCCCAAACAGAGATCGTATGCCAAAGCTACACCCCCAGGAAGTTGATACACCAAACTACCCAAAACAGGGTCCACACAATTGTTGGTTTTTCATCTTTCGGGGTTAGGGATTTGGATTTTATTTATGTTAAAAATTCCTTTAGAGCCTCATTGTAATCATCTTCTTTCGAATGAGTGTATCCATCACATCTCTTCTCCGATATAAGCTGCCACCATTCTAGCAAGTCTTTCACTATGTAATTTTATAGTCTATACATTTCGCTCATTAAAAGAAATTATGTATTATTGTATCTCTGTTTTTATATCTTTGATATCTTTCTGTTATGTTGTTGGAAATATGATACATCTCTATACATTTATTTATTATATCTCCACTCTCATTTCGTGCTGAGAATAATCAGGATTAGTGGTATAAGATAATGCTTCTCTTGATCATTTTTTTAGTGCATGTCCTCGACAAGGTACGAGTATAGTAAGTTGGGTCTCAAGCTTGTCTCTCTTGAGGACAATCGCTCTCACACACCAAAGAAACTCTCCATGGTAGAATAAAAGAAAAATGATAGAGCAGACGATTCTATTGATTTGTTTCTTGAGCAAGATCTCACGCGATAGAGGGATGAAATGATGGAGATTTTTTCCCACATCCTTCAATGCCTGCCGATAACACCAGGTGCGTATTCATCCAACGACCACTTTGGAGGCACATCTCTTTTCAAGGTACAAGTTAATTTTGATATTCCCATATTTGAAGGTCATATCGATGCGGATGCCCTAGAAAAATGGTTAAATTTGCTAGAAGGTTATTTCTCCGTTCACAATTTTTCTGACAGGGAAAAGATCACCTTCACACTCCTTAAGGCTCCCCCCATGTCAAAAATTGGTGGGAAACTTACTGGGAGAAAAGTTCCACAGAGGAATCTAAAATATATGGGGTCGATCCCACTTGGTATTTTTTTGTGGATGTGGTCAAGGAACAATATTACCATGTTGTTAACTATGAAGACTAGTACATGAGATGGACCAAACTACGGAAAGAGAAGGGTCAAACAATTTTGGAGTTCACAAATAATTTCCATACCTTGCGCACCAAGCTGGGTATCAAAGACTTCGAGTGACATCTGGTTCTGTAATACCATGGGGTTCTGCATAGGTACATCCAAACTGAAATGGATTTTCTGGACATCTCATCACTAGGAGTTGCCTATCGATATGTTGTCAAAATCGAGAAGAAATTTAGGCACTAGAACAAACGAGAGTTTGGGTCTGCAAATCCACAACAAACAAAGCATGATAAAGACGACCCTAACAAATAGCCTCCCGAAAACCAATCCAAGCCACAGGAAAAGAAGAGTAAGGGAAAGATGAAGAATGACACTGGAAAGTGGTGTGACTTCCAAAAAATCCCATGGAAAAACATCGATGAATGTCACTCAAAATAGTGATTGGTGGTCGAGATCAAAGATAAGGAGCCTAACCTTGATTCATAATCTGATTCAAAAAATAATAGAAAAATATAGATCATCGACCCAGACCCCATTGCTACTGTCGTGACCACAAAAATTCAATCATAAGAACCAACGGATCCTGAAGAGGGGGAGCACCTTTTTCATTCACAGATGTGGGTGAAGGGGACCCCACTACATTTTATTGTTGATAACAAAATCCAGAAGAACCTCATCTCAGCAGAGGTCCTCAAACAGTTGGGATTGTCGGAAACACCACACCCGCAACCATACAACATCAGGTGGCTTGGCTAGGGGTGAGCCCTCCGTGTCATCCATCAGTGTCTATTTTCATATTACATCCACCCCTTCAAGGATGAAGTATTATATGATGTTCCCCCGCTGGATGTTTGTGATGTTCTTTTCGGCCATCCATATATGTGGAACCGCCATGCTATTTATGATTCTCGACCCCATAGTGTCATTGTTACTCTAGGGGGTCATCTCTATAGAATACCAGAGGTAGTTCCAACTACTCCCCACCTTAATAGTGTCACAAGTTAGTATCTCATTCTACAAAATTCAGCTTCTTCACAATCTTTTCAAAAGGTGAAAAAAAGAATACCGCAACCACTACAACCTCAGTCCAAGCACCTTCTGTCCTACAGAAGTAGATCAAAAAGATTGAAGAAAAGTTCAAGGATTCCTTCGACACACGGTCATCTCATGTAGCCAGAATGGTTAAAAATTTCCAACCCTTCCAACCATAGGTTCGTGACAACCTTCAATAAGCTAAGCAGTGCAACTTCTCTAGCAAGGCAAGCGGCTCATCAAGGTGCGGATTCAACAAACAATTTTTCCTCTCCCTCGAAAACTCAACGCAATGGAGACCATTTATTCCTAAGGAGGGAGGATTGATCAAGGTGGATATCGGTGTCCACCCACCTATTCCAACTGGCTCCAAACTGTTTTCTGGAAATTTACTATTTTTAGCAGTTTTTCGGTTCCTAAATTTCCGGGGCCATTTTGAGAGCCTAAATGAAGTTTTTTTGGGATCGAGCACCTCAATGATAGCCAAAGGCTCTGATTGATCCCCCAAAATGAATATTCTCGATGATACCCTTCCAACAAGCTATCGTGCGCCCCAAATGAAGATCGTATGCCAAAGTTACACCCACATGAAGTTGATACACCAAACTACCCAAAACGGGGTCCACAAAATTGTTTTATTTTCATCTTCTGGGGCTAGGGTTTTGGATTTTATTTATGTTAAAAAGGCCTATAGAGCCTCATTTTAATCATATTCTTGCGAATGAGTGTAGCCATCACATCTCTTCTCAGAGATAAGCTGCCGCCAGTCTAGCGAGTCTTTCACTCTGTAATTTTACAGTCTGTACATTTCGCTCATGAATAGAAATTGTGTATTACTATATCTTTGCATTTATATCTCTGATATATTTCTGTTATATTATTGGATATCTGATACATATCTTTACATTTATTTATTATATCTCCACTCTCATTTCATGCTGAAAATAATCTGGATCAACGAATGCCCAGTTTCACTATGGAGCTCGTGAGAATTTGTTCTTATCTTAGCAATGCTTATTTTTTTCTTTACACTTGTCAAAACAGATAGATAATTTTGATCTTCTAGATTAGGGTTGATTACATCCTTATAATACCTTAATTTTCTTTTTTCCTCTAACTCTTTGTCACACCACATTTTCTCATTAAATTTTGATTTGATGATATTTTTAATAGTATCTTTATTCTACAAAATGGTGTCTTCCATGATTCCCCAATAGTTTAGCCAAGATCGAGCATCTTTATCCCATACTCACTTGAGTCTATGGTGGTTATGACTCGATTTTGAAGCAATTTTAGGAAGCCTCTTGTCTTCCATGTTGTTTAACTTGTTCTTATACATTAGGTATCTAGTCATAGCCATGCTCTCAATGGGGGAGAGACTTGTTTCTAAGAAGAGGATGGGATAGGGCGCATTTCCTTTAACTTTGAGATTATAGGTTATACAATTCTTTTGTATTTTCTCTATCTTTCTCCAGGATTCACGAGAGATACTACATCCCCGGACTTCACATCCATAAAGAATAACATGTGTAACAAGAGTATCAAATAAGAGTTTCTTCGTATCCCAACTCCAAAGATCGGTTGATTTACAATTGTTTTCAAGCCCATAATAATCTTTCCATCCCCCAATAATCCTTTTCTCAATGCTATAATTCTAGTTGAGCTTGTGTTGAATATCAATTCCAAGATATTTGTAGGAATTCACTTCCTCCAATTTGTTGTTGTCATATACGAAGGTATCATAAGTTATATTATTGGATTTAATAATCATGACCTTCGTCTTATCAATATTAACAATCATACCCATATTGGAGCAAAAATCCTTGAGGATTCTTAGTTGGTTTTCAATATCATGGGGACTCCTTGCCATAAGAACGATATCATCGACATAAAGAAGAATATTGATGACTATGCCAGTGAGAGTAGGGCCAACAAAACCTGCTTTTTCCAAGAAATCTTCTAACTTGTCAATGTATATGCCAAAAAGGGTAGGGGACAAGGGACAACCTTGTTTGACTCTAATATTGTAGTTAATCTCTTTCGACTAGCCCTCAGTTTTTTTTAAATTAGAAATAACGTTCTCATACATCCTTATTGTAGAATCCCTCAACTCGAGAGGCACTTTTATCTCTTCCAACCTATTCCAAAGGTTTTTCCTAGGAACCATGTCAAAAGATTTTCTAAAGTCAACAAAACAACAAAAAATATTAGTTTTAGTATTGCGGAATTCCTCTACAATGATCATAAAGGTAACGATATGGTCCACAGTTGAATGATATCTCCTACACCCGGCCTAGCCTTTAGCTCTTTTACTATGACTTTCTAGTCAAAGTCCAATCTTCTTTTCCAAAATAATTCCATAAATCTTGGCTAAAATTAGGCTAATCATAATGGTCCTATATTTAGAGGGAATGTTTATGTCCCCATTTTTAAAAATAGGAACAATGAGGCTTTGTGTCTAGGGTTTACGGAAGCCCTGCTTGACTGCTAAATTGAAGAGCTTGTTTATGTGAGGGATAAGGATAGGCCCTCCAATTTTAAAAATTTCATCTTGTTAGCCTTCATTGTCCTTAACTTTCCCATTTGCAAGACGATTAACCCCAAACTCTATGCCATCTAAAGAAAAAAAATCATCTTATGTAGGGATAATAGGAATGGTGTTCATGGCATCAGGGAACTTGTAAAGACTTTTAAATTAGGAATTCCAGACCCTTAAGGGAATCATATTATTTTCTTTAGTATTGCAGTTTAGAATTTGGCTCCAGAACTTCTTAGGATCCATCTTAGATAGTTGTGAAAGCTACTCTTGCCTTTTATTGATATAGTAAATTTTTTTCCTTTTAATTAGGGATTTGTACGTATTGATCTTATCAAGTTTTAAGGACTCATTAGAAGCATCCCTAATGGATTTCCTATCAATTTTACATTCTTTATCATACCAAGGGTTGGTCGTTCCATTATTCTTTTTACAGGACACCTCGAAAGAGAACTTGTTAATAGAAGTGGAAAGGGTAGTTGTAAAAATATGATAGAGTTCTTCAATGTTGTCCTTATAAGTTAGGAGATTTAATTTACTATTTAAATCCTTCAATAAAAGGTCAACTTTACTTTTGTCAAAGAGCAATTGCCTTTGATTATCAAAATTATCTTCAATGGCGCTCTTGTGCATGGAAACGTTTAGAGTTAGGGTTAAAGGTTTATGATGAGAGTTGGATTCATAGTCATTTAAAAGGTCAAAAGTTGCTATTTGGTTGGAAACAGGGATATCAGATATCACATAACTACATATCCCATGAATACAAGTCATCTGATTGGAGTTTGGCCACTTCATTACTCCATTGCAAATTATTATGTTTTGAGAGCTGCAGAGCTTGACCAACTCAGTACTAAACAAATTCTCAATTAGGTCTTCAAATATTCTTTTGTAGCTATTAAATAAAACAAGGTCCTAATCTAACCATCAAAGGATTATGGTTGGAATCATTACTTAAAAGAGTAGCTTGTTTAGTTGCAGTCCTAACATTAAAGTCTCCTAACATGAGGATATTACCTTCATTGTTCAAACTATAAATATCTTGTTCTAAATTATTATAGGGACAATTGCTATCTAGATTGTTTTTCTTATAAACAGTAGAATTAATAGGCACAAAATAGCAAATTTCTATATACATCTTCTTAGCATTGGTGTCTAAAATTTCTATCCAAATGTATTGATTGAGAGGATCGATCTTATGAAATTGAATGTGAGGAGAAATATTATTTCTAATATAACAAGCTATGCCTCCTATCCCTCTACARTGGGATTGTTTRTTCCATGCCRACCACAAGACAAGTCCTTCTATCTTAGGGAACTTAGAYTCCTCATGGTCTCAAGTTTCAACTAGATAAATAATATCAATCACTCGGGATCCAACTTATCATAGGATCTTTGTACCATGGAAAGCCACGACAGTTYCAAAAAATGACTCCAAGTGTCCCAAATTCCTATTTATTATTATCCTTCTAGTCTCTATCCCTAACAATAGATTTTCGATTTCTAATTATTGCCCATTTTCCTTCTTTCCTGGCTTCTTTTACCTTTTGAACTTCCTTCCTTGATTCARMTTGGTCTTYGGGAATGAGGGCTTAATTTATAAATATTYYCGACCCTTTTAAGCTCAGAGATTTACTGAGTATGTTATATTTATGGTTATTACAACTTACTTTGACACTGATCAACCTATCTTTGTGATCAATTATTTTTCTARCCTCTTTTCTTCTATGAGGTAAGTTGTATCAATTTGTTATTTATTATTTAATTMTTCTTTTACTATTGCTAGTGTATCCTCCTCTTGTTGTTATTTTATACCAAAAATTATGAGGTTCAAGGATCTTTTATTACACTCRTGGTCCAATTCAAATAGCTTATTTATTTCCTCTTTGATGGGTTTGATATCCAATTTTTTTTCYAGATTAYYGAGGGTCAAATTGTTRGATAGTTTTTCTTCTAGCTCTTTAATCCTATCTCTCAAGTTGTGATTTTCTTCAACCTCTCCTTCTTGGGTTGATTGTTTATGTTTTTCCATTTCTTGAATCCTATCCTTCATTGTCTACAATTCACTCTTGAACCCTAAGAATCTATCCTCTATTTGAGTTTGAATGGTATCTTTGAAGAGTCTATTTTCTTTTATMAAGCATTTCCTCTAGCTCTATTTRGAGTTTTATGTCTCTTTCKTCAATCCTTTTTTCTAATGATTCTAACTCTATYYGTCTTTTGGCATCTCTCTCTTCTCTCCTTTTTTTATTTTCCAAATCATAAATGACATACAACAATATCAAATTTAAAAKCCTAGTATCAAATCTTGTAAAKGCATGATGAAACTTTCAAGGTTCCTTACATCTTTTCCCTTCTTGACTAAGTGACCACTTAAATRTATTCTYAGCWTGATTKTTTAAGATTATTGTGGGCCACCTTGTTATGTTTAAGATCATTATAGATGAGTGTTACAATAATGAAACCAAATTCTTGTATTGTTTCATTGACTTTAGACAAGTGTTTGTCATAGTTGTTGATCTATATTTGTTAATCAATGATAGTATATAAAGGTTCATCCATAGTCATTTTTCTTGTTTCTTGTATATCCTATACTTGGCCATTTTCTTTAAAAAATGTGGGTTGCGGAGAAGGCTACTACCAAGTCCGCAAATTCATACTTAGTTTATTCCCCCCACAAAAAAATCTCAACACTTATTTGTTTTTCTTGTTGCGGAAGTCTCATTGCGGAAGGCCAAGCTATCCCTCACCCCGCAATTACCCATGTCCCACAACCCACAAATACACAACACTCAAATAGACCCTCCCTAATTCCACATCAACCATAATGCACCTTTTCACTTTTTCAGAGTTAAGCGATTCCATGAATGTGGATGTGGGGTCCTCCCTTTGATTCCATTTACCATTTCCCAAGACACACAACCTTGCATCCTGCATTTTTGCATTCTCCAAAATGATTCACTTATTTCCACAACCCACAATATTGACCTTTTTGCACTTAGTATAGTCCATGAATGCAGATGTGGGAGTCTCTTGTATATCTCCTTTCACTCTCCATATCCCACAACCCCGCATCCTGCATTTTTGCATTCACCATTATACACTTTATATCCCTCACTTTGCACCTCCATACTTAACCATTTTTCATATTCCTCGATACAATATCACCATTCCCAATGAAATTTATTTCCCACCACCACATTAGCTTCCACTTTTATGAATTCAAATATCGTTATTAAGTAGCATGATTTTTGTTGGAGAAATTTCTATTTTCAGCACACTAGTTCAGTGGGAGTTAAATGACTAGTTCTATTTTAGACTTTCTATTTTAGATCATCACTATTATGCTATTATGCATGAATGAATTATGATATTATGGAATGTTATGTCCTATATATGAGTGTATTCCATTCATTCATTGTATCATTTGATCATCATATATGTATCAATCATCAACTCATTGGAGTAGTGTGAATATATTTTCTCATTCTCCCATATTGAATCTCTCTTCCTTTCTTGATAGGTTTTGTTTGTACTTGTTTTAGCTAGATATATTGTGAAGGTTTAGATGAAACATTGGCATGGTATCAGAGCTACCCTTCTTGGAGCAAGCTAGACAATCCAAAGACTAAGGAAAATCAGAGTTTCGACAAGTAAAATCTGTGGTCGTACCTTTCTACAGTGATTTCTCCCAAAATATTAATTTTTTGAGGAAATGGATCGCGAAAACATGTTAAGGTTTACTATGATAATTTTGTCTATCCCCAAAAGTACACTGAGGGTGACTTGGTTCTCCTTTATGACCAGGCCAAAGAACCATTGGGGGCAGGTAAGTTCAACCCCATGTGGCACGATCCTTATATGGTGCGACGTGTCTTAGAGAAAGGAGCCTATGAATTAGAGGATTATGAAGGGAATATGTTGGACGAGCCCAAAAATGGTCTCTACCTTAAAAGGTATTATCCTTGAGCCCACAAACTCGGGCGTGACCTTTGAATATTAGTGTATCTTTGTGTGTATACTTCTTTATCTTTTCTTTTCATCATCGACTTGCTTATTGAGTTTTCCCTTGGTTGGCAGATGTCAACATAATCTTTGGTCTACTTAGGATTCGCAGACAATGTCGGTCGTCATACACAGAACATGGATTCTGACACTTGGGTTATTTATTCACCTAAGGGACAACTGGTGTCTTTAGGTGGCGTTTTTCTGGAGCCATCAATGAATAATGTGCATGAGTATAACATCGTTATAAAGCTCTTACACGATGCCGTTTTAGATGGTGTTTGATCTTTAGAAGTTTTCCTGGAATACCAGTTAGTCGTATGTCAATTGAACGATAGTTACCATGTGAGAGATCCTACTCTACTCCAATGATTCCTACAGGTACGACTTTTGGAACGATATTTTGATTTTCTTACTTATAATCACATCCCTAGAAGTTCTAATCAAGTATCTGATGCATATGCTAATTATATTTTAGATTGGAATTTGTCACATAACTAAGTAAAGAAAACACATTCATACATTTATACACTGTAACATATACAAGTAAAGACAAAGACCGAAATTTTTTTTGTATTTCATCCAAGGGTGATTTTAATAACCCCCCCTAAATTTATATATATAATAAATGGACGAATCCCCATGATACATAGGAAAAAATGAAGGCTATTTTATCAATTATATAATATGTATATATAATTTTTTGGATTTTAGTCAATTATATAATGTTGTAAAATCTTGGTGAATCTTTCACTGAATTATAAAATCTTGTAAAATCTTGGCGAATTTTTCACTGAATTATAAAACCTTGTAAAGTCTTGGAATTTTTTTTGATGAAGTATAAAACCAATATATAATAATAGGGAAATGTGTTCATTAAATTGTAATATACTCATTTTACATATTTGGAAAAATAAACATAGTTTTTCCATCCTTTAGGCAATGTTTCAAGCATCAGGGGTTTTGTTTGTCAAGGTTGTTCCAAGGGCTTACATAACATCAAGGATGGAAACTAGGGAAGAGTGTTCCAAGGGCCTACATAAGGAAGGAGTGGAATGAACTGTTGGTTTTTATTCAAAGGTATATAACCTATGAGGAAAGGTATAATTCAACTTCCTTGTATCACATTAGATTATTGGAACATTTTACAGGTACTCAACCACTCAATATGCCCTATTTTCTTTGGAAAAGCCTTGTAAAAATGTCTAAGAAGGTCAAATCCAATCATGCTAAGGCTAAGACCATACTTTTTCATTGTGGTTTGATTAAATTACTCATCATTGAAGAACTAAAGAAAAGGCAAAAAACATGGGGGTATTTTTTGTTTTGGTCTAAGTTCACCTCTGAAGAAGATCCTGAGAATCCTCTTGGAAAGAAGAAGAGATTCAAGAAATGAAATCATCCTATTTCCCCTGATACAACAAAGGCATCCACCAGCAGGAAAAGGAGAAGGATAGATTTCCTCAATGATCCTAAGGATGAAAACATGGTCAGAATGAAAAGAGCTAAAGTGGTTGCTTGGAAGGAGAGGCTTAAGGAATATAGAGTGTTGGAAAGATTTATGAAGAAAGAGAATGCTACCTTGAAAGCCCAGATTGCAACAGTTTCCTCACAGAAAGACAAATACAAAGAGAAATCTAAGAAGTTGTCTAAGAAGGCTAAAAATTACTTCATATTTAGTGTTAAATTTTGCAAGAAGTATAGGATCATGAGGAGCAAGTGGTTATACTTAAAAAGAAAGAACCAGAGGAGACCAGCTCCACCAGTTGAGGTTATTCAACAATAATGAGGTGATCCAAGTTGTGATACTTGTTAACTCTAAAAAACGCACCAGCATTTTTGAAGGAAAGATGCCTAATCTTGTAGGGAAAAATTTTCCAGCTTCCCTAGCTCCAAATCCAAATCTGATCGCATCATTGGAAATCTTATGATCTGTAGTTAAAAATCGACTATTTAAACGTGCGAAACAGATATTCCATGGCTGAGAAAATTAATTTTTACCAAAGGCATTTTTTGCTGGAAATTCTGACTTTCGGTGGTTTAGGCGAACAGGACAACTGTTCATTAACCACCGAAAGTTGCGCTTTCGGTGGTAAATTCACACAGAATCTTTCCAGTCAACCACCGAAAGCCTGTTTTAACCAGAATTTTGAAATTTCGCACAGATCAAGGATTTTTGAATCCAAATGGTTTGAATTTGATTCTAATGGATAAAT
>JZKD02S1971980.1:21872-46259 GCA_000966675.3 Picea glauca
AGTAGAATTGAGTTATCCCATTGATCCACCTTTACAAAATACAAAAACATCTATTTCTTAAGTTACCAAGCACCTTTGGTCTGCAACCACAAAGGGTTTCTTGGAGTGATAACAATACCTTTTTGCAATTTTTTCCCTTACTATATGTATGACATCTCTTTCTTGTTATTTAGTGTTTCCTCCCTACTTGCAAGATTTTAACCAATAGTTTTGGCTTGTCTCCAAGTGAATTGTGAAAGTGAAATTATGTTGGCCTTGAGTTTTCCCACAATTTTGTTTATGACATACCAGAACTACTTTGCTGAATTTTGTAAAAAACAAAATTTCATTGCTTGTAAAGCGATCATTGGAAAAGAAACAAGATACAAAGCATGCTTTGTACTCAATGCATACAAGAATGATGCAGATATCCATTGACAAGAACCTGTAGATGCAAATCTAGAGTAATCAGATTTGTTGGTGACCATGCATGAGCTATTGTTGCTTCAATTTCTGCAACAATTTGTTTTGTTACATTATTTCAAGCTCCAACCTCCTTCCTGATATAGTTGAATACCTGGGAGGGAGGTAATTTGTAACAATATTTGTTTTTGTTGAAGGTATTTTGAAACTATGCAAATCCATAACATGTGATGTCTAAAACTAGGGCTCCAAATTTCTCTTCTTTTAATGATGAAGGAAGGAACTGGGTTTGGATTCATGCCATGTTGTCACTCTCTTACATAGAAAGCAAATGCAAATGTTGGTGTCGATCCAGATTTCTCCGTGCTGAATTTTTATGCTGAAAATGATGCTCTCCTTCTGGCTTATGGTGTAAAAAAACCAAAGGATCTTTCTGTTGTGCCTGGTAGTGAATTAATGTGAATATATTTTATTATGGATTTCCTTCATGAAAATAATAAGAGTTTATTGCAATGCATGTGGTGGCAGTGATTCTCTTGTAAATTTGTGTCATGATTGCACTTCTACAGATGAGGAGGAAGTAACATTGAAAGACCAGGAATTAGTAAATTCTCTTGCAGATACTGACTATGTGAAAGAAATTCAACTTTCATTTGAATTAAGAAGACCTTATAAGTTCCTTGATGTCTTCATAGAACTGTACAACAAAGGACATGCCAAAGATTAGATACACAAAGTGATACGTGAAACTGTTTTCAAGGGAAACACACAGAGACCTCAAGTAATATTACCCATTTTCACATTTAACTTATATTGTTAAGATGATGCCATGTATTGGCACATCTACATCCCATGCATGCCATTGCAAAAAAAATACTTCTCTTCATTGTCCTATTGTTCCATTATTGCATGTATCATTTTGCAAATGACTTTGTTGTGGTAACCATATTGCTCGTTGGTGGGTCACCCCATGCTTTTCCCATCCAATTAATGACATCGATTTAACACTTTTGTTCTATAAAAATCAAATGAGTGCATGAAAACCAAGGGGTTAGCTCAACTGCTTTTCGCCAGTGTTGCTAGGCATTTGGATAGTTCCCTTTTTAAGATGTTTTGTCTCCAATAGATTATAATTCTTGAAATTATGTGTAGGCATTTTCAAGATATCTTCATAATACATCACTTTTTAAATATTGAACACACCCTAAAAAGTTAAAGAATGAAAAAATTAGGATTCAACTAAAAGTCTTGCAAGAAAACAAAAGAGAAGTGAGCCTTCAGTAAGCAAGAAAATAACCTACCTAGTACCAAGGTGATCGATACCCAGTTCTCCATAGGGAAGAGTACAACCTTCAATGAAAAGTGTAACATGAGATTCATATGGCCAACGGAATCAAACAAACTTTTGTCACATAGCATCCTAATATCCCAAAGCTTGTGCTAAAAAGGTTAAATAAAATATGTAGTGCTAAAAAGGTTAAATAAAAGATGTAGCACTCTAAGCACTATGTGGATATTTGAGGTTCTTTATCACAGATTTGCATACAAATTGAGGCTATTTGATATATACAAGTGTTAATATACATATTACTTCCTACCCAGAATTTATTTAATGCATAATTAAGATCTGATATTTAATTTACAGCAAGCTGTTCCACAGATCTGAAGTGGTTTTTGGCAAGGAAAGTTCGATTTTTATCTTAAGATTGCATAAGGATTCCCCCAGGTGGTTAGCACACACTAACCCAAAGGGAAAATAGAATGTAGAGAGCAAGTATGAAAGCAATATGCTGAAATTGATGAGTTGGGTGTTGTAGAGGCAATATATGCTCGAGAGGACATCTCAGAGGCAAAAATGTCCTATGAAATGGACTCTAACCAATGTGCAAAAAAATGGTATCTTTGAGGGCATTTGTAAGAACTTCATAAAAAAATAACATACCTAAGGGGTGACATCCTGGAAAATGATGAAGGACATTGAAAATTGGGTCCTTGAGGATTTGGAGACTTTGTTAGATGTTTATTAGCTAGAAGCTACACATGGGGAGGCTAAGGGGAATGCCAATGATCCCAACCTTTCAAAAGTAATCAAATCTTGTTTTCAAAAGGGACCAAAATACATTGTACGAGGTTAAAATGCATATATGAAAACTTTGGGAGGATTGGAGCTACACAATCCAAATAGAACAAATCAAGGTAGTAGTGTGGAAACATCACGTGCCTAGAAACAATTTCAAGCATCTAGGCATTGACATTAGCCTCTTGACAAAGTGGAATTGTTTCAACCTTTTTTTAGAATAAGTATGTAATTCATCATCAAGAACTGACAGAAAGGTCCACCATTAATTACACCAAGTTCAACTTCTTGTCCAGGAATACTACAGGAACCTTTAAAAGGTGCCATATAATAGAACTTGAAACATCAAATAAAAAAATTTAGTTATAAATTAAAAATATAGAATATATATAATGCAAACCTATAAGAATTAATGAAACCATAACGAACTGTACAATGGTACACTCATATGGTGAACTTTTAATATTGTAACCTCGATCCAAAGTTTTCCCTTTCCAACATTTATTGTATTGAACCCTTATAAAGTTTGTACCCTTTGTTGTTGTCTATGTACATTGTACAATATGCACAAACAAGAATTTTACAATACAAACAAGAATTTTATAGTAAACTATATTGAGCAAAGAAGCATACCAAATGAAAACCAGATACTGCATGGAAAAAACATGCAAGTACTTACTACTCCCTCACTAAATATAGCATTGTCAAATCAGAGAATCGAATACAGAAATAGACAGACTTTGATATCTTTGATTTTGCATCCATGCCTTAGTCCCTTAATGTGTAAAAATAAAACATAAAAATGATGAGGGAATCAAAAATAAATTTATTACAAAATAATTCCAGAGTACATATGCTAATAAATTCCAAATAAAGTAAAGGCACTAATAAATGTTAAGGTTGACCCTGCTTTCCAAATGTACTTCCACCTACAATGTGATTCTTATGGCACCGTTTTAAGTTACATGAGGTTATCCAGGCCTGGTTTCTCTTTAATGACATAGTTCTTGAATTTGATCAAGTGGCATAGGACTCAACCACACTCTAAAGAAATGAATATGTTCACACAACACATTGTGTTTTCCTTCTTCAAAGGATCCAAGGTTTCAATATATAAAAGGCAATAGAGATATTAGCACCACTTTCAACAGAGAAAAAAATGGGCAGGAAAAAAATGCAGATGCAACTACTCAACATGTAAATACTTTCTCTTTACTGACTTTTATTTCAGCTATTTAGAGAGTTCTAGTTGCACATGTGGACATGAAACAACGAAAAAAATGGAATGGCCTCCATGGTTGGCCGATTTGTATGCAACTTTTGATTTTTCAAATTGTTAGCTCCTAGAAAGTTTGCGCACTTTGAGTCTTTGAAAATTATTGAGTTTTTTTTTTAAATTGCTAAATTTTCCTTAGTCGTCAACACTTCAAATTTCTCTCCAAGACTTAGCCAAAAGATATAAACACAAGCTTATAATATACTGAAATATCAATCTCACATAGGAAGAGGAAGTGCATACTGTATTATGACTGTCTATTTTCAGAATTTCGCTCTCGGATTGAAGAACAAGGGTATTTTGTCTTCTTGCCTATTACAAGTGATGGTTTTGGTTCTAATAGAGTAAAAGGCATGTAGTTAAGGTGTCCTGATGGGGATACAAGTTCATACTTTCTACAAAATTATATGCTGCCATATGAAGATCTCAGCAAACTCTCAATGTATAAAATTTATATTCACTGCATACTCTGTTTTTGCAGCTAGGGTTGATTGGTCAAAAAGTGTGTTAAGGGTGGAAATGATTATGGTAAAGAAGTTGCAGGGGTTATTTTCAAGGTCTAAAGGCATTAGGCCTACGTATAGCAGCTTCAGGAACACTGTTTTTCCCCAAAGCATTTGAAGTTTTATACCTAGCCATAAACCTAAATTTCATACAAAGAGGTATAAGAAGGTTTAAAAGATGAGATTGGGGTTTTCCTCAGCATATTGGATGATGTCTTATGTTATACTAGACCTAATGCAACCAATCCAAACTTCAAATTGCAAATTTAAAGGAATTTTGATGCATTTGTGTGAAAACAGTGACCTACAAGACTTTGCAGCGCAAACTGCTTTGTTTACACTATCTGTGTTGCAACCTCGTATGTTTTCAACGTGGAGGAGATTTAGTCAATTTTGACTTCTTCTTCAGCATTTTCAGTGATGATTCATACTCCAACTGGTGATTACAATTCGACCAAGCCTTTTTCTTCTCCAGGATGGCTTGTGTGGCATTTGAAGACTCAAAGTTTGAAAGGGATTCTTAGCCCTTGAGTTTAGGATCTCAAATCCTATTTTTGTAATAGACTAGATTTTTCTTTGTCAAATGGTTTACAGATCTATATTTTGGGATCCTCAATAGAAATATAATAGTTCATTTTGAGGGTCGAATTCCTGGTGGAGGATATCAAGGAGACAAGTCATTACTTTGACCTATTTTTTAGTAAGAAGAAACAGGAAAATCTGCATTTTCCTGTTTTAGTCATCTTTTTTGGAGATAGATTATGATTAGTTGGAAAGGTATTTTTGGAAAGTGAGAGAGGTTTTTCACAATATCTAGCTTCTCTTCAAAAACCTCTCTCTGTTTTCCAATAGCTATTTGGATTAGGGATATATAGGTGAATCTTTGAGAAGCATTTTCCAGAAATTTGACAGTTTGTAATTTTCCATCCACCTCATAAATTCGAATTTGACTTGGATATATAAAGATAGGTAAAGAGATTATAAGATCCATTTATTTTGGATCTATATGAGTATGTAATATCTATAAAAAGGACCAAATGGAGGAGCTTAAGGGGGGTTTGAAGTGGAATACCTTGATAGAGTCTTTTGTACAAGACCTTTTGAAGCACATATTGGAATATAAGCACTTTTCTTTGTATTTGTTCAGATTCCTCATTTCATATATCTCTTTATGTACTTGTCATGAATGAATGTTATGTTCATTTATCTTTGTTTATACAGTGATTGATGAAAGTCCTTTTATCATTGCATTGGTAGAGAAAACTACAAGTACTTTTCCTTGTTATAATCAACCTTTCATATGTATTTTTAATGTACATGATCTTGTTGGTATAGTAAGCATTTTTCATCCATCTCAGTCTGTAAAACCATCTGATCAGTACCTTTGAGGGCCTTATTTTGTCTGAATGTATTCAAGTGGGTCTTGAGTGAGGGAGTTGTTGAGTAAATCATTCATTTTTTTATCCATTTTCATACCTTACATTGAACTATTGATTAAGTTACCAAACTCACTCGAGCTACAACCTAGAGTGACTCTTGGAGTGATAAGACAAATGTTTGGGGCTTTATTCATGAGAGTCCAAGTGTAGATGTAAGGGAAATCCAAAGTTTTTATGGATGTGATGATTCAATGATATGGCATATCTCATCGTTCAATGAATTCTATTCAAGTATTGGCAGCGGTTATGAAGATGATAGTAGATACAATGAAATCTTTTGCATTTAGTCTAAAACATGATCCAAGGAGATGGTTTGAAATTCTTGGCAAGGGATAAATCTCATCTTTTGCAGGGCTTCTTGAAGCATTTTGCAGACGCTAGAACCCCTGTGATGCACAAAACCTTGTTAAGGAATCTTTTGAACCTCTTGTTGAATATGAAGAGGCAGTGACAGAGGAAGACAACCCAGATTCTAAAGTGGATTAGTTTTAGGCCTCAAATCTCAGTGTTGGCATATACAGAGCTCTGTGAGAAACCCATCATTATTCCCAGCCCTACAATAGAACTTGTCTCTTCCATAAAGCAATCCTATGTTCTAGATATCATGAAGAAGGCCCCACTCTCAACTTGTCCACCAATGATACTGTTGTTGTTCCAGTAGATCAGATGGATGGTAAAGGAGTTTTCTTAGATTCTGTATGGGTGGAAAAAAAGTGTGATAGAC
The DNA here is from genome assembly GCA_000966675.3 of Picea glauca. NCBI lineage: Eukaryota > Viridiplantae > Streptophyta > Pinopsida > Pinales > Pinaceae > Picea > Picea glauca. The sequence continues at coordinate 28,294 of JZKD02S1971980.1, forward strand.
CCACTTATGATGTTGCTAGCTCAAATATGCATCTTGAATCCAAACAAGGCAATGACAAAACCTTCATGCTAAGTCTTGATACTACTCTTACTTCCAAAGTTGGGAATGACTGTGTTGAAGAAGAGGACAAGCATGATAGTGATGTTTCAGATTCCCTGGGGACTAAATTTGAACAATCCTTTGACGTAAAAAGGTGTGACCAAACCATCCCAAAGATGCCATCGAAATCTAAACAAGTTAGTGATAAGGATATGTAGCATTCTGCACATCTTGAAGAACACTTGGTTGGCATATATAACGAAGGTGATCATATACTCTCTGGTGATATGGAAGATGAGTCAAAACTGGAACGGATTCATTATGATCACCTTGATTTCTAGACAAAAGGTAGGTCTGATGAAGATGTAGACACTCACATTAATGAGGGGTTGTCGCGTTCCTATCACAGAGTTGTCCTATGAAACTTTTGAAGCACAAACTAAAATTGTGACCCTTCTATTTTTGGTATGATTCTCGAAAACAGGGTATCTTGTGATCTTGGTACAAAACAAGAAGGTTTTGGAAAAACACAGATTGGAGAAGCCCACAATGAAGTAGAATCATTGTCGGTCACTCCCATCCATGACATTGATCATGACAAAGAAGAGCACCTTGATGTGGCTACTAAATATTCAAGTTTGACAAGTGACCAAGATGGATGCTAGAGAATCGATAAGGCCCCAAACAAAAAAGAACCATGGCCAGGTGGATAGGAAACCCTGTTACATAATTTTGGCACAAGGGGGGCTGCAATATTCTTTTTTGGCCTTCTTAACAAATGGTAGGCATTGAAGAAAATATGGGGTGAACTTGGGCATTTAATACAGTGACGTGGACCAAACAGGGATTTTGAACCATTCATTGTCAAATTTTTTGAGGCTTTCAGACATTGACTATACACACTAAGATTAATCCTAATACTCAACTAGTGTATTTAATCAATTGTTTTAAAGAAATTTTAAATATTTTTTGAGCTTTCTATCCTCCTAGTTTTATGCTAAAACTTTCCCATGTGTTTCCCAAATCTGAGACATACTCATGCTCTTTTGCTTTTCAAAGTCATTTTGTAGTCCAAGTCATGATGTTTTGGTGGCAACTTGAAGGTTATACATCCAAAATACTTGATAACAAATATTTCCTGAGAGTCAAATGGAAAGATGATTCAAATAGTTTCAAGTGAACTAGAAATATTATCAGCTCTAATATGTCTAGTTTACCTGATCAAAAGGAGGAGCTGGCTCGCCAAGAAAAAGTGTCCTTGTGGAATTATTCAACATCGAAAGTCTGGTAGACCAAGTAGATTTCATAATAGCTCCATGACTGAGAACACGACCCCTGCACTTAGGATAATCTCCTACAATATTTCCCAGAGCCCACATAGCATGTAATACATACAAAATATAGAAACAAAGTAATAACTCATATATAGGATGAATATTTGTAACAAAAAAAAGAAACTAAATGAATGAGAGTGTAGTGCAATAACTACTATTGCACATCATCATTAGGAGAAGACAAATGTTTGACAAATACATGAATTGTACTACATTCAATCATAACAATTGTGTTCTCTATTCTTCGTGATGCAATATTCATTAAAGCCAAAGCCACCTCAAACAAAAAAAATGAATAATAAAGGTTTAAGAGATTAAATGACCAATGGTGACGACATCAAGAAACTCACATAGAGCATTTCAATCCAAAAATAATTAAAATTTCAAATGCAAGCAATGGTTCTAACAAAACATCGTGAGGATTAACAACATTTCCAYTTTTATTGGGATCTTAMTAYAGGTCAAAGTCTATATAGTTTGAAATGGSATTATCCCAAAASKGATTTCATTATTTTAGATTTGCTAGTCCAAGGAAACAAGAGTACTACCCATTAAACAAGTTTTTCAACCTGTGAGGTGYCATTTTATGGACACCTCAATTATTAGTTTTACATGAGAAAAYAATCATTCTGATTTGGAGTTTTCTAAAATATYAGAACAATTGGGATAGACCTATAGATATTTTCCAAAAACAGATTTAATAAATCCAAGGCCAAATATTCATGTAGCTCTACCGTGAAGTTACCCATCAATGACCACTACACCATGCAAGTATTACGTGTAAAAATACTTGGGTATTCCTCAAGAATAGACAATAATAGTGGTGGAACATAAGGCACCCTTGGTGACTTCAAAACTCAAAAGCTACGAGCTAATATCTCAACTTGTTGAAAGGTTTTATCCACTTACACTAAAATTAGCTTATCATGTGAAGGGTTATGAGTTAGAAAACCAAGGATTTTTATCATAAGGGAATATATTTAATACTCGGGCATGGATAATCTATTCTCAAAAGTATCAGCTCTCTTGCTTGAAAAGAATTGTTGTTTTTCCCACATGCACAATTGCTAAAGAAAATATTCAGAAATAAATGATTTGGAAAGGAAGTCCAGTTTATTTTGGGGATATATAGGTATCTCGATTGAGGCTATGGATGTTCATTAGCAGTGAAATAAATCCTGTGATACCTAGGTGATTCCATTGGGGCTATGGGCACTTTCATATGGTGGAGCAACACCATGACAACATGAGAAGCCTGCTTGAAGAAATTTATAAATATTGATTTAAAATAAGTTCTATGGTTATGTCTCTAGCCCTAAACATTGGATTATGGTTCAAGATAAAAAGATTCACCAACTCCACCTTTTAGCTCCGCTGGTAAGTCACTATAGTTTTGGAATTGAATGAACTTGTGATTCCATCACCAAGCATAACTTTTACACGAACCCACTATAAGGATTGGATTTTTTTTTTCTTGGATATCATTAATCTATATGTGTCTAGGTTCATGGTTTCATAGTGCATTTATGAGATTAATGATTTTGACTTTTGTGTTCCCATTTGTTGAGGCCTCAACACCACCCCAAGCAGAACCAATTGATAATAACTGAAGCTATTTTTGATGAATCTAGTGCTAAAAGGAACATTTTTCATGAGTCTTTGCTTTATCTTGAGGGTATGCTATGTCATGTACTTCAAATCCTTGTTAGTTACCCTCTGCTAGAGACCTCATTTCTCAAGTGCTCAAGCATTTCATCCACCATATTTTCATGCTCTTTTGTACAAGCTTGATGTATTTCAGGCCATAAGCTTTTAGATCCATGAGTTTGTGGTGCAGCTATATCATGATCATTATTACATTCCTTTGATATTTCCATTTTCTCTTATGCTAGAGATGATGCACTTGGGGGAATTACAACTTCTTGTAGGGATCTCTATTTTCTTGATGCATCCTGCTACCCAAATATTTCATTGGAGATTTTGAAAAAAATGTTATTTGAGAAATCATCAACTATTCAAATTGAAGGGCTAGTTCTAGGAATTAACTTTAGTAACTATGATACAAAAGGAAAATAATTATTGGAAGTTGATGATGAGCATGAATCAATAACTAAATTTCATCTTCAATACATCTCATAGTTGGTTCAAATATTGCATTATTCGTTGAGGAAGAGATACAAAATATGCTATGGTAATAAAGGTAGTGAGGATACATCTCATAGTTGGTCCAAATATTGCTTTCCTTGTTGAGGAAGAGATGCAAAATACGTTATGGTAACAAAGGCAATGAGGAATCACTATAACTCTATAGGTCTATCATTGAGAATAATGTACATGGTTATTTAATGGTTTATTACCCAAAAGTAGCTCTTCAAAGAACATCATATGGTAGCTTAATGCACTATAGACAAGCAAGACCATGATTTACATGGTGTTATCTCTTTGCTAATTGAGTTTTCTGAATCTAGATGTTAGAAGAAACATAGTGAAGGGAATATGAAAGAAACGATATGGGAGGCTTGTGGAACTATTGGTGCCTTGCAAATTTTGGTTTATTTTCTTACTACAATGATCATGGAATTTGAATAGGCTTCTTGCACTGAAGCCAATGGCACAATATTCCTCAAAGGATTACCTTCTACATAATTTCCTCTTCAAAAAAAAATAGGATGGGTTGAATAAGCATGAATGTAACATCTTGGGAAGAAAACAACAGATGACAAAGAACATATATGCAATCATAGTTTACTGCAGAGGCATAAACATATTGCACCTCTTTCTTAAGGAAGCAAGAGATGCATCCCAATTATTATTAAGTGAATAGTAACACAAGTTTTACAATTAAGAGTAGCTTGATATCAAGTGCAAGGTTTTCCAAATTAGTACCCTAAATGTTAAATGATATATAAATTATTCTTTGTTGAACAACAATGAATAAAACATATTCAATGCTTTTTCTTAATCAGTTTGATGAAAATTGAGAAGAATTTCATCTTCATTAGAGTGGCTTATTATACTTCCAGTTGTGTACTATTTAGATAAAGTAGTTTTGTTAATAATTATGAGGCATCATTTATTTTTCTTAGATCACAATTGTAGAAGAATTTGAATGGTTCAATAGGGGTATTCAAAAGGTAAATAAAGTTGGAAGGAAAAAATCCATCCATCTATTCTTAAAAATAGAACATATGTGTTCCAATAGCTACTCATGATAATTACTCAGTAGAGACATTATATTGTAAGTAAGGAAAAATTGATAAAAGGAAACATGATTATGTTAAAGACTATTCCTTGAGATTCCTACAATTCTCTCACCAATTTCAAGAAGACGATAGACCCTCTAACCTAGATTTTTTGCACCTTGCCTGGATTCTCTTACCTTTCATTGAGAGGAATATTTACCCTTATATGGTGAGGAAAACTATAAAAAATAGGGATACCTTCCCCCAAGTATCTTCTCCTCCAAGTCCCATGACACTACCTAAATGAATTTGTCTTTAAGAGATGAAATAGTATGTCTACTTAATGATATCGATGATCTAAATGGTATCAATCTCCAAATTAGGCCTGTACAAGAGCCTTCATGAAAGCAACATATCGTATTAATGGACTACATAGTATAAAATGAACCTAGCATTCAAGAAGAAATTGAACAAAATGACATGGCTTCTAATCAATTTTCTTGTGAAGAAATAACAAAACTAACAAATATTAAAATTTCAGACTCTTACCAAGTTGAAGTTTATGAATTGAGAGACATTGATAGCCTCTTAAAGGAAACACCAAATGAGTTATGCAAATACTCTAGGAAAAGACATTAACAATGTATTGGATTCTCTAGAAACTCACATGTTGCCAACAAATTGTACCGAACATGCTTATTTCAGAGAGCATCTGTAGATTCAGTCTTCATCTTATCCTCCTTGCCTTGATCACACCAATACACCCCATATTGAAGGTAAACCAAAAATGGATCCAAATAATAGTCGGGTTAAGGGTACTGATCACATTTATGTACTCAAACTATATGGGAACCATAAGCAAGAGGTTGCCATAGATAATCACCTAACATAGTTAGTTTTGGAAAACAAAAAAATGAGTGTTGTGGACAAACCTCTTCAAGATGTATTTAAGTTGACCACTCTTGGGTATGACAAACATATCTTCCTATCTATAATGAAAAATCTTATCAACTACCTACCCCATACAATATGCAGTTTGTAATTCAACAACAGGAAGAAGAAAATATTGGGAGGTAGTGATTACAAAGTTTCTTTATGAGGAATGAATTCTAAAAAAGGCACTACACCCACTAATGAAGTTCATTTTGGGACTCATCGATACCTCATTTATAGTGTAACTTGAAAATGTGCACAATCTACACTCTCATATGGGGATCACCATGTAATGTACAAACAAAAAAACCCTCAGAAGAGACAAAGCCAAATTGGGAGCCACTTGACATGCTCAAATCCAGTAAATATAAATTCAGCGAGAATTTGGTACACTCTCCATCAAACTCTCCAAAATTTCCATGAAACTGGAAACTCCATAAATTCTAAGCGAATCCAACAAACTATCCAAAATTTGTGGGCGATTTCGGCAAAATCTCCGGACATTTCAATATTTGTGGGTGATTTCGGCAAACTCTTCAGATATTTCAAAATTTGAGGGTGAATCCATTAGAGTCATCATGAACCCTTGATTCAGGGAGATTGGGGCGAAATATTTTCCCTAGAGCCTTGATTCAAATATATGCAAGGCAATTCACCCAAAAAAAAAAAACTGGAATCTGAAGAATCGAGGCGAATTGGAAATTTTATCATGAAATGAGGAGGGCGAACCCTCTTTACACAACATTTTCGTATTTTCTCTATGGAACGAATGGTATACCATAAAAATTGTGTAATTTAATATTTGGGATAAAAATTTTAATTTTCTTAAAACCTACTTCAATAAAAATTCGCTCCTTCAAAAAATAAAACCCTAAAATTTTGCCCATTAGCGAAATTTCGCCCCTAAAATCATCTATGATCTACATAACTAATTTTCCTTTTGTCTGTCTTTTGTGTTGCAGAGGTTGATGTAATTATATAAATGTGAATTAGGCTGGTGATTCGATGTGTTGGGGTGAAGAGCCCATATTTATTTAATGAGGTTGGGGGATGAATTTATTATTATGAACATTGAAATAATTAATAAGAGTAATAATCGTTGGTTGCAATACGAAAGAGACGAAGGAAGATCGGGGGATATGATTACACAAGAGAGAGGGTTCCAAGGGGGAATTACTCATGGGTATTAATCCCACCCAAATTTGATCCAGGTGGATATTGGTGGCCACCCACCTATTCCAACTGGCTCAAAACAATCTTCTCGCAATTTACTATTTTTAGCAGTTTTTCAGTTCCTAAACTTTCGGGGCCATTTTGAGGGCCTAAATGAAGTTTTTTTGGGATTGAGCACCTGAATGATAATTGAAGTATTTTATTTAACCCCCAAAATTAATATGCTCGACGATACCTTTATAATGAACTATCATGTGCCCCAAACGAAGATCTTATGCCAAAATTACGCCCCTGAGAAGTTGATACACCAAACTACCCAAAATAGGGTCCCTGAAACTGTTGGCTTTCCATCTTCCGGGGTTAGGGTTTTGGATTTTATTTATGTTAAAAATGAATTTAGAGCCTCATTGTAATCATATTCTTGTGAATGTGAGTATCTGTCACATCTCTTCTCAGAGATAAGTTGCCACCATTCTAGCGACTCTTTCACTCTGTATTTCTACAGTTTTGTACATTTCGCTCATTAATGGAAATTGTGTATTATTGTATCTCTGTGTTTATGGTTGAATATCTTATATATGTTTGTTATTATATTGGATACTTGAGATATCTCTGTACATTTATTTATTATATCTCCACTCTCATTTCGTTCCAAAAATAATCCAGATCAGTGGTATCAAAGAAACCTATTGTTGATCGTTTTTTCAGTGCATGTCCCTAATGAGGTCCGAGTATAGAAAGTTGGGTCTCGAGCTTATCTCTCTTGAGGAAACTTTCTCTTGCACGCCCAAGAAACCCTCCATGGCAGAAGAAAATAAAAATGATAGAGAAAATTATTATATTAATCTATTACTTGAGCAAGCTCTCATGTGACAGACAGACGAAATGACGGAAAATTTTTCCCACATCCTTCAACGCATGTCGATAAAAGCTAGTGTGTCTTCATCAAGAAGGCACTTTCAAGATACTTCCCCTTTCAAGGTACAATTTCATTTTGATATTCTCGTATTTGAAGGACAAATATATGCAGATGCTCTAGAAAAATGGTTAAATATGCTAGAAGGTTATTTGTTTGTTCACAATTTTTCTGATAGGGAAAAGATCACCTTCGCACTCCTTAAAGCTCTCCCCCATGTCAAAAATTGGTGGGAAACTTACTCGGAGAAAATTTCCATAGAGAATTCTGGAATATATGGGGTCGAGCCCACTTGGGATGTTTTTGGATGCAGTCAAGTAACAATATTACCCTGTTGGTAACTATGATGACCAATACATGAGATGGACCATGCTGCATCAAGAGAGGGGCCAAGCCGTGTCAAAGTTCACCAACACCTTCCATACCTTACACACCAATATGGGTATCAAATATTATGAGCAAAATTTGGTTCTGAAATACCATGGGGCTCTACATAGATAGATCCAAACTGAAATGGAGTTTCTGGACATCTCATCGTTGGGAGCTACCTATCGATATGCTGTCAAAATAGAGTATAAATTTAGGCACCAGAAAAAACTGGAGTTTGGGTATGCAAATACGCAACAACCAAAGTTTGATAAAGATGACCCTAACAAACATCCTCCCGAAAACCAGTCCAAGCCACATGAAAAGAAGGGTCATGGGAAGACGAAGAAGGACACTAGAAAGTGGTGTGATTTCCACAAAATCCCTTGGCACAACACTGATGCATGTCACTCAAAACAATAATTGGTGGCTGAGATCAAAGAAAAGGAGTCGAACCCCAATTCAAAATCTGATTCAAAAAGTAATGGGACAAGACATATCATTGACGCATACCCCACTGCTACTGTCATGACTGTAACAATTCAACCAAAAGAACCAATAGATATTGAAGAGGGGGAGCACCTTTTTCATTCACATGTGTGGGTCAAGGGGACCCCGTTGCATTTCATTGTTGATAGCGGAATCTAGAAGAACCTCATCTCAGCAGAGGTCATCAAACAGTTGGGATTGTCGACAACACCACACCTGCAACCATACAACATCGGGTGGCTTCACTAGGGATGCGATCTTTGTGTCAGATAGAAGTGTCGATTGTCATATGGCATCTATCCCTTCAAGGATGAGGTATTATGTGATGTTTCCCCATTGGTTGTTTGTGATGTTCTCTTAGTACAACCATATATGTGGAAGTGCCATGCTATCTATGAGTCTCGACCTCGTAGTGTCATTATTACTTTGGGGGGTCATCTCTAAAGGATACCAGATGTAGTTCCAACTATTGTCCCACCTAAATAGTTCCACAAGGTAGTATCTCATACTACAAAATTCAGCTTCTTCACAATATGTTCAAAAGGTGAACAGAAGGACACTGCAACCACTGCATCCTTGGACCAAGACCTCTCTATCCAACAGAAGTAGATTGTAGAAGAGAAAGAAGATATTTTTTCTTCACCTATGAGGGTACCTACACACTACCTATTCAATCCAAGATACAACAGGTTGGTTGAACAGATTCAACCCCGCTAGAAACAGGTCTGTAACAGCCTTCAACAAGCCAAGCAACACAACTTTTCCAGCAATGCAATCAACTCACCAAGGTTCAAACTCAGCAAACACTTTCCCTTCTCCCCCATAAACTCAACACAATGGAGACCATTTCTTCCTAAGGAGGGAGGATTTATCCAGTTGGATATCGGTGGCCACCCACCTATTGCAACTGGATCAAAACATTCTTTTGGCAATTTACTATTTTTAGCGGTTTTTCGGTTCCTAAACTTTCGGGGCATTTTTGAGGGCCTAAATGAATTTTTTTCGAGATCGAGCACCTTGAAGATAGTCAAGGGATCTGATTGAGCCCCCAAAATGAATCTCCTCAATGATACCTTTCCAACGAGCTATTGTGCACCCTAAATAGAGATCATGTTCCAAAGTTACGCCCCCAAGAAGTTGATACACCAAACTACCCAAAATGGGGTCCATGAAACAATCGACTTTTCATCTTCCGGGTGTTGATCACTCAACACACCCTAAAAAATCCTCTATCAAATTTTTATTTTTTGGGTACCACTTGATCTTCTGCACTGTCTGATTCAATTTCATTTTTGAAAAAATGTTTTGTATTTGCTTATTTTCATTATGCTCATCACCTATTCAGGTTTTCTTGAACCTATGAAACTTCATGAATAAAAAAACCTTAAACACCTGAATAAAGAATCATCAACCAAACACTTCACCAAACACAATCAAGGTCAGCATCAGAAGGAATTCAAAGAAGGAAAAATAACCACTCGGAAAACCTTAGTCGTCGAGTGTCGATCTCCATCAACATCGACAAAAGGAATTTTTGGTTTGCGCATAACAATATTGTCGATAGCCGATTCCTCTTTGGCATCAGTAAAAAATGGGAGGGGACAGGCTTTAATAAAGAACAAAAAGACATCGTCGATAGCCGATGCCCGATGCGCTTTATCAGAATCAGGGAAAACCTGGAAGGATCGCACCAAACATTCTGACCATGATAAAGGTTATTCTCGATAGCTGATCCTCGATGTGTTTTCGGCATCGATACTTTTTCAAGGGGGGAGATCCAAAAGTGTTTTGATAGGTTTATCGCTGATAGCTGATCCTGGGCACTTTTCGGCATCGGAAAGCTAAGGTTTTCTTTAGAATGAATAACTTAAGGAAAATCCTGACTCCGATTAATACAAGCGAATTAAGTCATCAGTCGTCAACGCTACGTGTCTTTACCGGGTAAGAGGGTCATACGGTCTAGTGCTATCACGAGTTAACTTTGGCTCCCTAGGTCCAAGTCATACCTCCGAGTATGCGTTTTTGCATCAGCAATGTACAGTAAAATCGATCGGCGTCGGAACTTTTTGCAGGAGGCTATCAACGAAAATGTTCATAACACACCCTCGATCCCCGATCCATCCACTGAGAGAGCGACACGATGGGACGTTTTAGCATAAGATACGATCAGATTTTGAGCATTTAAGGAGATAATTAATACATGATCCTGCATTAGTTGATACTTTGTGCACTAATCAAAACAATCATTTAAAATTACTGATAGACCACATCACCACCCGCACCTCCGCCGTCAACCCACGATGAATTTAATTTCTAGAGATTCGACGACATATTTGTTACAATTTCACTCATAACCTAAATTGAATGGCTGATGCGACATGATAAGATCTTCCCTGTTTAAATTCTCACGAGTCATTGTAAACAAAATCATTCTATGCATAAGGGAATTCTAGAGCATCTGAAGGAGCAAGACGAGGGAATCGAAGGCTGTATCGATCTCGTGACTGTAAAAATAACTAGGTTTTAACAAGCTTCAGAGGTATGTATCTGAGTCTGTAAATTCGCTGGTTGTAATTTTTGTATGTGAGTTTCTCAGTTTTTATACAGTCCCTAAAATTATGTTTAAGTTGCAGGAATGATGCCGCCAAGAAATCCAGCCACCAGATGCTCGCCAAGAGAACCAAAGATGAAAGAACTAGAGACAGGCAAAGGTTCTTCTCTGGGAACTGTGAGGCAATTGGAGTACGCCCCTAGGTTGGAGCCTGTCCTCAAAAAAATGACAAAGAATTTTTTCGTCCAGCCCCTGGCCTTTGGAGATACAGGGGAAAGCACAAGGTCAAATATGTCGCTCCCACATTGGGGGGATCTCTTTAAAAGGATTATCCAAGAAGAGTACCCAGAATATGTCCCACATATTGATCCATATGTAAGGGCACTCGACGACCAGGTATTCCTAAACATATGAAGGTCATATCTACATATGGTGGTAAGAAGAACCCCCATTTTTCCCTAAATAGAAGTTCTTAAATGGCTCATCAACCACACAGACACACATAAGTGTCTAATCAATGATGACAATGGCAGGTGTGTTGGAGTTTTCCTCCTGGTAGAAGTTCAAAAGTATTACAAACTTAGGGACCCAGAGGAGCGGCCAAACACAGACTTTGTCATGAAGTTCTACAAACACCATGACACCAGCTAAGTGATGGCCTCATGGTGGAGGGAGGACAAGAGGTTTACCAACCAGAGCAATGGATGGTATGGGACAATTAACTTAAGGGAGACATGCGTCTATTTTATGGCTCTCATCTGCCGATTATACGGAGAGAAATATTGCTCCAGGTTTTTAGAGGCATGGATGCCTTTGGTGTACATAGTTGTGATCATCGGTTGTAGCTTCAATTAGGGAGCAATAATATCCAAGCAACTGAGCATCTGTGTGCAACAGGCCCAGGCACTGAAGGAAGGGGAAGCACCAATGTTTTGCATGGCTTCGTACTTGCTCAATGTCATGTGCATCAAAAACTTCTTCGCCAGCATGAATCTGAGCTGGCATGTTGCAGAGCTTTCAACCCATGTCTACTTCAGTGTGCTATGGGAAACAGGTATAAGAAATCCTACTCCCTCATCTACGATGAATTCATCGCCCGAATTTATTTTATTATTTTTAAGAAGGAATGCCCAAGGCTATCGGCGACAACCAAAAATATGATATCCAAGGTAGGCCATTGGTATTTGGATGAGCGCACCACCTACATCAGGGTGTTCAGGGTCACCAGAGCACTACATATCCTACCAGCTCATGTCCCAGATCAACTTTTCGTAGGATAAATATGCTATCAAACCATCTTGCAAGGCTACAAAGCCACCCTAGTCAAGGACAAGAAACAGACGCTCATACCCTATGGTTTCCATGTAGGGTTCTACTTGGTAAAGGATACCACTCAAGCCAAACAAGAAGGGATGATCCAACTCAAGTTAAGATTCTTGATGGGCCAATTCCATAAGCATGATCCAAAGGGATTGTTATTGCAACATACTTCACAAGTGTCGTCCTGCTAGCCATACGCTCACGACAAGTTTGAAGACAAAGTCTTCATAGAAAATGCCTAGTATTGGGACGAGGTGGTACAAAGGATGGTCAACCCAAAAATGACCAGGTTTAGGGCCATGAGCATGGATGAATAGGAGAAGACAATAGAATAGTCATCCCAAGAGGTTCTAGGAGCCAGGGAAGAAATCAAAGCGGTAGAGGCAACAGAGGTGCATAATAGGGGATTGTCTAGGACACCAGAGGCATAGGAAAGGAGATTTCTCCTAATGGAACAGGAACAGAGAGTAATCGATCAGCTGCAGAATGACCCAGACCTTGTAGAAATGGAAAGGATCCCTGCCGACAACCCAGTTGAGAGATGGGTAGGTCCAAGTGGCCTAGAACTAATACAAATTGACGAAATCGTCGGGTTAGATAACCCTGAAGTTACAACGCCACAGGCTGGATCACCAGGGGATGTTTCAGCTCATCCAGAGATAGAAAGGACATCTAGGAGAGAAAGTGCACCAAACCCCCTCCATGAATTAATAACAATCTATGATGATGAGGAGATTTCGGAGGTGTCCTTGGTGATTTCGGTGCAGATCACAGAGGAAAAGGAACCCGAGAAAGCATCTTCCCCAGCTCCTGATGCTCAAATTCAAGGCCTTCCACAGAATGACCGGGAGGTTGAAAGTGTCTTAGACACTAAGCTACTTGATGTACCAGAGACCCAAGTGGATAGCCCGAAGGACGAGCTAGGGTCAGGTGAACAAGAAGAATAAGTTCCACAATAGGAAATCAACATCTCAATAGCCGATTATCAGGTAAGTACCGAGCCCGCCCCTGATGCTTCAATTTCAGTCGGTACTCTACTTCCCAATGAGAAACAACTAGAGGCTGAACCTTCAGAACACACAGAAGAGTTTCAAGAACCTAGTCTTGAACATATATACATCGTCGGGAGCCTGGGAAATATGCTTACTAGGGGAGATCAACAAATCCCCAAACCCATGGATGAAGTTGTTGACATACAAGACATATCCTATGACCAGAAGAGGAAAGCCATAGTGAAGAGAACCACCAAGAAGAGGAGGCTTACTCTGGATCGCTCTATCCTCATCACCACAAAGGAAAAATTGATTAGCATGGAGCATGCCAAGACATCTGAGCTTATTGGCACAGGGATGGCAATCACATATGCCACCCTGGATATAGAAAAAAGGGATCAAGAGAAGATGGCTTCTATGCTAAAGGAGTTGGAACATCTACACCATTTGGAGAAATATTATCAGGACTCCACATTGGCCACGGTGTTCTTGAGAAGTGAATTCCAAGACACCTATAGTAAATTCATAAACGAGCGGCACCTTTTCACTGCAGAAATAGATGACTTCCAAGAAGACACCCTCATGGTGCTGGCGACATGCAAAGATATGGAAATATGGTACGAGAAAGCACACCAATCATTGGAGAGGATCGATTACATTAGCGTTGTTCAGCAGGGCCGAGACGTCGAAGATCACGACATTCGAGTACTAAGGGATAGCATCATCAATCGCATAAATAAGTCGGCCGAATACTGGGTAAAAATGGCCCAAGAACCTCATTATGAAATCCAAGAGAAATGGGTTGAGTGAGAAAAGAGTTGGACCAAGATCAACTAGGCGATGAGAGACATCGACCTCCCAGAATTTGGCACACCTGATGACTTTGTCGACTTGCATGACATAGTCAAATTACATGTTGAACAAGACTCATCGTGGGCTACGGAGATAGAAAAGGTGGAAAACATGGTGCCAGGTCAAGTGCAATAGTTCATGGAACACCCGATCAAGGCTCAAACCGTGTTGCAGCAGTTAAGTGATAGAATAGTCAAGTATCGGGCACGGGCAGTAGAAATAAAGGAGATCCTCTCGGCCCCAATGGACCAACACAGATTCTCGTATGCCAACACATGTGAGGATCTCTTTGTCTAATGGTTGGAGTACGAGAAGATTCATCCACTCAAGTGAAACCATTTGATGACTCTTGGAAGACTGGTCGATGAAAGCGCCATGTGGTGATGTTTTGTTTTACTTAGCTTGCACTTTTGATAGTTATTTTTAGTTAATAATATGTTATAGATAGAAGGATCGACCTGTTAGCAATGGTTGATAGTTTTTGCAAAGACCCTCATTTTTGGATTGTAAAGAACTATTTCAGAGCTGCCTTAATTGATAATTCATGTTTAGGACCATAGACAAAGTTTTTTCTGTTTTTTCATCAAAAGCGTGTGTGATTGGATCTGAAGAAGAATTATTTATGATTTCATCTCATGAATGGATGTTGTAATGAGTAAGATCCTCTGAATCTATTGATAAGTTATCTGATTCAATATTTTTATAGTTCTTGTCTCTAATGATGAAGATTAAATCATTGTGTTAATATGTGATTGATGATTAGAGTTAAGGAAACTATTTTTCTTGCCATCGTTTATTGCATGTATGTTTTCTTCTGATAATTGTATCTAAGTCAATAATTGAATCACCAACAAGTTAATGTATTAGTACTAGACTTGTTGTAGGTGTAAGAATCATTGTCTGCATGCTTTATTATGAGGGTTATCTCGAGCTTAGCCTTCTTTAGTAGTTAAGTCCTTTCCCCTTTGTTACATAGTTGGTTTATACCAACATTTATCTTGTATCGGTCCCACCTATAAGAGAAAATACAAAATGAGAACGTTTGAACTGAAGGAGGAGTTTTCACAAGAAGACGTTTGAACTGAAGGAGGAGTTTTCACAAGAAGACATCTTGTCAATCACTACATAAAGCCCATCGATTAATTATCTGGATCGTAAGATCTTGAGAACCATTCCACCATTAAATGCTCTAGAGTCTAATTGGGCCTTGGTGGCGGGTTTGGTTCCTACTGTTGAGTTAAATGGATTTAGGACCCCTCAACACCGGGGTTAGGGTTTTGGATTTTATTTATGTTGAAAAGGCCTTTAGAGCCTCATTGTAATCATCTTCTTGCAAATGTGAGTAGTTGTCACATCTCTTCTCAGAGATAAGTTGCCACCATTCTGGCAAGTCTTTCACTCTGTATTTCTATAGTTTTGTACATTTCTCTCATTAATATAAATTGTGTATTACTGTATCTCTATGTTTATGGTTTCATCTCTTATACATTTCTGTTATATTATTGTATATTTGAGATATCTCTGTATATTTATTTATTATATCTCCGCTCTCATTTCATGCCAAAAATAATACGAATCAACATTCATGAATTATTATCATTGTGTATAACCTTCTAATTGTTGATTGAGTGTATGAGAATCCAATCATTTAAATCATGTAAGAGGGTGGGTGTGAACAGTCACATCCCATAGTTATTGGAAAGCATGGGCTGAAGTACAATCATGTTGGGGAAGAGTGTAATTCAAGTCAAGCAAACAAGCAAGAGACAAAATTCGTATGGCCAAGGGGGGAAATGTTTTGGGGACAATCACGTTTTTGCATAGAGGAAAATTTTCAAAGCGAGATTTTGGACAACAAGAAAAGAAATGAGTGTGGGGAAGAGAACGAACCATGTTTTTCTTGAAGGAATCCATTGTTGGGTTGTGTGTTATGTTGGAAATGAGGTCGATGTGCCTGTAAAATGGGTTGTAAGACTATAGTGCATTTTCTTGTTGAGGAAATGACTCAAGAGCCTTGTGAAGGATGCTATGAGAAATCCTAAAGTAGTTGAGAGTTCCCATATGAGAGATTCATGGCCAACCAATATCACTAGGGTCCCTTATAAATGAATGGTATAGCCCGAGGGACTGTGAGTAGTGAAGGGGGTACATTCCTTGGGTGGTGCAGGTTGTGGGGAAAAGAGAGAGATGGAGGATTGGAACTATTGTGTGAGTAGAACCTAGGTTTTGGGGTTTTTCTGTGTGGAGAGTGGATAGCCATTGGGTAGAATCTCCTTGTGGGATCAAATCCTTATATCAGGGGTGGCCTGCTATTGAGAGAAAATGAACACCAACGCCTATGGATGGGAGGTTCATCCTTCGTATGCATCCAGTTGGTTAATCATTAACATATAAGTATTTTTTTTTGTTCTTATGTTATTCCATTGTGTATATGGTTTTATGACTGTTGTGTGTCATTGTTTCCTTGAACAGTTGCATTCATGTTTATTATATGCTATTAGATGGATTTAGAACTGTGGTATCGACCAACTGGTTAAATTTGGGTGTGATCTGTAACTAGTAAGATACAACAAATTAATTAGAAATAAATCTTAATTATTTAATGAGTTATCTGCATGTAATGTTTCTCAGCTAGAGGTTAGGTACGTTAAATTATGGTATCATATCCCAAGGTTCAATATTGATCCTACATGGGCCAACTAGCAGAACACTGTGGATCTAAGTTGTAGAAATTTAAATTTCAGAGAATGTCTCTAATATGTTTGACGAAAGTATTCCTATGAAATTGGGAAAGAATTCATGGAGAAATTGATAAATTCATCATCGGGGTTAAAATTACCCAAATTCTAAATCTTGAAGTGGGGAAAACCCCCAATTCTGCAGTGAAATTTGGGGAAATTCCACGAGAAATAGAAGAAAGTTCATGCTCAGGAATGTTGACCGGCCATGCATGCAAGTAATTGGTTGTTGTAGAGGTTGATTGGGAATTTTTAAGACTATAATGGACTGCCTTTAAAGACAAAATCGGCCATATTAATCTTGGTTTCGTAACTACAATGACAGTTCGAGGAAGAAATTATGAATTGGGGGTTTAAACAAAAACTAGAAATTTGGAAGATTTTGGGTACTTTTCTGTACGATGACATCAATATGATGTGAATGCCATGTGTCGCCTGATGTGGTAGAATAATGACATGTATTTCCACTATCCCAGGTACATGATATTTGATATGACATATGGTATGTGTTATATTATTTGCACGAGACGGAGTGCCCTAGCGCACAGGGGGGTTAGAGGGGGTGCAAAGGGGCGAAGCCCCCCGCGTAGGGGTTCGGGGGCAGCGCCCCCGAATTTTTTTTTTCGGGACGAAATATTTACACCGGGCTGACATATTTCTGGGACGACATATTTTCGGGACGACATATTACCGGGATGACATATTTCTGAGACCACATGATATTAGGTGGTTTTTTCGGCACATGGTTTTTTTGCCGATGGTTTTCTATTTCTGGTTAAGGAATTAGGGTTTTGGACTAATCCAAGTCATTGGGTTAGGGTTTTGGATGCCGCTGGCTCCTATATGTATATTGTATTGTAAACAATGTAACGTAATGTATCAATATAATATATGTTGGTTTTCTCGGTTTGGGTTTCCAGGTGAAAAATCTCCGTGTAATGTTTGTATTTGCCATTGTATATTTTTTGTTCTTTTTTGAATATCAGTTTGCAGTAGATATTGTACAAGGTTAGAATTTACATTTGGTATCAGAGCTTTATTGGCTTCAGGGGGACGCCTTTGTTGTCAAGGGTTTGGCTCG
>JZKD02S1971991.1:17611-44351 GCA_000966675.3 Picea glauca
GATAGAGGAACTATTGAAGAATCAAGTAAATGAAAATGAAGAATCATTCCATAAGTTGGAAGTAGAAGTTGTTGATCTCAAAAAGAAAGTAAAGAAGTCAAACACTCATGTTAGTACTTGAATTATTCTTGACTTGTTATCCACAAATTATCATTTTCTGCCATGCAGTGGTTGCGTAACTTTCCCCTATGACTTATTTATTCTATACCTCATGGTGTGATTTTATTGTTTTGTTTAGAATTTTTGTCATGCATTAGTGAGATAAAGTTTGAATTGAGATTCTTAGAGTATTTTCCATCATGATTAAGCACCCATTTCCTGTTTAAAAATTTGAAAATTTGAATAAACAGAAGGCGCTACAAGAATACCATTATTCTAGTAGCACTAGAAATCATCATTATTATGGACGTGCTAAATCCTAAAATATCATGTCAACAATTACCCGAGATCATGATGAGGATCGAGCACCATTAATTATTGTGATCAAATCATGACTTGAGTCTGGGTGATGATTCAAAGAGATCGAGTTTGTACCTGTCAGTTTTACATCAAATCAAGGTTTTCAGGCCACGATATGAAAACACTAATTGTCATGATTGAAGTTTGTGTTGATTTCTAGTTTATAGACTAACATGTGTTCTACAGATAGAGAAACTTCTTCCAATTGCTTGTTTATCCAGGAGAATCCAAATCTATTATTGATTTGAAACCCTAGAAGTTACAGGTTATGGTTCCTAAAAAGGGTGGATAGATCAGTCGATTGGAACTAGAAGAGGTAGAATTTCTTGAAGCCTTCCTTGAAATCTTGTAGAAATTCAATAACACCGGGTGGTATGAGTTTTTTTGTACATTCCAGGGGTATCATGAAGATATCTCCATGATTTTTCCTCAGAAATTCGATGGTTACGAAACAGTACTGGGAAACCTGTTGATTCATGTTACTGAACATTTCATTGCAACTGCATGTAGAGTGTTCATGTATGGAGAGAGATAGTAGAAGAAGGATAAGATACCTACTAATATAGTTAATCAGTTTCTAGTTCTAGAGCACCATGAAACAGATTGGAGTGAGGGTATTCCACATAAATGGTTGAAAGAGGAATGATAAACTTCTTTGGCCATAATTCAAAGGTACATTACCTGTGAGGGAGGGTTTTCAACTATTCACTGTTATCACATACAATTATTAATGCATTTAAATGGTGACAATCCTATGTGTTTACCCTTTTATTTGTTAAAGATTTTAACGAAGATGTCCAAAAGGGTTTATACTCATCCTAAAACTTCTAGCAAGATCTGGTTTCATCAAGGCTTAATCAAAACCCTAGTTCTGCATTCATCAAGTGAGGTTTGAATTTCTTGGAATGAATTGCTGAATTCATTAAGTCTGCAAGAACAAGGATCTAAACAAAGAAACAATCCAGAAAATGAATCTACAGTCTAAAAAAAGAGAAGGAATGGCTCTAAAAATTCTTCAAAGTCAAAAGGAGACCCCTCTATATCTACAAGAACAAGGTCTAAAAAAAGGAAGCCCCAACTGCAAAAAGAAGTTGAAATCAAACAAGAATCTGAATACCTTGTTTCTGAACATCAATATAAGATTTTTGATAGAGTTTCTACAAGAAGGATGGAAAAACAAATAAAAAAGAAGCTATAAGAAGTCAAGCTAGAACTTGAAAAATATTATGGTGATGAAATTGTGAAGAGCACAATTGATAAAAAATAAATTAAGTTGGAAAAGGGAAAAAGAGTTGCAGATTACAAAAGAAGGCATAAGACTAGGGATACTAATAAATTAAGGCTCAATTACAAATCCTTATGCAATCTTTCTCCAAAGAAGGACAATTTGATTGGGCTTGATGATGATGATGAGAAAACTACACAGAAAACAAATACACAATTACAAGTGCTAGAGATAGTTAGTTCTGAAGATGAATTGGAGAAAAATCCAACATATACCCTAGATGTTGACGAGTTCCTATGTCCATATATGCAATAAGTTCAATTTCCAAAAAATCACACAAAAGAGGAAATCATGCTGGGTTCATCTTCCAAAGGGGACAAGTATGAATTTAGAGAAAAAATCCCAAGTTTTCAATTGACCTAAATCAATCTGCAATAGAGGAAATCCATGAAGGATATGCCATATAGACAAGAAATAAATAAAGACAAGAAAATAAAAAATTGCAATCAGTCATCAAAGAAATGAAACAAGAAAAGTTGGCACTTGAACATTGGAATGCTAAGAAACAAGAAAAATTGCAGAAGCTTAAGACAAAGAGCAAGAATCAACGAAAACTGCTTAAAAAGGTGAGGACGATGAAAATTAAGCTATATTGGAACAATTTAGTTCTCAAGATGAAGATGAAGCAAGAAAAGATCAAAGTTTCATCTTCTACTCCACAATGAAGGTTCCAGAACTAGGGAAACATACAATTTTTAATTTTTTTAATAGGAGGAGCACTTACATCTAAATAAAGTGGAAATTCTGAAGCAGTTTTTGAAGGGTTACACACATGTTGTATATTTTTGGAATTTGAAGGATACAATGACTCAACTTATGCAACATATGAGGACCATTTCAACAGAATTTTGTAGTCTTATTTCCACTAGTTGCTGAAATAATTCGAGTCAATCAAGGATCTGTTACCACAATAGTTTGTTCACTTTCTATGCAGTTTTGAAGAATCAACTCAACAATCAGTTGCAACAATCCTATTTTATAGAATCTAACTATATTATGAGATCAGAACTAGTCAAATGTCAAATCATCTATCTAATGACTATGTTTTGGAGAATCAAATGGAATATATGTAAGATGATTTGTCTCCTAGATGCTAGCTAGAAAATAGGATCATATCAAAACTGTATCTAGGAAATAAGATCTATTGAAACCAATTACTGTGTTTAAAAAGGCAACTTGTTGACATAATTGGGGGTTGGTGGTAGTGGTATTTTTGGAAAAATCTGTTTCTGATTGTAAATACTAAAACTTATTTCATTTTGCACTAAATGGAAAAGGATATCTAATGGTTGGGCTCCTCTTCTTGTATTTATTCTTTCTTTTCTTACTTGAATGCATATTTATCTTCTGCAAAGCATTTGATATATCTTGTTTATGATTTAAGCTAGTGAATATTTTGTTGATTGCTTATTCATAACCTGATTTGTGTTTAAGTACATGTTTCTTGTTCTTGAATGATATTTAGGATCAAGGATTTCCTATGTGAGTGAATATATTGGAAACTTACACATATCTCTGTCTTTCATGTTATAATCTACTATATAATTCATTAGGTTGAATACCATTTACTAAGAAAGTGTGATAGGAATTTGTTCTTGTTATCTGATATTGATATTGTTATTTTACCCACTGCTTAACCTTCAAACCAATTCCAAAACCCAAAAAGAATCTTTATTCATAAAAAACCATTGCAATAACTTGATGATTCCCTAGCTTTCCCTTTACTAGTCAAGTGAAACTTTAGGGACTGACATCTTTTGGTTCCATTTACAGGGACGAAGGAATGAATTTATTTTCCCTGGGAAGAAAAACATTGAGAAAGACTAGCTCTTGATGGTGAACAATAGTTGGATAGAAAAGTAGACTGCATATTTTTCACCTAACGACTCCATTACTTAAGATCTGGCTCCTAAAATAGAAGTGAAGGGATCAAAGCATGAGCCCACCAAAAACTCAGTATCAACTTCATCTTAAAAAAGGAAACTATCCTGATCCAATCCCGATCCTAAGACAATTCCAACAATAACATATCCTAAAAAGCTATTTAGAAAGTCTAGAGAAACTCTTGGTCAGTGTTCATCTTCAAAGGGTAAATCTGTTTTTTTATAGAGAAAAAATTTCTGAGTCCCAAGTACCCATTGATGTTCCTTAAGAAGAATTAGTGCCTGTAATTGAGAAAAATATGTTGTACATCCTTCAAAATTAGTTCTTCCTACAATAATTTCTATTAATGATTTGACAACGGAACAATGGAAAACATTTTATAAACCGATGAAAACATAAGAAGAAGATACAACCTTCACATCTAAAACCCTAAGTGAGTTTCTTGCACATACTAAAGAAGAAATTGACCAGATATTATCCTCATCCTTATCTCATATTTGCAATTCTCATAGAGTCAATCCCGAAGTTCAAGTTTTCAATAATATTTTGGCTATAGAAGGAATCTTAGAATCTCAACAGATCCATTCTCAACCTTTATAAACCCCTAAAGTTCGTACTCCACATTCACTTCATATTTCATAAACATATTATCCTCCTAAATATCCTACTGCAGTTGTTCACACCATGGCTTGATCCAGGTGGATATCGGTGGTCACCAAGCTATTCCAACCTTTTAAAAACAATGTTCTGGCAACTTACTATTTTTAATAGTTTTTTGGTTCCCAAATTTATGGGGCCATTTTGAGGGCCTAAATGAAGTTTTTTCAGGATCGATCCCCTCATTAATAAAAAAAGGCTTTGATTGAGCCCCCAAAATGAATCTCCTCGATGATACCTTTCCAACGATTTATTGTGCGCCTCAAACAAAGGTTGTATGCCAAAGTTACGCCCTCAGGAAGTTGATACACCAAACTACCCAAAACGGGGTCCACAAAACTGTTGGGTTTTCATCTTCCAGGGTTAGGGTTTTGGATTTTATTTATGTTAAAAATACATTTAGATCCTCATTGTAATGATATTCTTGCTAATGTGAGTAGACATAAAATCTCTTCTCAGAGATAAGCTACCACCATTCTAGCGAGTCTTTAACTGTGTATTTCTACAGTTTTGTACATTTCACTCATTAAAATAAATTGTGTATTACTACATATCTGTGTTTATGGTTGCATATTTGATATATTTATATTATATTATTGGATATCTGAGATATCTCTGTACATTTATTTGTTATATCTTCACTCTCATTTCCTACCGAAAATAAATCCAGATTAGTGCTATCAAAGAAGACTGCTCTTGATCATTTTTCCAGTGCATGTCCCCAACGAGGTCCGAGTATTACAAGTTGGGTATCGAGCTTGTCTCTCTTGAGGAAAATCATTCTTTCACGCCCAAGAAACCCTCCATGGCAGAAGAAAATAAAAACGACAGAGCATACAATTCTATTAATTTGTTACTTGAGCAAGCTCTTGTTGAAATGGACACTTGACACTGAGGGGGGGGGGGGTGAATTGGTGTCACAAAACTTTTGAAAATTTTCCACTTTTCACAAATTAACTGAACAACACATATTTATTTCATTTTCTCAATCAATATACATAAAATAATAAATATTTTATTTATTTATTTTAACTTGGATAAATACATAAGATCAATCTTTGAATATCATCTTCAAACAATTATGAGAGACCCAACTCTCTGTTACAAGACCCAACTTGTAGTTCTCATATCCAACTGAGAAATGAGGAATCCAACCCTCATAACAAGTCCCAACTTTTTTTTTATCTCAGATCCAACTGAGATGTGAGGAATCTAATCCTCATACAAGACCCAACTTGTAAACAGTCACCAACCTGATAGAATGAACCTTCATTCAATCCATTATATATAAATATATACTTCAACAAATTCAACTTGTCATGTTCTCACCATTCTTTCTTGTTTATATAGTCTTCCAATTGGTGTGAATTTGAATCATTGTGTCTTTTGGTATTTGAACCATTGTACCTTTTCATTTAAAATGATAATATTAATCTTGAATTAATATCATTTTCCATTTTATCCTTTATTCATAATGCTCATGAATTAACTCTCTTTTAATCATGACCGTGTAACAGTTCTTTTGACTTAATGATTTGATCACATACATGGATCAATTGATTATATCATACTCATGCTTCTATTGTGTTCTTTGATCACACATAGATCATATTTTGTCTTTTAATAGATTCTCTGTATTGTTCTAGTGTTAAATCTCTATCGAATTAAATATGTATGAGGCGCTTCCTTTAAACCATTTTCATATGATCATAGGCGAAGAACCAAGAGATTATCAATTTAAGAGCTGCCTCATTTTACCCTTATTTCTCTATTCCATATGACTGCAGGTGGTGACCAAGTGCTAAGATAAATAAGTGCTTGATCACTTATCAAGATCAACAGTCACATTTTAATCACACGATGATATGGACAAATTTCGTTACTTCGGGACTTCATCCTTCACGACTTCCAACCTCTATAATATTTCAAATCTCGGAAGTAGATCAGACGGTCATTATTCGTTCTTCCATTAGTCGGACGATCCTGTCTTGTCCATAAGTTCAAAAAAATCAATGATTATGACTTAATAGAGAGTTGAGATGAACGACTCTCATTTACTTAGGAATTTCGGGACTTCAGGAATTTGTTGGTAGTGAAAATCCCGAAGTAAAACTCCTGGAGTGATGTAACTTGCTGACATCAATTATTGACATGGAACTGACTAAGTGGCTACCACATGCCACTTAGATTTGTGACTTACATATACCTGAAATACCATCTACGCTTTGATACTTGTCATAATCTGATTGCGTCCTTACTAACGTGGTCTGCTGACGTAGATCTCCCGATGTGGCACATATTCTTCTCCTTGATCAAATGGTCAAGATACTATCCAAAATGTATCTCAGATTGACTGTTGAGAGTGACTTCATAATTTTGGCCTTCGGGACTTCAATTAATTTGATCTCTCCACTTCCCAATTCTTACGAAGTGAGATTCCCCAAAGTGTAACCTCCTCACAAATTTTAACCCGAAATAAATGTTGTTTTTTGATCATGATCTTAGATTGATGGCTCGATCTGTTTATGATGCTGCTTTGCCTTGGTTCAAATCCAACGGATGCTATTCTTTGATTATCCTATCCTTCCTCTTTAAAGTGAGCCAACGACTATCGGGAATTCGGGTATTCGAGATCTCAGTTGCTTTTCCTTACTTATCCTAATCTTCCACTTAAAGTGATCCAACGACTATCGAGAATTCAGGTATTTGAGATCTTAGTTCTTTTTCCTTGCTTATCCTATCCTTCCACTCAACTTGATGCATCAGTCGAGAATGGTCTCAAAGCATATCAATGATTAAGAATGATTGCTGATGCATGAGCATCACTCCAAATCAATAAAGCACCAGCCAACCAACAGATTCATCACACATTCAATGGAGAAGGGAGGCGTCAGCCCTCTTGATTTCAAAATTCAAATTGTAGTTGAATGAAATTAAATGTTTTTAAGGCTTTTAATGCCAAGCCATGCATTTGTATAGGTAAGGGATGAATCACCTTGAAGGGTTGCTTGTAGCAGGCCCGTAGCAGGCTTAGGTCGTATTCAGGTCTGGGTAAAATATTTATGAAAACTTGAATGTAATTTATGAAGTTAGGTGAGAGAGGACAGGCTCCCAGAGCCCCTCTTATTGTATTGAGATTTTGTTTTCAGATTTCATAAAAAGGGAAGGTAAGAAAAGAAATGAGCATAGAAGGTCTGGGTAGAGAGGCCTTAGAGGTAGAAGTTATGAGAGAGAGAGAGCTTGAGAGAGTTGAGACTTGTTACAGTCCAAACTTTGTAAATCATCTGTATAGATACACATAGATTAATAGAAAAGCAGCTTTTCCTGCATATTGTTGTTCATGTATTTATGTTTCATGAATGAAAGTTGTAGATGCATGATACATTTCATTTACAGTAAGATGATATATTTCTCTATATTTGTTTGAATTGTTCAATCATTTCGGGTTCTTTGGGATGTGTAAGGAGTGCACAAAAGAACATGAGAAGTTCTATAGCCAATGCAAGGAGTGTGCATCTAAAATCTAAAGAGTTAGAAAGAACATGCCAGGAGGGCACACCAAGAGGATTCACAGACTCAAAGGAAGCCTTAGGGTTATTGAATACTCTGGAGGAGGAAATGTGTAGAGGAAGGCATAGAGAGGAACATAATCACTAAAGGTTCTATAGAGCTCTTCCAGATGGGCATTGAGCTGGTGCAAGTGTGCACGTGAAGGAATCTTTGTCGAGTCTGAAAGAGAAATAGAGTTGTTGAATACTCTGTGAGGAAAATCTCTGCAAGGTGTGCATCGAGCAGAAGAATGCCAAGTGGGCGAGAAGATTTCTTTTCAAGAAATCCTTCGGATATGAGTTTGATGAAATCCTAGGAACACAAGAAGTGCATGGGAGATCGAAATCTTCAAGGAGATCAAGCTTAGAAGGAATAGCGCACAAAGTGTGCGCAAAGAGAACTTGTTTTAAGTTCCAAAACTCAGGAGGTTGAGTGTAGAGTGTATCAGGAGGAGCACTAGAAATATTCTAAGGAAGAGGAAGGGCCGAGTCCCTTAGAGATTGAACGAGTTCAAGAATCTCAGGAGAGATAATGCTTTTCAGAAGCATAAGCAAGACCAAGAGTTGGGCCGCAGAAGGATGAAGTTCGAAGGCCGAGACCTTCGAACGACTAGAAATATTCTAAGTTAGAAGATCAAAGTTCAGGAGAGTTAGCGCCAAGGGATTTGGCTAGGAATCATTAAGGATCTGAATGGATGGTAGAGAATCTTTGAGGAGGAAGCGTCGATAGCCGACAACTGTTGTATCAAGAGAAGCTACGAGGAGAATAACAGTGAGAGTTGTTTAACTCACAAAATCTCAAGAGGAATAGGACCCATTGATCCAAGAGAGATCTGAACCATTGGTTCATTTCATGGGATCAGATAGCGGGACCTAGGAGGACAAAGATCCTTAGTTTCCAAAGTCGTGACATGTGAAATCGCGATTCGATCGCAGTCATAGATCATGGGAGGATCTGGACCGTCTGATTAGAGTCCAGACAGGTGAAAACTTGAATAAGAGGAGATTATATCTAGACCATTGGATCTGAGCGCAGAGGACTGATAGCCATTGGACTCAGAGAAAGGTGCATGAGAGAAGTTATGAAACAATTGGAACTATCCATCATCTTAGAGGACAAGTGGCAGCCGATCCGGGTGTTCGTGGAATTTGACATCGAGAGATTTGCAAGGAGAGGAGGAGAAAATCGTGAAAGGAGAGTTTACAAAATCATCAGAGCTATCCATCAAAAGGGACGCATGACGAGAAGTTAGTATTTTGATGAATTGTGACTCAAAGGAGTCAACGGGAAAAGCCTTGAGAACTTGTGATAGCCGAAATCATGATAGGATTTGGACCATTGGATTGAGACAGGCTGTGGGCCATCGATCTGAAGCATCGAAATTTCATCATTTCAGGAGTCGGAGGTTTGAAGGAGAGAACCATCCCAAAGTCCCGAGTCATGAAGTTTTTTTTTTGCGAAGGAGGAACGTGGACCTTCAGATCTTGGAGCGCCAGGAGCCATTGATTTGACGTGGGAGAATTTCAGGGTTTCAGGGATCGTAAGATCTAAGGTGAGAAGTATTTTGACTTTGTGAGTCATGAAGTCCAAAAATTCTTTTAAGGTTTGGCCCTAGGTCATAGCAGGGGTCATATGGATGCATAAAAGGAGGAGCTAAAGACCCGTTATCCCTTTTCGGGTATCGGGGATTGAAGGAGCTGGGAAACTCAATGTCAAGAGTCCCGATATCGTGAAACGTGACACACTGAAAGTATTGGCCCTAGGTCAAAGGATAAGGGAACATGTAGAGAATCCAAGGGAGGAGCTAGAGGCTATTAATCCCTGTTTTGGGTTTCGGGACTTGAAGGAATCAGGGGAATCAACAACAGGATTCGCGAAGTCATGAATTTCAATGCATCTATGGTGTAGACTTGTGGTCACAGGAGGTGGTCATGTGGGGAAGGATTCAAGGGGAGATAACTAGCACTCAACCCTCATTGGGAATCAACTATTAGGATAATTGAGGTGGCTCATTCGCAAAGTCCCGATATGTGAGATTTCGACGCGCCTTTTTTATAGGCAAGCAGTCACAGCCTGTCATCGCGTGGAGTAAAGACTCGTGTTGGGTGCTTATTCATGTAGGTGGAGTTCCATAAAAGGACCTGTGGATTTGTTTAATAGAGGTTCCAACAGGGACCAGAGAGATGTTCTAGCTCAAGGAGGGAGAATGATCCAGTGACTGGGAGGTCGCAGAACCCTGAAGGGAAGGGGGGGCTGCATCAGGTGGTATCAGAGCTCAAAATTAATTTATGTAGGAAACAAAGGTAATTGAAATACTGAGCCTTGTTTACAGACAATAGACAAAGGAGAGATGGTAAAAGGAGAAATTTTGGTAACATCAAGTGGTATCATAAAGACAAAGATTCATCTGTAGACAATAGGTGAAGGGAGCATAGTACTGACGCTCTGTGAGAAGGTTGTTGGATGGAAGAAGCAACAAAAATTTAAACAATGGGTGAGCTGTGAGAGAAGATGGATATGCTCACAGACGTAGAGTGATCCATAGACTTGCCAGGAAGGCAGGTACAAGGTGAAGATGGCTACTGAAGGCCATGGACTTGGTCGAAGAGAAGGCTACAAGCAGAAGAAGAAAATCCAGAGATGGATCTGGAGCTCAATGAGGTAAGGGTACAAATGGATAAGCTTTTATTTAAAATGCAACAGGATGTAGAAGCACATTGGGTGTATTAATGGCCCATGAATAAGAAGGTGAAGTGGCCAGTTAAGAGATTGTTGGCCAAAAGATAGCGAAGGTTGTTGAGAAGATGGCTGAGGCATGCTGGATGCCTTAGATATGAAGAGGAAGTGGTTCACATCTGTGGGCTAGAGGCTGGACAGAGCCTCAACGATGAGGAGAAGAGAACCGAGAAGGATCTCATAAAATACCAAGTGGGTAGTGAGAAAATTTCATGTTGCCAGGTGGGCAATGAGAAGAGGTCAATGGTTGATCTCAAAGACTGCCAGGGGGGCAGTGAAAAAATCCCATATTGCTAGGTAGGCAAGGGAGAGCAAATGAGGCCATGTGAGAGTCTCATGAACTCAGAAGTGAGTTCATATCAGCAAGAGGAGCTAACAAAGAAGGGTCATAAATACATTCTGATAATTGGAGGAATTGAGATATTCTTTCCACATAGCCCAGTTGAGTTAAGAGCTTGTGTTGCAGAGGAAGTAGAAGGAGAAGGATAGCCAACAATGACTGTCATAGAGGAAGAACAAATTGAGAAGACATCAAAATCTAACCCAGCAGAAGAAGAGCATGCTGATAAGATGCTCACTCCATGGGAGTTGGAGTTGGAGATGCTAGAGGGTTGGTTGAATAATCCAGAGTCGGTAGATGGCTACCATGAGAAGACAATCATGCAGATTGAAAGAGAAGAGCATTCAGAGAAATTTCTCAAAACATTTAGCCATGAAGCTGAACAATAAATGATTGCAGCACCGAAGCCTGCAACATAAAATGAAGCAAAATTACAGTATGGGGAGCAACTGGAAGAAGTTGGAGATATGCTAGTAGGAGAATGAGCAACAAAAAAACTATAAAAGGAAGTGACTGAGCATCAAGTCAGTCAAGAGGATACTACAGAGTTGGAGTATGCAGTAGAGTGGAAATTCAAGGTCACAAGAAATGGAGAAGACAACATGGGGGATCGAGTTGATCTACCCATCGCCAGGGAAGAAAGGTAGTGGTGAAGGTTACATGAAGAGGAGAGCCAACCACAGGAGCAATTGGACAGAGTGATAGAAGAAATAATAAGGTTGATGTTGAGGTCAGCAAAAGAAATTGCCAGTGAGGAGAGGCTGATTAGAGGAAGACCTACAAGAGCAGCAGGGAAACAACAACAACAACAACAAAGTAGTGGAGCAGATGGACAACTCCAGAAGAGAGTTTGGGATCCAGGTGGATTTCAAAAGAAGAACTGGGAATCTCATGAGAAGGAGCACATGAATTTTTCACAGTAGTGGATTATGATGTAGGAGAATCACTCCAACTCAACAAAGCACCATCCAACCAACACATTCAATGCACATTCAATGGAGAAGGGAGGCGTCAACCCTCTCGATTTCAAAATTCAAATTGTAGTCTAATGAAATTAAATGTTTGTAAGGATTTTAATGCCAAGCCATGCCTTTGTACAGGTAAGGGTAGAATCACCTTAAAGGGTTTCTTGTAGAAGGCCTAGATCATATTCAGGTCTAGGTAAAATATTTATGAAAACTTGAATGTAATTTATGAAGTTAGGTGAGAGAGGACGAGATCAGAGATCCCCTCTTGTTGTATTGAGATCTTGTTTTCAGATTTCATAAAAAGGGAAGGTATGAAAAGGAATGAGCATAGAAGGTTTGGGTAGAGAGGCCTTAGAGGTATAAGTTCTGAGAGAGAGAGAGCTTGAGAGAGATGAGACTTGTTACAGTCTAGCCTTTGCAAATCATCTTTATAGATACACAGAGATGAATAGAAAAGCAGTTTTTCATGCATATTGTTGTTCATGTATTTATGTTTTGTGAATGAATGTTGTATATGTATGATAGGTTTCATTTACAGTAAGAAGATACATTTATCTATCTTTGTTTGAATTGTTGAATCATTTCGGGTTCTTTGGGCTGTGTAAGGAGTGTACAAAAGAACACAAGAAGTTCTGTAGCCAGCGCAAGGAGTGCACATTTGAACTCTGAAGAGTCAGAAAGAACATGCCAGGAGGGCACACCAGTAGGATTCATAGACTCAAAGGAATACTCAGGGTTATTGAATACTCTAGAAGAGGAACTGTGTAGAGGAAGGCACATAGAGGAATAGAATCATTGAAGGTTCTGTAGAGATTTGTTAGGTGGGCATTGAGCCGGTACAAGTGTGCACAGGAAGGAATCTTTGTCGAGTCTGAAAGAGAAATAGAGTTGTTGAATAATTTGCGAGGAAAATCTCTATAAAGTATGCATCGAGCAGAAGAACGCCAAGTGGGTGAGAAGATTTATTTTCAAGAAATCCTTCGAATCTGAGTTTGAAAAAATCCTAGGAACACAAGAAGAGAGTGGGAGATTCAAATATTCGAGGAGATCAAGCTCAAAAGGAACATCTCAAAGAGAACTTGTTTTAAGTTCCAAAACTCAGTAGGTTGAGCGCAGAGTGTGTCAGGAGGAGCACCATAAACATTCTAAGGAAGAGGAAGGAATGAGTCCCTTAGATACTGAACGAGTTCAAGAAGCTCAAGAGAGATAATTCTTTTTAGAAGTGTAAGCGAGACCAAGAGTTGGGTCTGTAGAAGGAAGAAGTTCGAAGGTCGATACCTTTGAATGACTGGAAATATTCAAAGTTAGAAGATAAAATTTTGAGAGAGTTAGTGCCAAGGGATTTGGCTAGTGCTCGTTAAGGAGCTAAATGGATGGTAGATAATATTCAAGGAGGAAGCATCGATAGTCGACAACTGTCGTATCAAGAGAAGCTGCGAGGAGAATAATAGTGAGAGTCGTTTAACTCTCAAAATCTCAGGAGGAATAAGACCCGTCAATCCAGGAGAGATCTGAACCATTGGTTCATTTCGTGGGATCGTATATTGGGAGCTGGGAGGATAGAGGTGCTTATTTTCCAAAGTCGTGACATGCGAAATCATGATTAGATTGCAACCATAGATCGTGGGAGGATCTGGACCATCTGATCAGAGTCCAAACAGGTGAAAACATGGATAAGAGGAGATTAGATCTGGACCATTGGATCTGAGTGCAGAGGATCAATAGCCATCAGACCTGGAGAAAGGTGCATGAGAGAAGTTCTGAAACAATTGGAACCATCCATCATCTTAGAGGACAGGTGGCAGCCGATTCAGGTGTTCGTGGAATTGGACATTGGGAGATTTGCATGGAGAGGAGGAGCAACTCGCAAAAGGAGAGTTTATGAAATCATCAGAGCTATCCATCAAAAGGGATGCATGGTGAGCAGTCATTATTTCAATGACTCACGACTTGAAGGAGTCAATGAGAAAATACTTGAGAACTCGTGATAGCCGAAATTGCGATAGGATATGGACTGTTGGATCGAGATAGACCATGGGCCATCGATCTGAAGCATTGTCATTTCATCATTTCGAGAGTTGGAGGTTTGAACAAGAGAACCATCCCAAAGTCCTGAGTCATGAAGTTCAGACTTTGCGAAGGAGGAACATGGACCTTCGGATCTTGGAGCGCTAGGAGCCATTAATCTGGTGTGGGAGAATTTTGGGGTTTCGGGGATCATACAATTTGAGGAAAGAAGTATTTCGACTTCGTGAGTCACAAAGTCCCAAAATTATTTTGGGGTTTGGCCCCAGGTCATAGCAGGGGTCATATGGACGCACAAAAGGAGGAGTTGAAGACCCGTTATCCCTTTTCAGGTATCGGGGAGTGAAGGAGTCGAGAAACTCAACGTCAGGAGTCCAGATATCATGAAACATGACATGCTCAAAGGATTGGCCTTAGGTCACAAGAAAATGGAACATGTAGAGAATCCAAGGGAGGAGCTAGAGCCCGTTAATCCCTATTTCAGGTTTCGGGACTTGAAGGACTCAGGGGAATCAACAACAATATTTATG
Source organism: Picea glauca (assembly GCA_000966675.3). Classification (NCBI taxonomy): domain Eukaryota; kingdom Viridiplantae; phylum Streptophyta; class Pinopsida; order Pinales; family Pinaceae; genus Picea; species Picea glauca. The sequence continues at coordinate 32,045 of JZKD02S1971991.1, forward strand.
AAGTCACAAATTCTGACGTGTCTATTGTGAAAACTTGTGGTCACATGAGGTGGTTACATGGGGAAGGATTCAAGGGGATCTAACTAGCACTCAACCCTCATTGAGAATCGACTATCAGGAGAATTTGCAAAGTCCTGATACACGATATTTCGACACACCTTTTTCATAGGCAAGTAGTCACATCCTGTCATCACGTAAAGTAAAGACTTGTGATGGGTGATTAGTCATGTAGGCAGAGTTCCATCAAAGGACTTGTGGATTCATTTAATAAAGGTTCTAACAGGGACTAGAGAATTGTTCCAGCTCAAGGAGGGAAAATGATCCAGTGACTAGGAGGTCGCAGAACCCCAAAGGGAAGGGGGGGCTGTATCAGGTGGTATTAGAGCTTAGAATTGATTTCTGTAAGCAATGGAGGTAATCAAAATACCAAGCCTTGTTTATAGACAACAAAAAAAGGAGAGACGGTGAAAGGAGAAATTTTGGTAACATCAAGTGGTATCAGAAAGATAAAGTTTCATCTGTAGACAACAGGTGAAGGGAGCATAGTACGGATGCTCTGTGAGAAGGTTGTTGGATGGAAGCAAAAAATAAAATTTAAACAGCGGGTGATCTATGAGAGAAGATGGATATGCTCTCAGATGTAGACTGATCCATAGACTTGCCAAGAAGGAAGGTATAAGGTGAAAATGGCTACTGAAGGCCATGGACTTGGTCGAAGAGAAGGCTGCAAGCAGAAGAAGAAAAATCCAGAGATGGATCTAAAGTTAAATGAGGTAAGGGAAAAAATGGATAAGATTGTATTTAAAATGCAACATGATGCAAAAGAACATTGGGTGTATGAATGACCCATGAAGAAGAAGGTGAAGTGGCTAGTTAAGATATTTTTGGCCAAAGGATAGCGAAAGTTGTTGAGAGGATGGATGAGGCATGCTGAACACCTCATATATGAAGAGGAAGTGGGTCACATCTGTGGGCCAAAGTTTGGACAGAGCCTCAATGATGAGGAGAAGAGAACCGAGAAGGATATCAGAAATTGCCAAGTGGGTAGTGAGAAAATTTCAAGTTGCCAGGTGGGCAATGAGAAGAGGTCAATGGTTGATCTCAAAGACTGCCAGGGGGGCAGTGCAAAAATCCCATATTTCAAGGTGGGCAAGGGAGAGAAAATGAGGCCATGTGAGAGTCTCATGAACTCATAAGTGAGTTCATATCAGCAAGAGGAGATGACAAAGAAGGGTCAGAAATACATTCTGATCATTGGAGGAATTGAGATATTCCCGCCACATAGCCCAGTTGAGAAAAGAGATTGTGTTGCAGAGGCAACATAAGGAGAATGATATGCAACATTGAATGTCATAGAGGAAGAACAAATGGAGAAGACATAAAAATCTACCCCAGTAGAAGAAGAGCATGCAGATAATATGCTCACTCAATGGGAGTTGGAGTTGGAGATGCTTGAGGATTGGTTAAACAATCCAGAGCTGGTAGATGACTGCCATGAGAATAAAGTCATGCAGATTGCAGGAGAAGAGCATTAAGAGAAATTTCTCAAAAATTTTAGCGAGGAAGCTGAACAAGAAATGACTGCAGCACTAAAGCCTGCAATAGAAAATGAACTAGAATTACAGTTTGGGGAGCAGTTGGAAGAAGCTGGAGATATTCCAGTAGGAGAAAGGGCAGTAGCCAAACTACCAAAGGAAGTGACTGAGAATCAAGTCAGTCAAGAGGAGACTATAGAGTTGGAGTCTGCAGCAGAGTGGCAAGTCAAGGACACAAGAAATGGAGAATACAACATGGGGGATCGAGTTGATCTACCCATCGCCAGGGAAGAAAGGAAGTCATGAAGGTTGCATGAAGAAGACAACCAACCACAGGAGTAGCTGGACAAAGTGATAGAAGAAATTAGAGGGCTGATGTTGAGGTCAACAACAGAAACTTCCAGTGAGGAGAAGCTAAGTAGAGGAAGACCTGGATTAGCAGCAGGGAAGAAACAACAACAAAAACAAAGCAGTGGAGTAGATGGATAGCTCTAGAAGAGAGTTTGGGATCCAGGTGGATTTCAACATAAGAACTGGGAATATCATGAGTAGGAGCCCATGAATTTTTCATAGTAGTGGAGTATGATGCAGGAGCATCGCTCCAAGTGAGCAAAGCACCAGCCAGCCAACCAACAAATTCAGCGTGCATTCAATGGAGAAGGGAGGCGTTAGTTCTCTCGATTTTAAAATTCAAATTGTAGTTGAATGAAATTAAATGTTTGTAAGGATTTTAATGCCAAGCCATGCCTTTGTACAGGTAGGGACAAAATCGCCTTAAAGGGTTTCTTGTAGTAGGCCCATAGCAGGCCTAGTTCGTATTTGGGTCTAGGTAAAATATTTATGAAAACTTGAATGTAATTTATGAAGTTAGGTGAGAGAGGAAGATCTCGCANTCGAGAATTCAGGTATTTGAGATCTTAGTTCTTTTTCCTTGCTTATCCTATCCTTCCACTCAACTTGATGCATCGGTCGAGAATGGTCTCGAATCATATCAATGATTAAGAATGATTGCTGATGCATGAGCATCACTCCAAATCAATAAAGCACTAGCCAACCAATAGATTCATCACACATTCAATGTAGAAGGGAGGCGTCAGCCCTCTTGATTTCAAAATTCAAATTGTAGTTGAATGAAATTAAATGTTTGTAAGGATTTTAATTCCAATCCATGCATTTGTATAGGTAAGGGATGAATCACCTTAAAGGGTTGCTTGTAGCAGGCCCGTAGCAGGCCTAGATCGTATTCAGGTCTGGGTAAAATATTTATGAAAACTTGAATGTAATTTATGAAGTTAGGTGAGAGAGGACGGGCTCCCAGAGCCCCTCTTATTGTATTGAGATTTTGTTTTCATATTTCATAAAAAGGGAAGGTAAGAAAAGGAATGAGCATAGAAGGTCTGGGTAGAGAGGCCTTAGAGGTAGAAGTTCTGAGAGAGAGAGAGCTTGCGAGAGTTGAGACTTGTTACAGTCCAACCTTTGTAAATCATCTGTATAGATACACATAGATTAATAGAAAAGCAACTTTTACTGCATATTGTTGTTCATGTATTTATGTTTCATGAATGAAAGTTGTAGATGCATGATATGTTTCATTTATAGTAAGACGATATATTTCTCTATATTTGTTTGAATTGTTCAATCATTTCGGGTTCTTTGGGATGTGTAAGGAGTGCACAAAAGAACATGAGAAGTTCTATAGCCAATGCAATGAGTGTGCATCTAAAATATGAAGAGTCAGAAAGAACGTGCCAGGAGGGCACACCAAGAGGATTCACAGACTCAAAGGAAGCCTTAGGGTTATTGAATACTCTGGAGGAGGAACTGTGTAGAGGAAGGCATAGAGAGGAACATAATCACTAAAGGTTCTATAGAGCTCTTCCAGATGGGCATTGAGCTGGTGCAAGTGTGCATGGGAAGGAATCTTTGTCAAGTCTGAAAGAGAAATAGAGTTGTTGAATACTTTGTGAGGAAAATATCTGCAAGGTGTGCATCGAGCAGAAGAATGCCAAGTGGGCGAGAAGATTTATTTTCAAGAAATCCTTCGAATATGAGTTTGATGAAATCCTAGGAACACAAGAAGTGCATGGGAGATCGAAATCTTCGAGGAGATCAAGCTTAGAAGGAATAACACACAGAGTGTGCGCAAAGAGAACTTGTTTTAAGTTCCAAAACTCAGGAGGTTGAGTGTAGAATGTATCAGGAGGAGCACTAGAAATATTATAAGGAAGAGGAAGGGCCGAGTCCCTTAGAGACTGAACGAGTTCAAGAATCTCAGGAGAGATAATTCTTTTCAGAAGCGTAAGCGAGACCAAGAGTTGGGCCGCAGAAGGATGAAGTTCGAAGGCCGAGACCTTCGAACGACTAGAAATATTCTAAGTTAGAAGATCAAAGTTCAGGAGAGTTAGCGCCAAGGGATTTGGCTAGGAATCATTAAGGATCCAAATGGACGATAGAGAATCTTTGAGGAGGAAGCGTCGATAGCCGACAAATGTTGTATCAAGAGAAGCTACGAGGAGAATAACAGTGAGAGTTGTTTAACTCTCAAAAGCTCAAGAGGAATAGGACCCATTGATCCAAGAGAGATCTGAACCATTGGTTCATTTCATGGGATCAGATATCAGGACCTGGGAGGATAGAGATCCTTAGTTTCCAAAGTCATGACATGCGAAATCGTGATTCGATCGCAGTCGTAGATCATGGGAGGATCTGGACCATCTGATCAGAGTCCAGACAGGTGAAAACTTGAATAAGAGGAGATTAGATCTAGACCATTGGATCTGAGCATAGAGGACTGATAGCCATTGGACTCAGAGAAAGGTGCATGAGAGAAGTTATGAAACAATTGGAACTGTCCATCGTCTTAGAGGACAAGTGGCAGCCGATCCGGGTGTTCGTGGAATTGGACATCGAGAGATTTGCAAGGAGAGGAGGAGAAAATCATGAAAGGAGAGTTTACAAAATCATCAGAGCTGTCCATCAAAAGGGACGCATGACGAGAAGTTAGTATTTTACTAACTTGTGACTCGAAGGAGTCAACGGGAAAAGCCTTGAGAACTTGTGATAGCCGAAATCATGATAGGATCTAGACCATTGGATTGAGACAGGCTGTGGGCCATCAATTTGAAGCATCGACATTTCATCATTTCAGGAGTCGGAGGTTTGAAGGAGAGAACCATCCCAAAGTCCCGATTCATGAAGTTTTGTTTTTGCGAAGGAGGAACGTGGACCTTTAGATCTTGGAGCGCCAGGAGCCATTGATTTGACATGGGAGAATTTTAGGGTTTCAGGGATCATAAGATCTGAGGCGAGAAGTATTTTGACTTTGCGAGTCATGAAGTCCAAAAATGATTTTAAGGTTTGGCCCTAGGTCATAGCAGGGGTCATATGGATGCATAAAAGGAGGAGCTAAAGACCCGTTATCCCTTTTCGGGTATCGAGGATTGAAGGAGCCGGGAAACTCAACGTCAAGAGTCCCGATATCGTGAAACATGACACACTAAAAGTATTGGCCCTAGGTCAAAGGATAAGGGAACATGTAGAGAATCCAAGGGAGGAGCTAGAGGCTATTAATCTCTGTTTTGCGTTTCGGGACTTGAAGGAATCAGGGGAATCAACGACAGGATTCGTGAAGTCATGAATTTTGAATGCATCTATGGTGTAGACTTGTGGTCACAGGAGGTGGTCATGTGGGGAAGGATTCGAGGGGATCTAACTAGCACTCAACCCTCATTGGGAATCAGCTATCAATATAATTGAGCTGGCTCATTCGCAAAGTCCCGATATGTGAGATTTCGACGCGCCTTTTTCATAGGAAAGCGGTCACATCCTGTCGTCGCGTGGAGTAAAGACTCGTGTTGGGTGCTTAGTCATGTAGGTGGAGTTCCATAAAAGGACTCGTGGATTCGTTTAATAGAGGTTCCAACAGGGACTAGAGAGATGTTCCAGCTCAAGGAGGGAGAATGATCCAGTGACCAGGAGGTCGCAGAACCCTGAAGGGAAGGGGGGGCTGCATCAGGTGGTATCAGAGCTCAGAATTAATTTCTGTAGGAAACAAAGGTAATTGAAAGACCGAGCCTTTTTTACAGACAATAGACAAAGGAGAGATGGTAAAAGGAGAAATTTTGGTAACATCAAGTGGTATCAGAAAGACAAAGATTCATCTGTAGACAATAGGTGAAGGGAGCATAGTACTGACACTCTGTGAGAAGGTTGTTGGATGGAAGAAGAAACAAAAATTTAAACAATGGGTGAGATGTGAGAGAAGATGGATATGCTCACAGATGTAGAGTGATCCATATACTTGCCAGGAAGGCAGGTACAAGGTGAAAATGGCTACTGAAGGCCATGGACTTGGTCGAAGAGAGGGCTGCAAGCAGAAGAAGAAAAATCCAGAGATGGATCTGGAGCTCAATGAGGTAAGGGTACAAATGGATAATATTTCATTTAAAATGCAACAGGGTGTAGAAGCACATTGGGTGTATTAATGGCCCATGAATAAGAAGGTGAAGTGGCCAATTAAGAGATTGTTGGCCAAAAGATAGTGAAGGTTGTTGAGAAGATGGCTGAGGCATGCTAGATGCCTTAGATATGAAGAGGAAGTGGTTCACATCTGTGGGCTAGAGGTTGGACAGAGCCTCAACGATGAGGAGAAGAGAACCGAGAAGGATCTCATAAAATACCAAGTGGGTAGTGAGAAATTTCATGTTGCCAGGTGGGCAATGAGAAGAGGTCAATGGTTGATCTCAAAGACTCCCAGGGGGGCAGTTCCCATATTGCTAGGCAGGCAAGGGAGAGAAGATGAGGCCATGTGAGAGTCTCATGAACTCAGAAGTGAGTTCATATCAACAAGAGGAGCTAACAAACAAGGGTCATAAATACATTCTGATCATTGGAGGAATTGAGATATTCTTTCCACATAGCCCAGTTGAGTTAAGAGCTTGTGTTGCAGAGGAAGTAGAAGGAGAAGGATAGCCAACAGTGACTGTCATAGAGGAAGAACGAATTGAGAAGACATCAAAATCTAACCCAACAGAAGAAGAGCATGCTGATAAGATGCTCACTCCATGGGAGTTGGAGTTGGAGATGCTGGAGGGTTGGTTGAATAATCCAGAGCCGGTAGATGGCTACCATGAGAAGAAAATCATGAAGATTGAAAGAGAAGAGCATTCAGAGAAATTTCTCAAAACATTTAGCCACGAAGCTGAACAAGAAATGATTGCAGCACCGAAGCCTGCAACAGAAAATGAAGCAAAATTACAGTATGGGGAGCAACTGGAAGAAGCTAGAGATATGATAGTAGGAGAACGAGCAACAAAAAAACTATAAAAGGAAGTGACTGAGCATCAAGTCAGTCAAGAGGATACTGCAGAGTTGGAGTATGTAGTAGAGTGGAAAGTCAAGGTCACAAGAAATGGAGAAGACAACATGGGGGATCGAGTTGATCTACCCATTGCCAGGGAAGAAAGGCAGTGGTGAAGGTTACATGAAGAGGAGAGCCAACCACAGGAGAAATTGGACAGAGTGATAGAAGAAATCATAAGGTTGATGTTGAGGTCAGCAACAAAAATTGCCAGTGAGGAGAGGCTGAGTAGAGGAAGACCTACAAGAGCAGCAGGGAAGCAACAACAACAACAACAAAGCAGTGGAGCAGATGGACAACTCCAAAAGAGAGTTTGGGATCCAAGTGGATTTCAAAAGAAGAACTGGGAATCTCATGAGAAGGAGTGCATGAATTTTTCACAGTAGTGGATTATGATGTAGGAGCATCGCTCCAACTCAACAAAGCGCCATCCAACCAACACATTCAACGCGCATTCAATGGAGAAGGGAGGCGTCAACCCTCTCGATTTCAAAATTCAAATTGTAGTCTAATGAAATTAAATGTTTGTAAGGATTTTAATGCCAAGCCATGCCTTTGTACAGGTAGGGGTAGAATCACCTTAAAGGGTAACTTGTAGAATGCCTAGCTCATATTCAGGTCTAGGTAAAATATTTATGAAAACTTGAATGTAATTTATGAAGTTATGTGAGAGAGGACGAGATCACAGATCCCCTCTTGTTGTATTGAGATCTTGTTTTCAGATTTCATAAAAAGGGAAGGTAAGAAAAGGAATGAGCATAGAAGGTCTGGGTAGAGAGGCCTTAGAGGTAGAAGTTATGAGAGAGAGAGAGCTTGAGAGAGATGAGACTTGTTACAGTCTAGCCTTTGTAAATCATCTATATAGATACACAGAGATGAATAGAAAAGCAGTTTTTCATGCATATTGTTGTTCATGTATTTATGTTTTGTGAATGAATGTTGTATATGTATGATAGGTTTCATTTACAGTAAGAAGATATATTTATCTATCTTTGTTTGAATTGTTGAATCATTTCGGGTTCTTTGGGCTGTGTAAGGAGTGTACAAAAGAACACAAGAAGTTCTGTAGCCAACGCAAGGAGTGCACATTTGAACTCTGAAGAGTCAGAAAGAACATGCCAGGAGGGCACACCAGTAGGATTCATAGACTCAAAGGAATACTCAGGGTTCTTGAATACTCTAGAGGAGGAACTGTGTAGAGGAAGGCACATAGAGGAATAGAATCATTGAAGGTTCTGTAGAGATTTGTCAGGTGGGCATTGAGCCGGTACAAGTGTGCACAGGAAGGAATATTTGTCGAGTCTGAAAGAGAATTAGAGTTGTTGAATACTCTGCGAGGAAAATCTCTGTAAAGTATGCATCGAGCAGAAGAATGCCAAGTGGGTGAGAAGATTTATTTTCAAGAAATCCTTCGAATCTGAGTTTGACGAAATCCTAGGAACACAAGAAGAGAGTGGGAGATTCAAATCTTCGAGGAGATCAAGCTCAAAAGGAACATCACAAAGAGAACTTGTTTTAAGTTCCAAAACTCAGTAGGTTGAGCGCAGAGTGTGTCAGGAGGAGCACCAGAAATATTCTAAGGAAGAGGAAGGAACAAGTCCCTTAGAGACTGAACGAGTTCAAGAAGCTCAAGAGAGATAATTCTTTTTAGAAGTGTAAGCGAGACCAAGAGTTGGGTCCACAGAAGGAAGAAGTTCGAAGGTCAATACCTTCGAATGACTGGAAATATTCAAAGTTAGAAGATAAAATTTTGAGAGAGTTAGTGCCAAGGGATTTGGCTGGTGCTCGTTAAGGAGCTGAATGGATGGTAGAGAATATTCAAGGAGGAAGCATCGATAGTCGACAACTGTCGTATCAAGAGAAGCTGCGAGGAGAATAATAGTGAGAGTCATTTAACTCTCAAAATCTCAGGAGGAATAAGACCCATCAATCCAGGAGAGATCTGAACCATTGGTTCATTTCGTGGGATTGTATATTGGGAGCTGGGAGGATAGAGGTTCTTAGTTTCCAAATTCACGACATGCGAAATCGTGATTAGATTGCAACCATAGATCATGGGAGGATCTGGATCATCTGATCAGAGTCCAAACAGGTGAAAACATGGATAAGAGGAGATTAGATCTGGACCATTGGATCTGAGTGTAGAGGATCAATAGTCATCAGACCTGGAGAAAGGTGCATGAGAGAAGTTCCAAAACAATTGGAACCATCCATCATCTTAGAGGACAGGTGGCAGTCGATTCAGGTGTTCATGGAATTGGACATTGGGAGATTTGCATGGAGAGGAGGAGCAACTCGCAAAAGGAGAGTTTATGAAATCATCAGAGCTATACATCAAAAGGGATGCATGGCGAGTAGTCATTATTTCAATGACTCACGACTCGAAGGAGTCAACGAGAAAATACTTGAGAACTCGTGATAGCCAAAATTGCGATAGGATATGGATTGTTGGATCGAGATAGACCATGGGCCATCGATCTGAAGCATCATCATTTCATCATTTCGAGAGTTGGAGGTTTGAACAAGAGAACCATCCCAAAGTCTTGAGTCATGAAGTTCATACTTTGTGAAGGAGGAACATGGACCTTCGGATCTTGGAGCGCCAGGAGCCATTGATCTAGCGTGGGAGAATTTCGGGGTTTCGGGGATCATACAATTTGAGGCAAGAAGTATTTCGACTTCGCGAGTCATGAAGTCCCAAAATTCTTTTGGGGTTTGGCCCCAGGTCATAGCAGGGGTCATATGGATGCAAAAAAGGAGGAGTTGAAGACCCGTTATCCCTTTTCAGGTATCAGGGAGTGAAGGAGTCCAAAAACTCAACGTCAGGAGTCCAGATATCGTGAAATGTGACATGCTCAAAGGATTGGCCTTAGTTCACAAGAAAAGGGAACATGTAGAGAATCAAAGGGAGGAACTAGAGCCCGTTAATCCCTATTTCAGGTTTCGGGACTTGAAGGACTCAGGGGAATCAACAACAATATTTGTGAAGTCACAAATTCTGACGTGTCTATTGTGCAAAATTGTGGTCACATGAGGTGGTTACATGGGGAAGGATTCAAGGGGATCTAACTATCACTGAACCCTCATTGAGAATCGACTATCAGGAGAATTTGCAAAGTCCCGATACACGATATTTCGACGCACCTTTTTCATAGGCAAGTAGTCACATCCTGTCATCGCATAAAGTAAAGACTTGTGCTGGGTGATTAGTCATGTAGGTAGAGTTCCATCAAAGGACTTGTGGATTAATTTAATAGAGGTTCCAACAGGGACTAGAGAATTGTTCCAGCTCAAGGAGGGAAAATGATCCAATGACTAGGAGGTCGCAGAACCCCAAAGGGAAGGGGGGTCTGTATCAGGTGGTATCAGAGCTTAGAATTGATTTCTGTAAGCAATGGAGGTAATCAAAAGACCAAGCCTTGTTTACAGACAACAGACAAAGGAGAGACGGTGAAAGGAGAAATTTTGGTAACATCAAGTGGTATCAGAAAGATAAAGTTTCATCTGTAGACAATAGGTGAAGGGAGCATAGTACTGATGCTCTGTGAGAAGGTTGTTGGATGGAAGAAAAAAATAAAATTTAAACAACGAGTGATCTATGAGAGAATATGGATATGCTCTCAGATGTAGAGTGATCCATAGACTTGCCAGGAAGGAAGGTATAAGGTGAAAATGGCTACTGAAGGCCATGGACTTGGTCGAAGAGAAGGCTGCAAGCAGAAGAAGAAAAATCCAGAGATGGATCTAAAGTTAAATGAGGTAAGGGAAAAAATGGATAAGATTGTATTTAAAATGCAACATGATGCAAAAGAACATTGGGTGTATGAATGACCCATGAAGAAGAAGGTGAAGTGGCTAGTTAAGATATTTTTGGCCAAAGGATAGCGAAAGTTGTTGAGAGGATGGATGAGGCATGCTGAACACCTCATATATGAAGAGGAAGTGGGTCACATCTGTGGGCCAAAGTTTGGACAGAGCCTCAATGATGAGGAGAAGAGAACCGAGAAGGATATCAGAAATTGCCAAGTGGGTAGTGAGAAAATTTCAAGTTGCCAGGTGGGCAATGAGAAGAGGTCAATGGTTGATCTCAAAGACTGCCAGGGGGGCAGTGCAAAAATCCCATATTTCAAGGTGGGCAAGGGAGAGAAAATGAGGCCATGTGAGAGTCTCATGAACTCATAAGTGAGTTCATATCAGCAAGAGGAGATGACAAAGAAGGGTCAGAAATACATTCTGATCATTGGAGGAATTGAGATATTCCCGCCACATAGCCCAGTTGAGAAAAGAGATTGTGTTGCAGAGGCAACATAAGGAGAATGATATGCAACATTGAATGTCATAGAGGAAGAACAAATGGAGAAGACATAAAAATCTACCCCAGTAGAAGAAGAGCATGCAGATAATATGCTCACTCAATGGGAGTTGGAGTTGGAGATGCTTGAGGATTGGTTAAACAATCCAGAGCTGGTAGATGACTGCCATGAGAATAAAGTCATGCAGATTGCAGGAGAAGAGCATTAAGAGAAATTTCTCAAAAATTTTAGCGAGGAAGCTGAACAAGAAATGACTGCAGCACTAAAGCCTGCAATAGAAAATGAACTAGAATTACAGTTTGGGGAGCAGTTGGAAGAAGCTGGAGATATTCCAGTAGGAGAAAGGGCAGTAGCCAAACTACCAAAGGAAGTGACTGAGAATCAAGTCAGTCAAGAGGAGACTATAGAGTTGGAGTCTGCAGCAGAGTGGCAAGTCAAGGACACAAGAAATGGAGAATACAACATGGGGGATCGAGTTGATCTACCCATCGCCAGGGAAGAAAGGAAGTCATGAAGGTTGCATGAAGAAGACAACCAACCACAGGAGTAGCTGGACAAAGTGATAGAAGAAATTAGAGGGCTGATGTTGAGGTCAACAACAGAAACTTCCAGTGAGGAGAAGCTAAGTAGAGGAAGACCTGGATTAGCAGCAGGGAAGAAACAACAACAAAAACAAAGCAGTGGAGTAGATGGATAGCTCTAGAAGAGAGTTTGGGATCCAGGTGGATTTCAACATAAGAACTGGGAATATCATGAGTAGGAGCCCATGAATTTTTCATAGTAGTGGAGTATGATGCAGGAGCATCGCTCCAAGTGAGCAAAGCACCAGCCAGCCAACCAACAAATTCAGCGTGCATTCAATGGAGAAGGGAGGCGTTAGTTCTCTCGATTTTAAAATTCAAATTGTAGTTGAATGAAATTAAATGTTTGTAAGGATTTTAATGCCAAGCCATGCCTTTGTACAGGTAGGGACAAAATCGCCTTAAAGGGTTTCTTGTAGTAGGCCCATAGCAGGCCTAGTTCGTATTTGGGTCTAGGTAAAATATTTATGAAAACTTGAATGTAATTTATGAAGTTAGGTGAGAGAGGAAGATCTCGCA
>JZKD02S1972002.1:32771-44435 GCA_000966675.3 Picea glauca
TGCTCTGCAATTCTGAGACTACCTGCCAGAATGAGAACTGGCCTCCTATATTTATACTAATTCTAGCTAACTTCCTGGGCGGACTTCTCATTCTGGATATCTGTCTGTTCAGTATTTATTATTTCTGGCCAACTTCTTCTCTTGGAGGCTAATAACCTAATATAAATTATCTTCTTGAGCCGGCAAGTCTTCTAGGGTTATTAGCCAACTCATTAGGGTTTCTTCTTACATCCCAGAGTATTCTATCCTCGTCAGGTTTACACGTGAAGGTAAACACCTCCCGTAGCTACCATAATATCAACATCTTGTACTGTCTGCTTCACTATGCCTTGCATCACCGCAAGTTCCTCTATTACCCGGAACACTTCCTCCTGCAGTGTCTCAATCTTCTATGTGCGAGCCTTTTGTTCTGCTCTCATTTGGTTTATGTCTAAGTATAGCTTCCTATTCTCCGTGATTGCAACCATCTTTTCTATTGGTGGCAAAGTGCTCATCATCTCTTTAAACTTTCGTGCCTTCTCCTGCAGTCTGCAACTTCTTCTCTATTCCTTGCAACTCTGCATCTTTTGTTCGCTGTGTCCATACTTGTGTGCTTTCTTCATACAACTTGGCACACTCCTCCTCCAAACTCTTGATACTTTCCAGTGTTGTCCTCGTTGTCTTCTCCCTCTGCTCCCTTTCCTCAAGTGGAGAGCTTAGCATAGTGCAGGCTTCTAAGTCTACTATCTTTGTGAAAGCCCTGAAAGACTTCGCTAATGTTCGACACTTTCTCTTCTAATGGAGCATCTACTTCTATCGGGACCTCCAAAATGTCGCTATAAACCTTCTTGATTCCCTGTTGTAGCCTTTCTACTTTCTGTTCAGCCTCGTCCCACTCCATCATACTTTGTTGTATTATATCTGCAATCCTGCCTTATCATTTGTCACTTTGGTCAACTCCATCGTTATCGACTCTGCATGCAAATTTATCTCCTGCATAATACCTGTTTGCAAACCCTTTAATACATTCATCGACAACTGTGAAAAGACTAAGTCAATATGACTTAATGCTTGTGCTTACTCCTGCATCACTGTTGAGGGGAACTCTATAGCCCTTGGTGATATCTTTATCATTCGACGGTCTATTGATACTTCTGATGGGTGAGAGGTCGTCGGTCTTGCTTCTGTAATCTTCGTTGTACTCTTTGTCTGTTCTTCCTCTGTCCTTGGCTCTAGTGCTATCTTGGTTGCTTCCAAAAGCTAATGCAATGAAGCTATTTGCTCCTGCACACACGTGTGTATCTCCTCTTGTTTTTGCGCTACATGCTGAAATGCTTCGTCCATCACTTCCTTTACTTGATCTCCTATTTTTTCTCGGTCATCTTTTGTTAGGGCCTTGGGGGCCACTTCCTTGAATGCTTTCCTCTTCTTGCGTTGGTGTATTGATTTCCCCTTATCATGTTCTTTCCTCTTCTCTCCAGGGCGTGATATTGTTTTTTGTGTGTCTCCTGCACCATTTCCTTGTCCTTCCTAATCTTCTTCTTCTTCTTTTGGATCATTCTCTGGCAGTTGTGTTTTTGGTTGCTCTGTTTCCGGTACTAAGGTTTTCCATTCTTCCTCCCAGTCTTCTATAACCTGTCCAACCTCATCTCCTGTCAACCTGTATCTGGTCGTCAGCCACTGCTGATCTGGGTCCTTCTTGGCTTGGATATACATACGGTGTCTTCCTGCTTTAAAATGCGCAATCGCCTTGTATGCTTCCAATACGTGCGGTAGTATGCGCAGTTTATCATGAATGCTCTGTCGAATTATCTCCTTGTAAACATAGAAAGGGATGTTAATATCCAACTATCTTTCCTTGTGCGCAGTATGCCACAAGTTCACATATCTTGCTACCAAACATGGTTTCTTCGCAACTCCCAGAAATTGAGTGTCTTCTGGCTCGCTCCACGCCACTGATGCAACCAATATCAATAGCCATGCATAATGCAATTATGTTCCTTTATCTTGTACCTCCCTGCAATCCATCTGAGACGAACAAAGTTCGCTCACACAAGAATTATCCAAAATACTTGGAATATAATAAAGTAATCCATATAGGACTGTAAATAACATATGAATAGATAAGATAAGATATATGATGATTTACAATTGAGAATGAGGGCTCGTTTATATACCCACGCAAGGGTGCCCTTAACCAATAGTCATGTCCTTAGAGACATGCCCTTTCATTATTAATAATTATTATTTATTAATTAGTTATTATGTTATGAATATCGAATATCTATTTATATGTATATTTATGTTCATAACACCATCAAGAACTGGTTTACCAAGAACGTCACCCAATTCATTTGTACTCCTGCGACGCACTTCTCAGCTATTGCTATTACACCTATTGGTACTTGGTCTTTGCAACATTTCCTCAATAATTTGCAAGCCAACACCTGCGTTGCGAACCTAACGGTATCATCATTAATACTTGCAACATCCAAACTGCACGCTCCTCTGTGTGTCATACTTATCCTTCATCTTCTTCACCAAGACTTTCTTGTTAGATTTGTCCGTGAATAATGGCAATGGGTCTTTCCCTGTTGATGGTAACAGGGTGATCCGCACAATGAGTTGAGTGTCGATTGACAACGGCCTATCCAACCACAAAAATCCTCCATGGACGCAACTCAATAACAACTTGAAGCAGATGTTGATCTTTGCACTCCTACCAAAATGCGGAATCTCTCATAGATTCAAAATGTTTGTTTTCTCCAGCCCTGTTTCCCACTCCTGTGGATCTACTATAATTGCCTGTGAATCCGAGTTGAGTTTTGTGCGCATGTACTTATCTGGTGCTAACTATGGAAACTTCTTTACATTTTCCAAGTCGTGGTCTACAAACTTCAAATTTCCTACTGCGCCTAACATATCTTCTTCAATGATTACCCCCGGTGGGATCTCTGGTTTGAGAAGTTCATACTTCGGCTCCTTTGGTAGCTTAATTTGATTCATTGTCAGTTTCATGGGTGGCACATAATCCTTTGGAAAGTTAACCGAGCTTGGCCCTGACGCTGACGCTCCCGGGATTTCCTTGAATGCAGGTATCGATGTCTGCCTGGTGTGTTGTTTCTTCTGTTGTGACGAGGCTTCTCATGTCTTCAGTGGTGCCATTACTCTCTACAAATAACTCACGTCTGCAACTTACTTGCTCATCTTTGTCAAACTCGCTCGGTTCTTTCTGTCTTTCTGAATGCTCGAACAACAAATACCTTTTCTTGTTGACCCCTCATCTGCTTTTATAGTCTGTCGCTAGTTGTTTCCATTCTTATTCGCACCCAAATTTGCAATATAATCCACTTGCATTTGCACTCAATTCTTGCCCTAACTCTTCATTAACTTTGTATCCTCTAGTAGGTCATATGCCAGATTTTCCTGTCATGCATGTTCTTTAATGTTTTTCCCACCCTCTACGCAGAACTTTGTCGCAATTCAATCCTCCTTCATGTGCACAACTCCTTCCTCTTTCTACATCTCTGCGACATTTTCTGGTTTATCTCCTTACTAGTTTAACTGTTTGAACAATACCTTATACATAACTTCAACCCAAAGTTGTAAAAATCGCCAAAAAATCGGAGAAATCGCGATTCGAAGAAAACAAGAAATCGGAAAAGAATCGCCGAAAAAATCGGGCTGATTTTTTGGTGATTTTTTATGAAAAAAATGCGAGTCAACAGGGAAAAATCGTCTGCTCAAAAAGTGTGTCAGTTTAAGTTATCCACCACGGTTGTTTTGGGTTTTATTTGACATTTAGCCAAGGAGGAGAGCCAAGCCATCCAACCAGCCAAGGACGAGTTTGTCATTGGGATTTTATGGACTCAGGGGTCAAATTTGTGGATTTGGCATTGGAATTTTGAGTCCACTTCACAGTTTTTGCATTTGGAGGTAAGTAAAAATAATTCTCATTATTTCTCATTTTTCCACCATAGATTTTAATAGGTCAGTGGCAATGAGTTTTACATCTTCAAAATAGATTTTTGATGGATCAAAAACCAGTTTTTGCCATTGTTATGTGACTTTCTTTCTTGCCATGTATGCCCAAAAACGTTTTGGGGATTTTCTTGCTCTAGGTCAATGTAAATTAGATAAAAAAAAATCGTGTTTTTCAGGTTCAAAACCAAGTTTGAATGTTAGATACATCATTGATTTATCTCTGGTTTTTTAATTTTCATTTTTTCATCAATAATACATGCTAAAAAATGATTTGTTTTTGCCCTGGGTTCATATTTTTTCATATTAAAGATGCCAAAGTCACTGGATCCATTCTGGGAGTATGGTGAGCTTGTTAATCCAGGGAATCGACAAATTCTCTCATGCAATCTATGTGTGAAAAAAATGACCGATGGGGTGTACAAGCTAAAATACCACCTTACGAAAATTCCAGGGCATGAGGTGGGTATTTGTCCTAATTCAAGCCCAGAACTCATTGTGAAGGCCACAAAAGCACTTGAAGAATATGCAGAAAACAAAAAGTACACAGAATCCAAGAAAAAAGAAATGGCTTCAAGATCGAAGTCAAGCACACACACTCTTGGGGCAGTGGGAGTGGGGTCTAGTGAGATCCACTCCTCACAGTCTGTAGTGCCTACAGCAAAATCACCATTTTTTGTCCCAAGATCCACACCCGATGCACAATCGTCTATCAGGTCCATGTTGAAAATAAAAGAGAAAGAAGAAACGAACAAAATTGTGGGTAAATGCCTTCTATGGAGTGATATTCCATTCAATTTTGCCAAGAACCCATTCTATGTGTCCATGTTTGAGGTTATTGCTATTGTTGGCCCGGGGTATAAGCTATTAAGCCCCCCACTTATGAGGTGTTGAGAGGGTCCATCCTTCAAAATGAAAAGGTCGATTGCACTCAGAGGTTGCAGGAGCTTCGAGATTCAAGGGAGTTCACAGGATGCATGGTGATGTCAGATGGTTGGACTGATGCGAAGGGTAGGACCCTTCTCAATTTCTTGGTTCATTGTCCCAGGGGGACAATGTTTATGAAATCTGTGGATGCATCTGCACATGTCAAGGATGCGGCATTACTTTGTGACTTGTTGGATGGGTTCATCCAAGAGGTAGTTCTACAACATGTTGTCCAAGTCATAACGGACAATGCTGCAAATTATGTGGTTGTTGGTAGGATGCTTATGTCCAGGTATCCTACACTATTTTGGACTCCTTGTGGCGCTCATTTCCTTGACTTGTTGTTAGAGGATATGGGAAAGATTGATTGGATCAAGGATGCCATTGATTCAGAGAGGAGCATCACAAAATTTATATACAATCATGCTTCTGTACTTAGCTTGATGAGAAAATTCACAGGTGACAAAGAGTTGGTGTGTCCTGCCATCACACGCTTTGTCACTAGTTTTATTTCTCTCCAGTCTCTTTTGAATTCTAGGAGAGAATTGCAGGCAATGTTCCTTTCACCTGCGTGGTGTGCTTTATCATTTAGCGGTAAACAAGAGAGGCAAGCCATTATGAAGCTAGTTGCATACCAAGAGAGCTTTTGGGATACGGTAAAGGAGGTGTGCACCATTAGTGAACCTTTGGTAAAGGTTCTTTGCTTGGTCGACGGGGACAATCCCACAATGGGCTACCTATATGAGGCATCAAGTTTCAGGACATGATTCATTTTTTATGTGTGATGTATCACTAGACATCTTATATATCTTATATATCAGTTTTCTTTCCATATTCATGTGGCAATCTATTTATTTGATGCTATTGTTGCTTTAAATGTTTCAAAAATTTTAAGAAAATGAATATTTTTGTATTTTTTTAAGTTTGTCTATATTTTCGCGATAAATCCGAAACGATGTTTTCTAGACCCCCGACGATTTTTTTGCCGATATGATTTTTGCAACTTTGCTTCAACCTACAGTCTCTTGCCTCAAACTCTTTTATTGTTTTTCTTCTTTTTTTTCCTTTCTATAATACAAGTACTATTATACAAGTACTATAGTACGCATTCTGCGTGCTCAAACTAGTGCGCGGAAGAACGGCCATCCCTATACAGTTTCAGCTAACTATCGTTAACCAATCCTTCCACAACTTCCCCATTCAATTTTTCTAACTGAACAACACTTGCCTCTGTCACAAATCTTATCACATATGGACCCAACCAATGCATTTGGAACTTTCCAAGGTGCTGCAAAAACTTGTTGTCATAGAGAAAAACCAGGTCTCATGTCTATAACTTACTTTGTTTAATGTGTTTGTCATGCCATGCTTTCTCGCGCGCTTTCTGAACTTGCTAATGGAATCCTGCGACAAAATGATCATCCTCCAATTCTACTAGCTCTGATAGTCTTCTTTCTACTACGCCCGAATCAATAAGCTCTATCAATGCGGAAATGCACAAAATCGACACAATGAATTCCATAGGCATAATTGCTTCTTGGCCATACACTAATCTGAATGGTCTCTATCCTGTCAACTTCTTACTTGTAGTCCTATACGCCCATAGCACTGCTGGAATCCTCAAGTCCCAAACATCTCGACTCAAATTACATACTTTAGTCAATGCATGCTCTAATATCTTGTTGAAGGCTTCCACTATTCCATTGGCCTGAGGCTGATAGGGTGTACTTTTCTAGTGATGAACCTGAAATTCCTTTGTCAACGCAACAATTGTATTATTCAAAAAATGAGATCCTTGATCACTCATAAGGATTCTTGGACATCCAAACCTTGTCACCACATTCTCAAAAAGAAATCGCGCAGCAGTCTTTGTGCTGCAATCTCTGACAGGTTTTGCTTCAGCCCATCTTGTTAAGTAATATGTCGTAGTAATGATGAATCTCGCTCCTGACATTGTCACTGGTGGATTGATCGGTCCAACAAAATCAACTGCCCATCTATCAAAAGCCTGCAATGTCACTTGTGGTACTAAAGGCATCTCATCTCTCTTGGATGGCTTCCCAATTCTCTGACAAACATCACAAGTCTAACATAATTCTTTAGTGTCCTTGTGAAGGGTGGGCCACTACAATCATGCGCACAAAATCTTATGGGTTGTTGCTTTCCCTACATATTGACCTCCTGCAACTCCTTCATGTGCCTCTGACAATATCGTATGTCTTTCATGCTCTAATACACATCGTCACAGAATACCATCAGGGCCTAACTTATACAAATTTCCTAGTATTAGTTGATAATTTGTTGCCTTCACTACTAACTACTTCTTTTGCGCAACTGTAAAATCAGGTGGGGCTACTCCTATACTCAAGAAATGGACTATATCTGCAAAATAGTCATCAACCATCTGTACTGCAAATAAGTGCGCATATGGTAGATTGTCATCCAAACTCCCTGCATCTTCCCCTGATAGTATGTATGACAAATGATCCGGTCCTGAGTTTAACTTTCTTGGTTTCACAATTATGTCAAAGTCATACTCCTGGAATAGTAACAAACATCTGCATATCTTCTCCCCCAACACTGGCTTATTGACCAAGTATCTCATCACAGAATGATCTATGTACATTTTATAATGTGAACCCAGTAGATAATGTCTAAACTTCTATAGTGCATACACCATTGCCAATCCTTCACGTTCTGTAGTAGTATAATTTTGTTCCATAGTTGACAATTTCCTGTTGGCAAATGCAATGGAGTGATCTAAATCTCCTTCTCATGGTTGTGCTAAAACTGCGCCTAATGCTACAGATGACACATCCACGTGAACATGGAATTCCTTCTCCCAATCTGGAAATAACAAAATCGGCAGGGTAACTAACTTATGCTTCAAAATGCCCAAACTCTACTGACATTCCTCATTCCATTGAAATTTCACCTCCTTCTTCAACAAATTTTCCAATGGAGTTGTGATCTGCGCATATCCCCTGATATGTTTCATGTAGTACCCTATATGGCCCAACGTTGCTCGTAACTGTCGCACTAAAGTAGGCGGTGGAAAATCAACAATTACAGCAATCTTCGCAGGATCAACCAACAGTCCTTGTTTACATACTACATGGCCCAGCAAAATACCAAACAATGTGCAGAAGATGCACTTCTTTAAGTTCAAATATATCTGAAATTGCCTACATCTATGCAACATCAAGCGCAAAGTTTCAACATGGTCTTTCAACAAACTAAACATTGTCCAGTCATCCAAGTATACTTCCAGGAACTTATAAATAAACTCTTTAAACGCTGCTACAACCACTCTAGAGAATACTGTTGGTGTATTCTTCAATCCAAAAGGCATAAGTGTGTAGTGGTAACATCCCCATTATGTCGCAAATGTAGTCTTATGTCTATCTTCTTGCGCAATCTTAATCTGATGATACCCTGAAAATCTATTAGTGAATGAGTATGCTTCTTGTCCTCCTACATTCTCCAAGACTTCATCTGTAAACGGAGTAGGAAATGGATCATGTAAGCAAGCATCATTCAGTTTCCTCAAATCTACACAAATTCTAATTCCTCCTGTCTTCTTATTCTGAACCACCATCTGACCAATCCACTCTAACTCTGCGACAGGTTCAATAATTCTTGCTTCCAACATCCTGTCTATCTTTGTTTTCACCTTCTGCTTATATACCAGGTTCAATTTATATGGTCTTTGTTTCACGGGCTTAGCATCTTCCTTCAAAGGGATGTTCATCTCTCCTAGCTCCCCAGCAATCCCTTTCATCTCTGAAAATGTAGTCGAGAACATATCCTGATATTAGTGCAGTAAATCAGTTATCTTTTCAATGGTTTCTTCATTCCAGTAGTCTCCTATGTTCGAAAACTTGGGCTTATCCTCTGTACTGATATTCACTTTGCGCGTTTTCAATGGCTTTGCATATACAGCAAATTCAAGCTCTGGACCTTCTACTATGTGTTCTCCTTTTGTTTCTGGTACTTGTAAATTTCTCGGTTCTTCATCCTCTTGGTCTTCTCCAGCAACATAATAGCATTCCAAAACTTCTCGAACCGTCACAGAAGATCTATGTACACTACATATGGGTACTAGTTCTAGCAAGTCTTATGATGTAAGGAACTCCACCCATTGTCTTATAAATTGAGGCATTCACCCATTGCACAAGTTAGTTGGAACTTTGGTGAAATTGCTTGTTGATGTAATATTGTAACACTCTTTTGATTTTGGAATAAAAGAAGACTTTGGAGGTCAAACTAGTGGCTTGGATAGTGTGTGGATGCAAGTGCTTATGACGTGATTTTGTTCTATTATGCTTGTTATGTTATTTTGGTTAAAGTTGGCCTTATAGGAGTACTATTACTTATTACGATAGGATTGCTAAGCTGGTTTGATAAGTGATCTTATTATTTATCTATTCAAGAGATTTTATATGCTCTATTTGTTTTGTTTAACCAATATTGCCTTGAAGTCTTTTTTGTAGGTGATACCACTTTCTAACCTTTTTGCTTACAAGTGTATGAAGCTTTGCAAACCTCACTTGGAGGATTGGATGACCTAGATTGACTCTACCATTCCTCTAAGATCTTTGAAGAATATCCCACCTCATTCCACCAAAGAAAGACTTTGTTGCCCAAGAAATTCCAAGCACAAGCTTGTTCTCTCTCTCCTTCACAAAAAAAATTCATTTTACTTGGTTACTTTCACTTTGTATGCTATATTAGATCTAAATTTGATTTAAAAGTTAGATTTAGTTTCTATTGTTGCATGCATATTACTTAGATCTAGATCCAAGCTTTATTTTCGTATTTAAAAGCTAGATCTCAAGTAGAAATATCACTTTTTGCTAGTATCTTCATTTAGAATTCTAAAGGCATAAAAGTGATTGTTTTTAAAGGGCTATTTCATTGCAAAACCAAGCTAATTAGTGCTCATTTGTTTGTTGTTTTGAACAGCAAACAAAAGTCACTAAAAGAGCTTTTATTTAGGCTTTCTTTAGTGTTATAATTCACTAGTTAGTCTCAAAGTTTACTTAAAAAAAAATTCGCAAGTTTTTGGCTTTAATATTATTTTCTAACCAAAATACACTTTCTAAGTGCTTTTTGGGGCCATTTGATCTCTTCTACTTGCTGTTTTTTTGCAGTTCATTGAATAAACAAGAGCTTCCGACACCCCCAGAAGTGTTTATACCTTAATAAATCATTTGAAAAACTTGTATATCTCATTGCTCCATCTTTATAAGGATCACAAGTCACCCAAAAAGACACCATTGTAACCAAAGAAATAAAAGAGTGGACTACACAGCAACCAGTTTTCTTTACCCCTAGGGAGATTTGTGTCTTGTGGTGTGCTTGTTTATTTTTCTTCAAGCCTTTCAAATTTTGCAATTCATCACCGAAGGAAAGATAAAAATCATCTAAAATTCATCACAAGCACAACAACAATTAGTCTAGATTTCCTTTTGGTAAAGTAATCTTTTAATCGTTAGAATAGATTTCCTTTTTGCAAATTTCAGTTTTGCAATTTTCAATTTTTTTTTGCAAATAAACCAATCCCCTTAGTTCGTCTAATTAAGCTTTACACTGAAAAAGAGGTTGGATAGTGTGGATTTAGTTTAATTAAGAAAATCTTTTATTTCATTGTAATTTCAATTTGGCAAATAAACCCATTCCCTCAGCTCCCCCTAGTATTGTTCTTGGCCCTTCCTCTGCAAGCTTAGTCTCAATCTCTAGAAGTAAGCTCATACAAAACCGGGGCTGGTCAATGTCGATCTAGTTTAACTTAGGGAAATCTTTAAGACCTATTGCTTTTTTTGGAAACGCAAGAGGGTTTGTGTAAGAAATCCGGCAGGAACTGTAAGATTTAGGTTCTCCTTGTTGGATCTCCCACATTCTCTTGGGCTTGTGTGCAAAATCATAGGGATACTCTCCATGTTGGATATTCGGCAAGCTCAACCTTCATTCTAAGGAATAGCCTCTTAAAGGCCACATCTAGATTAGTTTTCTTTTCTATAATGTCGTTTTAAAACTTTAATCATCTCTAAAATTTACAAGGACATTCACATGGCAATCTCCATTTTCAGCAGCATCACATATATTTCACGACTCTTGGCACTGGTCTCATTACTTTACTTTCAAAGCCATTTTCTTCAAGCATTTCTATTTATCTTGAAGTATTTTGTTGCTTATGGTTATTTACTTACAAGTATCAGTATTCATTTGATTATCTTTTATGCAAGTATATCTTTGGTTTTGAGTATCTTTCTCATAAGTAATTTTGGTGAATGAATGAAGGATATATGCTGCTAGTATAGATTCATATTTTGTGTATTGTTCTTTGCAATAAACTCCTAGAATACTAGTTGTGCTAGATTTAGTTTTGAGCCTTAGTATATTTTCTTTAGGGACTACCCCCTTGGCTTCGCTAGGAGTTGGCCTAGACGGAGTAGTCGAGGATTAGGTGACAACACCTTGACTCGAGACTTGCCCCCAAGGACACACCTAGTGGATTGAAGATTTCTTCCACACTACCCGAGGTGTGTATAAAGGCAGCAACAAACCCCATGCCCAAAGGTTTTACACACTCCACCTCACACTCATACATGACTTAGATGGGTTTCTCTTGGAAAACACCCTTGACTTGAGGACTAACTGGCCCAATAGGATGCCTTGACTGTTAATATTATGGTAGTTGCAGGAGGTATTTACCTCCACGTGTGAACCTGAGGAGAATAGAAGACTCCGGAAAGCAAGAGAAAACCCTAATGA
>JZKD02S1972013.1:5606-16327 GCA_000966675.3 Picea glauca
CCGAAATTTTTTCCCGCCAAAAAACCATTTTCCCTCATGTTTGCCAATTTTTGCCTATGTTACCATATCTTCTTCCGGCGGAGATCCTGAGCAAACGGAGACGAATTTTAAAAATATGAGAGAGGTTTTTTGTCACCACAGGCTGAGGAACAAAAACCTTTTTCAGTTTTGTCAACGGAGCTACGAGGCAGGATATTCGAAGGCATCTTTGAGGCCTATTTTTCCAGATTTTCCATTTTCCGTTTCAGTCCCGATCTTTCAGGAGCTGTCACGGCCAGCTGGGGACGGATTTCGCAAAACCGAAAGAGGTTTTTGGCCAACACATGTCCATATACAATATACTCTTTCAGTTTTCTCCCAGGTGTCTTCATTGAATAGAGAATCACGTCTGATCATACCCCTGTTTCACAGCAAAACGGTCCATTTTTCATGGCAGAAAACTCTGAATTTCGTGGGAGTGGTGGCTATTTTTGGCCGAGGCGGTTGAACCGACTCTCGGAACTTGATGGGGACAATCTGCATTATTTATAGAGATGATTTTAATGTAAAAGGGTTGGATCTTCACACCCTGTGGCTATCAAGCTGTAACATTTTTGAATAGATCTGCCATTAATAAAGAAGAGGCACTTTACAGGATTCTTGCGCATGTTTACTGGTGATGTCATTTCTCAGTAAATGTTTTCTTGCTTTGTAATCATCTTGTTTTTCTGAAGCTAATCTTTACGAATAACATTATGTTACAGGATTTATCCCCGATACCCTGTCTCCGATTCTAAAGATTTCAATGTTCATCTTCTAAATATCTTCAATTAAGAGATTCTTAAGTGCTTGTCAGTTGGAGTTATTTTCCTTATCTTTTCTTCTGATCATCATTTTAAATATTAAAGATCCAGTGAGTGTGTTATCTCGCCCTGTGAAGGATTTCTTTGGCATTTCTGGTTGTCTCTCAGATTTGATTAAATACAGACCCCATAGCCCAATGGATGAGTAAGCTGTCTCAACCAATTTATAAACCCTTTTACAACAAAGCCCATTGTTCTCATTAACTAGCCTAATATCTTTTCAAGCAAAGCTAAATTATATAGAGAGATCCCTCTCTGAGTCTTGGAGGGCTAGATCCAAGACTCGAAGTGGTTTTGATGTTGCCTCTGCGATTTCCTTTCAGCCTTGGGCAAATTACAGAGTGCTAACAGGTTCCAAATAAAGTGAATGGGAAATGGAGAATTTGTGTTGATTTCTGGGTAGTCAATAAGGCCACTCTGAAAGACTACTTTCCTCTCCCTTTCATTGACCATGTTCTATATACCTTGTCTAGAAAGAAGTATTTCTCCTTTCTAGATGGGTACAACGGGTACAACTAGATTCTTATAACACCCGAGGACCAGGACAAGACTACCTTTACTTGTCCTTGGGGAACCTATGCCTATAGGGTCTTACCATTTGGATTATGTAATGCCATTGCCACTTTTCAATGAGTATTATTAGGGATATTTTCCGATCTTATTCATGATTGTGTGGAGGTCTACATGGATGAATTCACAGTCTATGCCAACAATTACCAGGAATCCTTAGACAACTTAGAAAAATTCCTCTTCAGATGATAGAAAATGAACCTGTCTCTAAGTCATGAAAAATGCAAAATGTTGTTAACTGAAGGAGTGGTTCTAGGACATCATGTTTCATCTGAAGGGATAAAAGTCGATCCTGCAAAGATTGAGGTCATTGTCAGACTTCCAGCCTCCAAGACTCAGAAAGAGGTGAGAAGCTTTCTTGGACATGCTGGATATTACCGACGGTTTATTGAAAATTTTACAAATATTGTTTTACCTTTGTTTGGATTATTGATAAAAGATGTTGATTTTGTTTGGACTGAGTGTTAGGTTATGAAAAAGGTATAAATATCTTCCTTTTTCCCACATTTCATGATATCATCTTGATTGACTTTTCGGTTATTTAGGAGCAAATAGGATAGAAAATGAATAATATACTCTTTAGCGTTATTGTTGAAATTAGATTACGTAGATCCTAAAATACGATTGGAATTGTCTGGTTTTATTACAAGATTGGTTAAATATTGTCAAACCCAATATAGAAAAGGAAATCTTGAAGATGCGCAAGCTATTGGAGGTTGAGGACTTTATGGCGCAAGGTAGTTTTGAAGATGATTGATTTTCTTATATTGTAACTTTATAATAGTAAAGCAATCCTGAGGATCTCTCGATCCTTAGGATAACTTAATTTACCTAGATTGTTGTAATATATAAGGGGTAAATAGATCCTGAAAATATATAGAAGAATTGCACCCAAGAACTCAGGACTTAAAATTGCTCTGCGTTCACAGTTTCTGTAAATGTTGTACCAACTATGAAATCAATAAAATCTTTGAGTGGTTTTACCATTTCTATATACTGGATTTCAAATAGCAGTGCTTCTAAGGACCAAGGGCCCAGTCTGAAGGAGCTACTGTTCGAATTGTAATTGTATCAGTTTAATTTGTGTTTTGTGATTCGATTCTCTTTTACAGTAGTTAAATGAATGCGTAAGTGTGTTGATGATTTTATGTCATTTGCAAGAGATAGATATTTCCTTAAGCATTAGATGATTTTTGTTCCAATTCCTATTACTGAGATTTGATGCATGACAGTTCCTCATAAGTTCATATGCGTTGTTCCTTTCACTTAGTTTACATTTTCTGTTCCTTTCACTTAGTTTACATTTGTTGTCCCTTTCACTTAGTTTACATTTGCTGTTCCTTTCACTTATTTTACATTTGTTGTTCCTTTCTGTTAAAATATAGTTGTTGTTCCTTTCAATAGAAGTACGATTGTTGTCTCTTTTCGATTATATTACAGTGTTTGTTTCTTTCCATAGATAGAGTAATTCACCTTTTTCCTTTCTCGTAATTTGATTCATAATAATAGTCAATTCTGCAAGTCTTTATTTAGATTCAATTGTTTCTCTTAAAATGAATTCAATAGATTAATTAGTTCCTTTCCATTCCACAACTTTAGATTTCAAATCCTAGAATCTTTAATGAATGTTTGAGGAAATTGATTGTTGATAAACTTAGATTTGCTTTAACTACACGATTTTATCCTCTACAAGATATCTGCATAGACTTTGCCGATATTCTTGAGATAAAATACGAATCCTCAGGTTGATAAATTAATGTTAAACTAAGGCTGTTTTTTGACATATTTAGACCCCAACATTTTGGCGCTGTTGCCGGGGAAGAATTTTAAAGGTAGCATATATTGTTCCTCTGGAGGACGAGGTATTGAAGACGGAAGGTAAGAACCTACGCAGGCAATAAGTAAGATTCTTATGCCAACGCCTACCTCCAGCTGACACATTAAGAGGTTGCATAGGTGTTTTTTTTCTTGATTTTTTTTATTTTTTATGTGAAGTGTGTATGACTAAGAAGAAAGATCTTGAAAAACCAAAACCCCCACCAAAAATTACCAAAGCCCAGGGCTCGGTGCTCCCTAAAAGAAGCACTTTCATAGATGACATCATCCGAAAAGCAGAGTCTCAAGCTTTGGTTGAACCTAGAAAAGGATCTACCCGAATTCCTCAGGTGGCAGTTTCACCAATTGCAGCCCGCACTGAGATTCATAGAAAAATTGAAGGGATTGAGCAAAGATTTCAGAGCATAGATCTTCCACCCCTCAACCCTTTAGAAGAGGGAAACTCTTGTAATCTGGAGGAAGGAGGAGAAACCAACAAGATAGCTAAGATAGACCCACCACTTGATTCTGAATCTCCTGTAAAAGAAGAAGACATACCCGAAATCCCAGATAGAGGGAGTGCAATAAAATCCCCTAGAGGATCAGATAACCAACCAATTCGAATAAAATATCCAGATCAAGAAATCCCTGAAGATTTCTAGCATATTTTCAATCAAATGGCACAACCAAATCCACAATGTCCCCAGACTTCCACATTGGAATATCCGATAGTTGATCCAATCGCCAATGCCCCCATGAAGGCAATTCCCCTACAAAACCTGCCAACCTTTCATGGATTAATCTCAGAAGACCCGGACGCATTCTTATTTGAAATTGATGTCCTATGTAGAGGGTATGATTACACCTTTGAACCCCCAAAATTAAAATTGTTCCCCTCCACTTTGAAAGGAGCATCTCTACGCTGGTTTATGGGATTAAGGGGCAGAACTATAAAATCATGGGATGAGATGAAACAAGCCTTCTTGACAAAATCTTAGGATTATTGTAGAACCAGAGACTCAAAAGATGAAATCTTTCAATTGACTACAAAAGAAAATGAATCATTAGAAGAATATGTCGAGAGATTTCAATATAGTTTACAAAGATCACCCTATGGTATGTTACCAAGTGAAGTACTTAAGGCAACTCTGATTAAGGGTATGAAAGATGAATGGGTAGATACGTTGAATTTGATGGGGAAGGGTGACATTTATCAAGAAACTTATGATGACATCGTCCTATTGTGCATCAGGTGCTCAAGAGGAAGTTTACGGACCAGATCAGGGATGCGTATCCCTCTCACCAGAAA
Source organism: Picea glauca (assembly GCA_000966675.3). NCBI lineage: Eukaryota > Viridiplantae > Streptophyta > Pinopsida > Pinales > Pinaceae > Picea > Picea glauca. Next base: position 10,143 of record JZKD02S1972013.1, read on the forward strand.
TAGTGATACTACCAGCGGGGGTGTTACGTGAGATGAAGTTGGTAATCTCTTAGAAAACTCCAAAACAAATATTATGAGCACTCTGACTACAAAATTGGATGTATTGGAGGCCAAACAGAAAAAAACAGAAGCAAAACAAACGTTGGCCATATTTTGCCACAGATGTAGAAGAAAACATGGTCCACGGGATTTCCCTTTGGATGTGGTTTGGGTTTGCGCTATCTGCACAAAAGATCACTACACATAACAATGATCATCACTTCCTGGACTGAAATCTGTCTTTAGAGAAGTAGAAGAAGAAACAAAGCCATTATATTTGATGGCTCAACGTCGTCAATGGAAGAATCTGCCTCCAAATACACTACATGACCCTTCCTCTTTCTTCTCTGGAAAGTATAATCAACAATAAGATCCTGGTAGCACATGGTAGGGTCATCCGTTTACTAATCAGAACTGGCATCCCCAACAATACCCACCTGCAAATCCCACTTGGAAAAACCATCCCGCTGCAAATCTTGCCTGGCAGAATCAACCAACTGCAATTTCCACTTGGCCTAACTCACAATATCCCACCTCATCTTGGAAAAACTCAAATAACAAAATCTACCCTTCACAGTGGCCCAACATGACTACCCAAAACCCAAATTGGAATCAGAATTGGCAACGCCCCATGGGGATAAACAACCAACCCATGGGGATGGCCCCTCAAACTCAACCTACATTACAAGCACCACTCCAATTGCCCCAAAATCCATAATCACAATTGCACCCTCAATTACCAGCCCAACCTCACCCAAATCCAAATAACAAACCAACTCAAATCATCCAGATTATGGAGAATGGGGAAGGAGAGACCAACTCGGTAGGGTGCAACGGACTATGGTTGAGATGGGGGCACATAATCTCTCCTGAAGAAAATAACGTCTTTCAATAGAAGGAGAATAAAAAAATCCAACAATAACACCCTTGACTGTGGTAATAACAAAAGAAATCGAGTAGGGGGGAAACACAGTTGAATCACAAGATCCTGATAAGGATGCAACACCCTCCCCTCTGTTCCCCGAAAGATTGATGATAGCAAAACCAACCATATATCCTAACTTCGACATTGTAGGGAAACTCAAGAATTTATATATCAAGATTCCACTCCTGCAAGCTCTTCAAGACATCCCGATTTACACAAAAATGATCAAGGAGCTATGTGGGAGAAAGCCCGTCAGAAAAATTAAAGATCCATCATCAACAATACGCATGATAGGAGCCTTGTCTGATCTAATTTTAGGTAGACAAGAATCGGTCAAATATGCAGATCTGGGGAATCCCATAGTGACAGTTCAGATCCAGGGATGTTCTTTTCCAAATACACTAGTTGATTTGGGAGCATCCATCAACATCCTGACTATGGAAACCTGCAATACCCTGGGTTTTGACTCCTTCGAACCCACCAAAATATTGCTGCAATTGGCAGATTGATTGGTAGTTTGACCAGTTGGCACATTACATGATATAGCCATCTCCGTCGACTCTTGGGAATATTTGACGGACTTCCTCATCATCAACCCAAGAAGTGGACTTGAAGGGAATCCATTGATATTGGGCAGGCCATGGCTTGCATCAGCAGATGCATACATAGGATGTCGAACGGGTAATATGACAATCACTAGACTGGGTATCACAAAGAATCTCATTTTATATCCTCCTACTAAGATAAGCCCAACTTTCTTATATCCACAATTTCCACCACCGCGATACCCAGAGAAGGATTTATGAGCCCCTCTTACGCAGGAAGAATCCCTTAGACTTAAAAACCAACAAGAGGATGATGTAATCAATGGGTTTATCAATAGTCCAACCACCATGAGCAACCCGACCTACCAGATGCTCCAAGCTGTTCTAGACTGTGAAGCACAGGGAGACCTGTTGGAATATTTAATGGAACAACAAATTCCAACTACAACCGTTCATAACAACAAACCCATCGAGATTGCACTAGGGAGGTCTCTGAACATCAATGCCAATTTGGATGAAAAACAACAACATAATCTATTTCAAGTCCTCTCCAAATACCAACAAGCTTTTGCAAGGGAATATTCTGATATGAAAGGTATTGATACGCAACTCTGCACACACCACATTTATGTTGAAAAAGATGCCCGACCTATTCGATAGCCACAAAGAAGATTGAATCCTCACCTTAGGGATATCATTAAAGAAGAATTACAAAAGATGTTGGACGTTGATTTTATATATCCCATCTCAGATAGTCGGTGGGTTTCCCCATTAGTGATCGTCCCAAATAAAAATGGGAAATGGCGAATCTGTGTTGACTACAGGGAACTTAACAAAGCCAGTCAAAAAGACCACTTCCCTTTGCCTTTCATTGATCATCTCCTGGATGCTTTGGCAGGAAAGAAATTATTTTCTTTCCTAGATGGTTTTAGTGGGTACAATCAGATTCAGATTTCCCTAGACGATCAAGATAAAACTACATTCACATGCCCCTGGGGAACTTTTGCATACAGAGTATTACCCTTTGGACTTTGTAACGCTCCAACCACTTTTCAAAGGGCCATTCTGAGCATATTCAACGATCTGATAAGTGAAGGAATTGAAGTCTATATGGATGATTTCACTCCTTATGGCGACGACTTCGATCAAGCACTGAATAATATGGAGAAAATACTAGAATGATGCATTGCGACCAGGTTATGTTTAAGCCACGAAAAATGTCACATGATGATGATAGAAGGTGTGGTACTAGGGAATTATATATCTGCAGATGGAATTAGAGTAGATCCAACAAAAATAGAGGTAATCCTTAATCTACCTACACCACACACACAAACTGAGGTACGTAGTTTCCTTGGTGCTTTAGGATACTATCGTAGATTTATGGAAAATTTTGCAAGAACCACTGCACCTTTGCATTCTTTGACTAGTAATTTACAGTTTCAGTGGTCTGACAAGTGTGATGTGGCATTTGCAGGACTCAAGAAGTTGATCTTGAAAGAAACGGTGTTGAGGGGACCAAATTGGAAAATACCATTTCACATCTCCACCGATGCATCAAATATTGCCATAGGCGCTGTCCTCGGATAGGAAGAAGACAAGAAACCTTACGCCATTTATTTTATTAGCAAGAATCTTACTCCATCTGAACTTAATTATACAGTAACAGAGAAAGAGTTTTTAGTTGTTATACATGCCATCAATAAATTTCGTCATTATATAACAGGCTATCCAGTTATTCTGTATACTGATCATTCTGCCATCAGATATCTAGATAATAAACTAATTACTAATGGATGGGACACTCTATGGTTATTACTATTGCAGGAATTTGATATCACCATCAAATATCGACCCGAGAGAGAAAATCTTCTCACAGACTTCCTATCCCACATACCCAAAATAGACGACTCCTTAACAGTCGAAGATCAATTTCTAGACGAGCATCTGTTTGCCATTACTACAAAGCCACCTTGGTACACTGATGTGGCAAATTATCTGGCAACGGGAAGATTACCAACACATATTTCATCAAGGGAAAGAAAACTGATCGTCCAATGTAGCGCACGATTCGCCTAGATCAACAGATATCTCTTCCATACATGAGCTGATCTCTAGATCTGTAGATGCGTATGAGATGACGAAATCTAGGACATACTAAAAGCTGGACATGATGAGCCCTGTGGTGGGCATTTTTCAAATCGTACGATTGGACACAAAATTTTGCAGATGGGCTATTATTGGCCCTCAATATTTAGAGGCGCGAAGAAATATGTCCAGACCTGTGATAGTTTTCAATGGATGGGAAAACCAGGTTAGGCTAATGAAATGCCTTTGAAAGCAGAAGTAGTTGTAGAACCATTTGAGAGATGGGAACTAGACTTCGTTGGCCCCTTCAATCCAAAGTCAAATTAGAAGGCATATATTCTAGTTGCAACAGACTACATGACTATATGGGTAGAGGCAAAAGCCTTACCAAATGCAACATAAGAAGTAGTCATCAAATTTCTTTTCAAATTATTCATACACTATGGACTACCAAGAGAGGTAATTACTGGGTCACAATTTACAACTCATAGAATCACCACCCCCCTGGATAATTATCATATTAAACACAAATTACTTCTCCGTACCATCCATAAGAAAATGGGCAAGTAGAAAGCACCAATAAAGTCCTAGAGGCAATCTTGACAAATTCTGTCTCAACAAACAGACATAATTGGGCTTCTGAGCTCCCAAATGCCTTATGATCTTACCGCACAACATGGCGTAATACCACTAGCTACTCTCCTTATCATTTAGTCTATGGAAAAGAACCGATCTTCCCAATCGAGTTTGAAATGAAGACTCTAAGGATGGCCCAAGAAATCAGACTGGATCTTACAAAAGCACATAAAAAGTGCCTTCAAAAACTCAACGAATTGGATGAAGCACGCCTGTCTGTTGTAGAGCACACAACCATTATTCAACAACAAAGAACGACTTGGCACGACAAGCATATCAAGAAAAAATCATTTAAAAAAGGTGATTGGGCACTCCTCTGTGATTCCAGATTTCAGGATTTTCCGGAAAAATTCCAGGCACGGTGGCTAGGACCATACGAAATCAATGAAGTCCATGATAATGGCATAGTCACGTTAAGCACCATCGATGGGTCCGGATCTCCATTTCGGGTCAATGGACATTGGCTACGACTCTATCATCAGCCGCCCTCAAAAGAATCTTTCTACCAAGAAGTAAGTAAGGATCCTACCATTCAAATTTTGGCTGGCTGGGAAGGTAATCCAGCCACCCCAACTCCATAAATGTTGAATTCTGTTGACACTATACATAATGTATATAATAATATTTTTTTTTTTTTTTTTTGCAGATTTTATTTTTTTTTTTTTACAGTTAGTCGAGAAAATAAGAACTAGGAAGCATAACTGTAATGAACTCAATTAGCAATCTTTTCTGTTCCAAACTCCTACTTCATCTCATCACCCAGACCCTGTCTTTCACAGAGAAATGAATGTATCATGCTCAACAACAACAATTGGGCAACTATAATGAAACTCATAACATTAACAAACCATCCCCTACTTAATTTTGAAATAAACCAACCCATTTCCATTCAAGCAAAAAACATTTCCAGGTTTCTAAAAATTACCTATTCAGATGGTTAAAAACCTAACAATTATTGTTCCTTTGAACGGAACAATTGTCGTTCCCTTTACGCATCCGTTGTTCCTTTTGAACACTTGTTGTTCCCTTTTGCGCGTCCACTATTCCTTTTGAACACTTGTTGTTCCCTTTTGCGCGTCCACTGTTCCTTTTGAACACTTGTTGTTCCCTTTTGCACACTTGTTGTTCCTTTGAACAGAACAATTGTCGTTCCTTTTGCACACTTTTTGTTCCTTTGAACGGAACAATTGTTGTTCCTTTTGCGTGCTTGCTGTTCCTTTGAATGGAACAATTGCCATTCCCTTTGCGCTTCCACTGTTCCTTTGAATGGAACAATTGTTATTCCTTTTGCGCGCTTGCTGTTCCTTTGAACAGAACAATTGTCGTTCTTTTTGCACGTCCATTGTTCCTTTTGCACACTTGTTGTTCATTTTTTCATTCCTTCCCTACATTGCTAATAAAATGCTAAACCATTCCTTTGGGGTACAACTTTCACCAAATAATTTTCACCAACATTATTTTGTGGACTATCTCCCATACCTTGTCAAATTGTTTTTTGGATTACTTTCTTCGAAATATCTTAGACCTTGTTCATAACCTGTAACCACCATAATTCGTTTCTTTTCCCTTATACATACAAATACACTTAAATGATATCTCGCCTTTATATTATAATAAGGATTCTGTGACACACTTTTACTTGGCATCCTTACACTTATTTCTGCCATCTCTTACTCTTAAGGAGTAGATGAGCCTCCCTTCATACATTTCTAAAAGAAAAGAAAAGAAAAGAAGAGCAATCGAATTTCTTTCTTTTCCCACAAAGAATAGGGGGTCTCATCATGAGCCAACCTACCATGATCATTGGATACTAACCTAAGTGACATTCCCACTATGACTACCACACCAGGGCAATGGCCTTTGACATTTTCTTTTGTCAAAGGACAAGAGGTCTCATCACGAGCTGACTTGTTCACTTAAGTTACACTCTAGTGAGTGGAATTATCATCATC
>JZKD02S1972013.1:24031-41117 GCA_000966675.3 Picea glauca
TTCTCATTAAGTTGGTAACTATGTTTTTAGCCTCTATGAGCTATCTGCATAGACTTTGCCGATATTCTTGAGATAAAAGACGAATCCTCGAGTTGATAAATTAATGTTAAACTAAGGCTGTTTTTAGACATCTTTAGACCCCAACACTGAGTAGTGTCAAACTGCCTTTGAAACCCTGAACGCTAAGCTGTCTGTGGCACCAGTTCTTAGAGGGCCCAATTGGAATCTCCCATTTCATATATCCACTGATTCCTCTGACACCGCAATAGGAGGGGTATTAGGGCAGAAAGAGGACCAACAGTCCTATGCCATTTATTTTGTAAGCAAGAACTTGTCCCCTATCGAGTTAAACTACACAGTCACCGAGAAGGAATTATTGGCATTTGTTCGTGCTATCAACAAATTTCATCATTGCATTACAAGTTATGAAGTATTTGTACACACCGACCATTCCGCCATTAGATTCCTCATGAACAAACCTATAACTAATATTCGAGTGACTAGGTGGCTCTTGTTATTGCAAGAATTTAATATCACTGTGCTTGACTGACCTAGAAAGGATAATGTAGTAGCTAACTTTCTTTCCCGAATAAAAAATGAGGACGATGATATCCCTGTAGATGATAGTTTCTCAGACGAGCACCTCTTTTCCCTTTCTGTCAATACCCCATGGTTTGCAGATATGGAAAACTATCTGGCCACTAGGAAGTTACCGTCTCATTTGTCATCTCATGAAAAGCGGAAAATTATTACACAAAGTACTAATTACTCTTGGGTTGGTCATGATATTTTTTGCACATGTCCTAATTTGATTATTTGTAGATGTGTCCGAGAGGATGAGGTACTTGATATACTACGAAGATGTCATGATGGACCATGTGGTGGCCATTTTTTTGACAAACGTACAACATATAAGGTGTTACATTCGGGTTACTATTGGCCTAGCATTTTCAAAGATGTTGCCAAGTATGTGAGAAGTTGTGATAGTTTCCAAAGGATAGGAAGACCTACGTTATCTGACGAAATGCCTTTGCAAGCCCAAGTTATGATAGAACCCTTCGATAAATGGGCCCTCAACTTTGTAGGCCCAATTTCACCCATGTCCCATAGGAAGAACTATATTTTGGTTTGTATGGACTATGTCACCAAATGGGTAGAGGAAAAATCCCTATTCAGGGCTACAAAGAATTCTGTTGTCGAATTTATCTATGAAGACATCTTTACCCTCTTAGGTGTCCCTTGTGAAATTGTTACTGACCAAGGCACTCAATTTACTTCCAATATAATGAAAGAGCTAACAAAGAAATATGGGATTAAAAACCGTAAATCTTCTCCATACCACCCACAAGCCAATGGTCAGGTAGAATCCACAAACAAAGTTCTGGAATCCATCTTGACCAATACTATTCAATTACATTACCGGGATTGGGCTGATAAGCTCCCAGAGGCTTTGTGGGCATATCAAACTACCTAGAAAAATACCACTGGGCATACCCCTTATGAGCTAGTGTACATGAAACAAGTACTTTTACCTATAGAATTCCAAGTAAGGACCTTCCATATTGCTGCATAATTAGGATTGAACCTAGATGAGGCCCAGAAGCAACGATCCCTACAAATAAATGAGTTGGATGAAATCAGGCAAGATGTCATCCAACAAACAATATTAGTCCAAAACCAGAGGATCAAGTGGCATGCCGAGTTTATTAAGAATAAACACTTCCAACCTAGTGATTGGGCCCTATTGTTTGATTCCCAATTCAAAATCTTCAAAGGAAAGCTCACCACCTGGTGGTTGGGCCCTTATGAGGTAGACACTGTATATGACAATGGATCTGTAAAAATTAAAACAATTGACGATTGACAAATCTCCTTTGTGGTAAATGGACACTGACTTAAATTTTATCATAAGCCCATTTCCAGAGAGGATTTTCTACAGGTCATGTCAGCCTACAAGGCATTGGCCTTAGTAGATGGGGAATTCCCCCCTTGTTCTTGATTTTTTTTTTCTGAATTTCCTACTGTACATATGTAAATAGTTTTTGAATTTTGTTAATAATGCAATTCTAGATATTTCTGTAAGTATTTATTTCACTAGGAGTACACAGTTTCAAGGATCCTTCTTCAAAACGTTATTACACTTGAATTTTGTGTTTGCTAAAGAATCAAATGAATATTGACTTACTGTAGTTAGCCATATTTTTGAAAACATTCTCATTTTTTTAAGGCATTCTAAAGTAGTTGCTCTTGAAACTCTTCACCACTGTATAAGGAAGTGATATCATAACTATCAAGCCTAGAGGTCTCTCGTACATTTTTTTCCAAGAAACATGAGTAAGTGAGTCAAGTGTCTTTATCAAAGAGTAACAAGGCGGTCTAATTAGCAGTTAGTCATGGAAACATCACAATAACTACAAAGGAAGAAAGTAATTTGAGCCTAGAGATACCTTTCTGTTCTTTCTCAATGGTACCATCTACTACACACTAAATAGCATGATTATATCATATCTTTAGATAGGACACGTCCGCTTAAGTACCCCTTACATCAAGAAAATCACTAAGTAACATAACGGAAAGTCATCCTCTAACATAAATACCATCCCAATTGAAAAAAAGGAAGGAAAAAGTTGTTTTCAGAGTTGTTCCCCCATCTTCTTGCATAAGCAATCTTATACTAAAATCTTAAAAGATGGAGGGCCAGTCTCTGAGGGTTTAAGAGGCTAACCCATCGGGATACTGGACAGGTCTGCTAGCAACGGGTACCGACCTGTGGTATGACTAGGTAAACCCGCTGGAGTACTAAACATGCTTGCTGACAGCGGGGCATTCTACCTAGTGAGGATGATAATATGACAAAAATAAATCATAAATTTAAACTTGTCCTGATGTACGACATTACTTGTAGACAAAGCTGACATGAAGTATGTGTGGTTAAGGTTAATGAACTCCATCAACTTTCCATTGGGAAATAACTCTAAGACTATCTTGAAACTCTCTTGCCTACCTCTTCTTATCTATATATAGGATCTCTTATCCTATAGGTGGGGCCATCTGCTAACCATCTCGTCAGACCAACCTGTGAAACTTTATTTTTACACTTGACATACTATAAATCTTCGGCTATTGGGGGATACTAACTGGTTTCCTATACTTTTGATTGTGAGGTGTCACAATAATTAGGTGTGGGGGAGGGGTTCATAAGCTGACAAATGATCATTGCATAGAGAAATAAGTATTTGCAAGAATTTTTGTATTATTACCATGATATAGGTTATTACATTGATAGTCATGTTATTTTTGAAATGCTTAACTCTTGTGTGCTATAAATTACTGAACACATACTTAACATACCACTCTTTATCGGTTTATCATTTCATTACAAGCTACATATTGTAGGTTTGACAATACATTTTTATGCTTGCTATAACCTGTTCATTGTAGGTTTTTGACATTATATGTCATATGCAAGAAGATTGAGTGAGCATGGAGCATTATGCCTCTGCTCATTTACCACTGTGATTGTCAAAAACACTTCAAATTTGTAGGCTATCCATTATAAGAGGTGAAAATACACTTAACACAGAGGTACCAGATGAAGTATCATATGAGGTGCCGTATGGGATGTCGTTTCAGGTGCCGAATGAAGTGCCATGTGAGTTACACACCAGTAACTTTCCTAGATTCCAGGTAACCAGAACTCAATTACATTTAATTGAATTGGTTGCAGACATTGATTGTAGATGCTTCACATGTTTATGATCAAATGTTCAAGTCAAAAGACTTGGACATTGATCTAACTACGCATCATTACATTACCCAAAAATATCCCATCGAATTTGAATTTCCCACACATGACATCTCGCACGCACATGTGTGCAACGTACTCCACCATGACTATATTCAAAATTGGGTTGGGCAACCATTATCTCCATTTTCCCTTGCCATTTTCTCTGCCTTGCATTAAGGAATCGCGCCCAACCTCTACCAATTCGTCCCCCATTCAAATCGCGCTCAGACCATGCCCAGTTCATGCCATCTCTTGGCTCGATCACACCCTTTCCTGGTAAAATTTGCCTTTGTCACAATGCCCAGGAGATACGAGCCCTCTTCCTATGCAGATTTGTTTGCCATTCCTGAATTTTCACAGTGCAGAGAAATGTTTTTGTGCGCAGGCTGGGGGCCATTTTTGTCTAGCTTACAGATCCATGATGAAAACCTCTCCATGCAATTCGCCCTTGGTTTCGATGGTAAGACAACACATGTAGGGTCTCTTACCTTTGAAGTCACAAAAGAGTCAATTGCTGCAGCTACAAAGCTCCCAAGAATGAGACATAGATGGTTCAAAAACCACCAATTGTCATGCTCAAGTTATAACAGGGTGTTTAAGCCCGAATTCGAGAGCATTTCAGGAGAAAAAGGGCATGCTAAGGAGTGGATAAAGGAATAATTGATCAACCACCTCATCGTCATCACAAGGTTAATTACATGTGAAGGTAGATACTCTACTTTCAAAGATTGTCATTTTAGATTGCTGGCTCATTTTCTGTTCAACAAACCCTTGAACTTCCACTTCTATTTTCTCAAAATCTTGGAGAATATGTCCTCTCAAGTGAGGAAAAATGTGAGTAACCCCTAGAATAGTCTCTTCCACCATGGCTTGATCAAAATCCTCATTCTTGTCGAACTAGAGAAACATGGGAAAAATTGGGATGCCTTTATCTACCAATTTGCAAACCCTCACTTGATAGTTAAGACCGACACAAAATCACTTAGCCTAAAAAATATCTCTCCATCCAAGCCTCACTCTCCAAGAACTCCAAACCCCCTTGCACAAAGCCTCTCTTTGCCAGAACAATACCAAAATCTTGTTGATATCCATACTTCTTCATCGGGTAAAATGACCAAGAGAAAGGACCAAAAGAAGCCTATTGTTGAACCCATAATGCCTTAACTCTCTCTTGATCCTACACCTAAAAATCTCCAAGAAGTAATGCAACAAGACTTTCCCATCATTCCCACAAACAAGAGGGGAGCCAATCGATTTGGTAAAGGACCATTTTGGAAGAGTACCCGGCGCACAAGAACTAAGCCTTATGCAAAACCTCCACATGCTTCGGATCCTATCCAAGTATCCTCCGACCTTGAGAGACCTCATAAGAAACCTAGGGAAGTTTTTGTGGATGAATTAAAGCCACTAAGGAAAAAAAAATAAGAACCTACCTCACCTTATCGATCCCCCATCAATCCTACTTCACCCATGCCCAATTTGGATCCTAAAACTGATAGATTGTCCACATCCCTCAAAGGATATAAGCCTTCCTCAGAGATCACCGATTCTGTCCCAACCATAGAGGAGCTATAAAAGGAAAACCATCAGCTTCTCCAACAGTTGGAGGAAACAAAGACAATAGATACACACCTTCATCATGACAATGCAGTCCTTCAAACAAAGTTTAAATCTCCTCAACGATTGGTCAATGAGATGACCAAATCTAACCACATCCTTAGAGCATAGCTGAAGCAACACAAGAGGCACAAGGCTAAGTCTTCACAGCAAGAAGGAGAGGCTTCCAAAGCTGATCCTCCTCAACAAGCCTAGTTCCGAGGGGTAACTTATTTTTGTTTGCAGTGGGACCTGCAAAATCGTAAGTGTGGGGGTAATGTTGGGTCCGAGATATGATCACTTTTATGATGGTTATCATACACTTTTTCCGCATGTACATATGTTTTTTTCATATTTTAAAGGAGCTTTTTGAAGAATTTTATGATAAAACAGTATGATCGACATAAGGTACGTGTGATTCATGTTTAATGATTGTATTACGTATAATTCATCATGTTTTATGATTACCAAGATCTAATTCACATTTTTCTGGTGTTGCAGGGAAAAAACACACCACGTTTATGCTTCCGGCACTTGATCCGACACTCCTTCTAGTACTCATTCCGATACTTGATCTGACACTCTGTCCAACACTATGTATTGCACAAAAATGTAGAGCGACTTGGCGGTTATGGTATTGGTGGCTAGGGAATGGGAAAATCGGGCATGTGGGTTTTGTTCATGCTTGCCCCCTCTAGCTACTGTGCTCCTGATAACTCAATTTCAGTTGCTCAACAAGGTGATTATTGGCTCGCTCTGTTTTATCAGTTAGGGCATCATTTATTGTAATTTTCCAAAATTAGAAGTGGTTCGACCCTCCTGTGGTCGACCACTTGGTCTGTAAACGTTATAAATACCACTAAGGTGGGCAGATGATTGTTGAGTAGCATAAGCATTAGAATTGTCAGTGTGATAGACAAAAAAATGATTTTACTCTGTTTTGAGTTTTTACATTGCCAAATTATGCCAGAACTGTGTTTTTAAGTTTTTATGGTGAACTTGTCTTGCTGAGAGCATGGTGTACTTTTAGAGAGTGACTACAACTTGCTGGGGGGCCCACCAGTAGTCTCGTAACTGTCTTCGTGTTTGTTTATGCATTTCATAATTTAATTCTTCTCTTTATTTTCTGTACATGCATATTTTTATTGTGTTAACTAGTTTGTTGTAGTTTAATTGTTTTGATTCTCTTTTGCAGGTTAGAATGATGAGATGTGTTAGCATGCATTGATCTTGTAGATTAGGAACAAACTTGCAAGTCTCTATATTAACCCCATGTGCATTTAGATGTTAGAACATGCTTTGATTTATGATTTTATAGTCAAGTTTAAAACAAAGTTTTAATTAGAATAGAACAAAGTTTTAATTTGGGTTCTCTTCGACAAGGATTTGATGGATGGATAGAATTAATTCCAGTTTTTAATTATAGCTTGCTTATTTTAGTTTTATATAGATCTCGTTTAATTAGTTGTTGGTTAATATAGATTGTTAGTTTACTTTTCAATATCATAGTTTAATTTCTATTTTTAATCATTTCCTTATTGCAGTTTGAATTGTTAGAATAGACATAGCATAGTTTCATTTTATGTAATTTTCTTTCCTAGAATTAAATTGCAATTCTATTTCTTAGTTAATGGTTGAATCTAGTTTTGCTTACATCGTGTAGAAGTATAATGATGATCTCGTTATGTTGTTGATGGTTCATATATGAATATGCAGGGTATTTAACATTGTTTTGTCATGGCTAAACTCTCATTGGATTGTTTAATCCATACCTTTCACTTTGCCATTGAGATTAGTGTTGAGATTATACCACTGGAATTGTCCTTTGTTTTCAAGTGCCATCGAGATATCATCCGACACTAAAGACATTCACACAACCACTAGCATTATATTTGAATTGTCATAGGTTAAAATATAGTTTTCCTTTTTTGGTAGATTAAAGATAGTTTCTTGTTTTCGTAGATTAGAAGAGATAGTTTTCCTTCTTTCATAGATATAGTTTCTTTCTTTCATAGATTAGAATAAAGTTTTATTTCTGCTGTAGGATAGATAGAGTTTTCTTTGATAGATTAGATAGTAGTTTGCTTATTATAGATCAAGGATTAGTTGGTAGTTCTTCTTGCTTTCAATAAAACAAATTTCCTTTCATGCATTAGAAATAGTTTTGCATTGAGCATTTGGTCCTGTTTCCTCTTAGATTTCCTTTCATGCATTATAAATAGTTTTTCATTGAGCATTTAGTCCACTTGCCTCTTAGGCTAGATAGTTGTTCAATGAGAAGTTTTACTTTGATTACTTGCAGTAGTTAGTTTCTTTTGCTTACTTGTCTATTTTCTTTAGTAGGTTAGATAGTCGTATTTTTCTTTAGTAGGTTAGTTAGGTGTCTTTACTTACTTGTCTATTTCTTTAGTAGGTTATTTAGGTGTCTTTGATTGCTTGTCTATTTTCTTTAATAGGTTAGATAGCTGTTTTTGCTTGCTTGCTTGCTTATTTATTTGCTTTCATAGGGTAGTTGCTCAGTGAATGTAGGTTGGAAAGATAAAATAGTTTTCTTTTGTTAGTTGCTCATTATTATGCTTAGTAGTTTGCCTTTGCTTATTGTTGAACCAGTTTTATTTGAATATGGTTTTTGACTTGCTTTTATTAGGACTATCCATCGATCCTTGGCCCAAAAGTACTTAGGTTACCTAATTTCAATTTTCTTAGTAGGGTTTTCTCATTAGATAGCTTTGCTTAAGTAGATTAGCCTTAGGTATCTACCTTCATTAGTTAGACTATACTCCTACAAGCCCTTCTACCTTTGGCATATATTTTTCTACAACTCTAAGTTTACTTACCTTGGGTTGACAATTTAATTAAGGGTTTTTAGTGTATTTTTAGTGCATATAGAACACCCATAACTTATTCCTCCTTTAGGGTTATTTATATGATGGGTAAATAGTTGGGATGGTTGCACCCGTTCCAGCTAATCCTTTGTTTAGTTACATTTACTATTTGTTACATAAATTTACTTAGATTTATCCACTTATTACATATAATCATGTATGTGATGACTATTAGGGCCTAAGAGGCCCCCTCATCATCTCCCCCACACTCAAATCCTTGCTCGTCTCAAGAAAGAGTGCAACAATGTGCTGAGTCTCTACTACTACAAAAGTATCCTTGTGTATCACCCATGCATACCAGACTGCATAGGTAACTTATCTACAACAACCGCCAGATGGATAGGGGGACACACATATATGAGGTTTACTGTGACTAATCTCAACTATATCTGAGTGACAGATCCCATCTCCTCGATCTCCATGTTTTTCTTCCTTCTATCAACTATGATATCTTTTAGGAGGCACTGAAGTTGTTTTTATTGCCAAGTTGGTCGATCAATTCAGACCCAGACTTCTCATGAGATCTTGTCAGGATGTCACTCTCGGAGGGTTATTTATATGGAATCAAAGAGGGTCTGTGCCATCAATCACTCATGCCATTAATTTATTGTCAGTACACATAAGTATTCCACAATTGTTGTATCGAGGGGCTCAATCAGTTCAATGTTCTTGTCATCATATTTTCTTGAACGATCCATGTGTGTATAAAATATCTATCTTGAATGCCTTCGATCACTGCAATGCTCTTTGCAAGTTCTTGAATCAGTTGCTAAAAAAATTTCCCAATCAATTCTCAACATGATCAATGTATGTTTCTCACTCTATCCACTGTTGATCTTCATCATGATTCTTTTTCTTTATGCTTTATAGGCTCTGGAAATGTATGGAGTCTACATCTTGAACTACATGGAGAAGGACTCTTCTACGACTTAACTATCACTTTAAAAATACAAATAATTTTGCCTACGCAAGGATTGAATTTACTAAGCCATAACTCTTAGTAAGACACTTTTTTTTTGTACCAGACTTGTACAAATGTTGTCGACTAGTTATCCACTGATGTTGGTGAGAAAGTGATCTTATATTTTGACTTATATTACAATGTTAGAGAGAATTGCCTTCCATAAAGACTCATGTTTGACCCTCTCCACTTCAAAACATGATTTGACTCAATCGACAATGTATATATATTTATTTTTGACTAAAGTAGTTTTCGACCTGACCTTAAATTCATTTAGACTACTAATACTTTGACTATAAACTAATTATAAGACTCATCCTTCATGCAGTTCTTTTAAAAATTTAACCCCATTTTTATTTTTCTCCTACTCTTTTGGATTGTGCGAGATCATACTTAGA
This sequence comes from Picea glauca, assembly GCA_000966675.3. Lineage (NCBI taxonomy): Eukaryota > Viridiplantae > Streptophyta > Pinopsida > Pinales > Pinaceae > Picea > Picea glauca. Next base: position 33,659 of record JZKD02S1972013.1, read on the forward strand.
TTTCAAGATATATGCTTCTAGACAACGTGCTCGTCTGTTCTTCTATTGATGCACATATTGTTCATAAATTAGTAGTTGTTAGACTATCCATTGATTTCTCATATGTATTCTTCCATTAACTAGATATGTGGTGTTCAGCCAGAAATGATCGACCGATATCTATAGCTTCATTGATGTTCAACATGTCGAAAACAATAAACGATGGGTAACCAAAACAACACCTTTGTGGTATATACCTTGTCCTCAATACCTTCGCCTCTCTCAAATCTGTAAACTCAATATAGTCTTCAACCAGAATTCCTCCTATTAACAAAAATAATTTTTTCTTATTTGGCATTTTGGTCGGGTAGGCCCGCTTGAATTTTTTAAGTGAGCTCGACTACCTCATGTCGAAAACTGATTACTATGTCGAAACTTTTTATAGAGTGCAACCAGAGTATAACATCTGAGTATTGTAGTTCGCCAGAGTGCGACCATATTCCAACTGATTTCCCACAAATATCAGAGTGTGCCATCGATATTAGTGGTATTCTTTACGCAATATTTACATGAGTTGGACCTTGGATGTGAGAAACATGTAGTAGGTTTTTATGTACAAATGGTTTAGAGAGAATCCGCTATTTTCCCCACTTGATATTTTATATCCTTCGTTGTGTGAATTGGTGCACAAACACAAGACTTTGACAATGCTATTAGTAGTGTTTTATCTGGGGAAAGAAGTGTTTTGCAGAATCAAATATAATCAGTTAATAGGTCTTTGTCTAGTCGATTCTATGGTAATATCGACCGATCCAACAACTCAGTCGATTGTCCCTGAGTCAGAGTCATCGACCAAAACTTTCCACGTTTGTCTTCCAATTGATATACAAGATTGGCTAGGGGTGTTTAGTCGAATCCATTAGTGTTATAATTCTTGTGCTGGTATTGTGTGTAAAATAACTTCTCAGCGTCATATTCTTTCTATTGCTAACAATCACCTTTTTTATGTAGTAGTGGGTGAAGAGCCCAACGTTGAGATTCATTGTGATACCATACTCCAACCAATATATTATTTTGACTTTCGTTCACTAATTATTCACTGTAGGTCCTTATGTAAATGTGTTGAACCTGCACATAATATATCTAGCTGGGAATTGACATACAAAGCTGCAGAGAAAATATGAGAAAATAGAAGCAAAAGAGAAAGAATGGAAGAATTCTCATTAACCAAATGAATGAATGATAATTTACACATGATATACTTTGTATAAATCAACTAATACACACTAGGGGAGAAGCCAATGTGCCATAGTGGTGGTCTAGAGTGATCTGGACACACACCAACAGTTATGAGAGTAAATTTCCACCTAATATAGTCTCTCAAGAAGTTACGGGAGTAAACTGCCACCTATTCTGAGTTAACTAGTCTACCAGTCTTCAATTAACTGAATTAAATAGAGTGAAGTGAGGAGGAGATTAGGGAATCGTGAGTAATGTGCTAGTCTAGTGATGATCCCAAGGACAATGCACATTAGTTGGTGATGATCCCAATGTTGCATGGTTATAATCCCAATGTAGCATCTAGACTCCACTCAACTGATCAAACTGAAGTTAAAACTGAAGAGAATATTCTCCTAGAGGAATATTCTTCCTAAAATTTGGGAGACTGGATAATGACTAATAAACATAGGGAAAACCTTAGGAAAAAAAAATACTAGGTGTGTATGAAGTATTCCAACACCCCCCCTGAACATCACTATGGTGAAAATAAAGAATGGGTACCAACAACGAGGCCATGTTAGGTACCCAAATACAAATGATACACTGAAATAAATTAGGAAAAAGGGAAAAACTCATGGGAAACCCCCCCCTCAAAGTACAATGTATGTAAAAATAAGAACTTACAGTTGTTAGGCAACTATGTCCTTCACTCCATGACGACTACGCAAAGAATGGAACTTCTTCTTAGAGAAGGTCTTGGTGAAGATGTCTGCAGTCTGTTCTGCTGAAGGAAATAACTGTAGGTTGATGATCCCCTCGTGTACTAAGTCTAGGATGTAGTGCATGTGGATCTCTATGTGATTCTTCCGTTGCCTCTGAACCAGATCTCTGCAGAACTTCAGAGTGATCTGGTTGTCACACTAGATGACGATCGACCGATGAAACTGAATTCCCAACTTAGTGAGAAAATGTTGTAGCCACATAGCCTGAATGGTTATGTTAACTACCCCTCTATACTCTGCCTCGACTGAAGATAGAGAAATATCATCCTGCTTCTTGCTCAACCAACATATAGGCTCAAAACCAAGACGAAGTGAGTAACCAAATGTGAACTTGCGATCAATGTTACCATCAAACCAATCATTATCGGTGAAATTGATGAGGTCTTGTTATCACTCCATAAATTTCGTGATATTCATGAGCGTTGCTCTCAGGACGAAGTCTCTTGGCTTATTGAATTCCTCAATGATTTTTCCCCTTCATCCATTTTTGCCCAATCCGTCATTCACTTATACACCCCTTAATACCCTGTTCATTCATTTTACTTGACACATATCTCCCGCCAATCTTCCCTGAATAAAACAAAGTTAGATAACCTAGGATAGATAATAAAATAAAATATTAATTAGTTTAATAACTAATTAAATTAATAATTTAAATAATTAGTAATTAGGTTCGTGTGATTAGGTTAGTAATTAGGTTAGTGTAATAATAATACTTTTAATAATAATAAATTAAAATAATTAATAAATAAAACAATTAAAAACATAAAACAAAACATTATAAAAAATTAAAAATTAAAAATAAAACAAAAAACAATAAAATAAAATAACAAATAAAAATAAAACAACAAATAAAAACAAAAACAAAAACTAAATTAAAACTAACTTATACACTCTATATCCTAATTCTAATAATCTCCCCTCCCGTACTTCATACATCATATTCCAATCATGCATCCCATCCCAACCAAACAAAGGAAATAAACGGTTATGCGTATATTTCAGACACCCCATCCCCTCCGACATCTAACCAAAAGGGGGGAGGGGTGGGTCGGTCTGAAAAGTGGTTTTTACTATTACCACGTTTTACCAGCTGTCACCTCCTATTATTTAGGACTCCCCCCCTTAAACCACTTACCATCCTACCCCCCTCTAAAAACCACTTTCCCCCCTCCGAAAACATTTTTACACAGTTTGAGCAGCCGCCTTCCGAGGTAGATTCCAAGAAAATGATGACGAATTTTCAAAATCCGAAGCAGGTGTTTGATCGGAATGGGATAAATAACAATAACCTCTCCCATATTTTTCATATCTATTATTAAGTGGGAGAATCAAGAGCATCTTTGAGCCCTATTTTTCGGGATTCAAAATTTTCCTGTTTGACACATATTTTTCAAATGCAGATCTCGAGTAAACAGAGATGAATCTCAAGGAACTAAGAGAAATGTTTTCTCAGAACAAACTGATCCACACAAATCTTCTCCATATTTTACACATATATCATTATTTGGGAGATACAAACTCATAATTGTAGCACTATTTTTTGCAGCAGTTTGGTCTATTTTGGGGGAATACAGTTCCAAATTTTAATGTAACAGGTTGCTATTTTTGGGGAATCAGTTAGATCCGACCTCCTGAGCCCGAGTGATTATTTTTCCTATATATATTTGTTATTTTTATGTAAAATGGGGGAAAACATGTGGATATAACATATCCATTGATGGGAAGCAACTACCCGAGCTTTATGTAATCAAATTTCAGTAATACAGTTGCAACAATTGTAGGATTCTTGTGTTACTTGTACTGGTGAAGTGTATCTTTGTTTTTATCCTTTTGTTTCCTCTGTTTTTCACATGTAATTCATCAATTTCTTGATTACCCTAAGAAATAAACGAACACAATTTGTTGAAAAATGCACTATGTTTCCGGCTTAGGATAATCTTTATGCTTTCAACTTGACGATTAATTCCAGGATTCTTAATTGCCCTGGTGTAGTATGATCCTCTCACCTTTTTATTCAAAACCATCTCAATTCTAAAAATCCAATTTAGGTGTCTATCTTGCCCTGTAGGGTTTCCTGTATATCTGACTTGATTGCAACTCAGCCCGACTCCATTTCCCAATGGATTTTCCTTGTTGTTCTTGCCAATCCAATTTAAAAACCAAACCCAATACTTTCATAACTAGCCTAAAATTTCATAAGAACGTAGCTAATCAGATAGAGAGATCCCTCTCTGAGGCATACATGGCTAGATCCCACCTTCAAAAGTGGTTTTGTGGTTACCTATGTCTATTTCTTTCTCAGCCTTAGAAATTACAGAGTGCTAACATAGTGGTGACCATACTGGGGAATATTCTTCTGAAAAGTGTATCAAGTTCCAAATCTGATTACTGATGGTGGACAATGATTAGACACATGAAGGCTGAATTATTCACCTGTCGACTCCAAATCAGTTTCAAATTTAAATTCAAAGACTCTACTGGAGGATGACATCAACAACAGAAACATGAAAATGCAATTTGGAAAGATTAGGTATTCAAGTTGGAACTTTATCCAAGATATTATATTCTTTATTGTTAATTATTTCTTCTTTTTTCCTGAGAATATCAAGAAAGTTTTCCAATGTATATTGTATTTGAGAAAAGATCACAGACTTGCATTCCATTCCTTTCCTTTGAAGATTGTAAATAAAAATTATCCTCATGCTTTTGATCTTGGTCAAGACCCTTTTTATGAAACCTATGTTGATCATATCCAACTTAATGAGCCTCAAGAGATCAAGACCAATTTTACAGCTTCTCTACATACTCATGCACCTGTTAAAATTCCAGATAGATACAAGCCTCTCATCTTACCTCCTATACTCCATGATTTTCATGAAAATTATTACAAATATCTTTCAAGGTTTGATGGAGAATATGGTAGCATCACTGTTGAAAAACACATTTAGGATTTTGAACATTTTCTTGATCTTTTTGAGGCTGAATAAGATGATGTCTGTATCAAGAGCTTTTCTCTATCTTTGCAAGGTAAAGCTAAAGAGTGGTTCAAAATTTTTCTAGCTACAAGCATTGGTGATTTCCATCAGTTTGTGAAAGTCTTTATTGATAAATGGGTGATCAAGAGGAATCCTTTTTTGATTTTATAAGAATACAATCATTTGAAAAGACATCTAGGAGAAACAATGCAACACTTTTCAGCTAGATTCAATCAAGTTTACTATTCAATGCTTGATGATATAAAGCCTCCTCCTGGTTTATTACTCTTACACTTCCCGGATTCCTTTGATTTGGAAATGGCGTTTGAATTGAGAGAAAGGAACACTACAACACTCAAATAAATGCATGATATTGCAATAGGTATGGAAGCTATTTTTCTAATCAAAAGGACAAAATTAAAGGCAAAAGAGAAGGAAAACATAGAGAAGGAGCATTTGACAAATTCATAAGTGAAACTAGACATTCTGGTAATCATAATGAAAGAAATGATGCAAAACATTATCATGAGAGATGAACTTGTTGTTCAAAAACACCATGTTCCATTTTTTGCAGAAAAAGAAAGGGTCAATGTTTCTAATCATTTTGTTGCTTATCCTTGGTATGATAGATCAGAAAATGATTTTTTTATGTATTCACTTCAATCCATGGACAAAGATGAAACTCAAAATCAGCGCGTGGAAGAGAAATAAACCGATCTAATGTGTATGCTTGATGGAATTGCTTATATGGATGATTTACCCAAGTATGATCAGTATGATGATGACTATGTGGTCAAAATAGGGGCTAACTATTCAAAGCAACTAGCGGCATGTTTTTGGGAGAAGGAAGCTCAGTTACAACAATTCAAATATAACAATCATCCAATGCATAGAAATCATGATAGCAATGAAGAAAATGCAAAACATTTCAAAGTAAGTGAAAAGTCTTTGCCCTTATGTTTCTCTTCATTTCAATTTCTAAGAGAAAACTATAAACAAGCATATAAGAAAGTTGTAAGCAATATTATGGGGAAACTTTCTTATGAATCAATTTAGGATGTCATTTGTGACATGGAAGCTGTTCTAGCTCTGGAATTGTAGCCCCTGATTTACAATGATTTTCAAACCACAGATGAATTGATGCAGTATAATTTTGTACCATTAAGTTTTGGTTCATTTCAGTTTTTGAAGAAAAATGCTGATAATATCTCTGAAGAAAAGACTGATAAGCCTATAGAAAATCATGTAGTCTCATTGGAGCCATTGCATAATAAATTGCAGTGGTCTTCTCAGTTTCTCCATGATCCAATAGCTGGTGTTTGGGATAATATCTGTAGTCAAAGTCCTTTCCATTAGCTAACTATGAGCCTACAAACATATATGATAAAAACTTGATGAGGCAACCGACTTCATTGTCTTGTTCAAAATGAGTCTCATTACAAAGTTCTTCCAAAAATTTGCAGTCAAATCAGAAATTGTATGATGATATAGATAACATATGTGCAATACCCAATCATGACCTTAAATTTGTTGAATACTTTGAACATCAAGAAATAGGTCATGTCTATCATGATCCCATAGCTATATATGTGGAGGTATTTTTCACTTCAGAGTTCCAATCAATTTCCAGTGACTCTTTTGTTTTTCATGGTTCCAAATCTCTCTGTTGTGAAGATCAAGCTCATAATCAGTTTCTAGTACCCTTAAAAGCTCTAGTTCCGAGTTTTGTTAAAAACAATGAAGGAACTAAGGTATTAGATCAAATATTTGATTGGCTATATTGGATATTTTATATCACTTGAAGTCAAGCATTTAGTGTTAGAATAGGATTGTATATATATAAATAAGCTTACTAGGTAAAAATCTTTTCATTAGTCAGATTTTCAGTGTGCAAATAAGCTCGGTGCTATGAGCATTTTTCAAACATCTTTTCAGTTTCAGTTCAGATTTCAGTACACAGATCAGATTTATGTTTGAAGTTCAACCACATAGGATTCAAGACAGAACAAGTTTCAGATTTTGGCATTAGCCCAATGAACAAGGCATTGATATGCAAAATCAGAGATCTGCAATTCTTGGCATCTTGTAGGGAGAATGCAATCCCCAGATGGAGCCTATGTTATCACTCCATAAATTTCTTGATATTCATGAGTTTTGTTATGAGGACAAAGTCTCTTGGATTATTGACTTCCTTAATGATTTTTCCCCTTCATCCATTTTTTCCCAATCCTTCATTCACTTCTGCACCCCTTACTCCCCTGTTCATTCATTTTACTTGCCACATATCTCCCGCCAATCTTCCCTGAATAAAACAAAGTTAGATAACCTAGGATAGATAATACAATAAAATATTAATCAGTTTAATAACTAATTAAATTAATAATTTAAAAAATCATTAATTAGATTAGTTATTAGTTTAGTGTAATAATAATAATTTTAATAATAAATTAAAACAATTAATAAATAAAACAATTAAAAACAAAACATTATAAAACTTTA
>JZKD02S1972013.1:50762-85909 GCA_000966675.3 Picea glauca
CTACTTATATACTCACGGGTTAGAAATCAAACATAAACTAATCAAACCATAAAAAGTTCATGAATTGGGACGGGAAAAGCATTCTCTTTATTACTTAAAATGAGTCAACTTACAAGAGTTGAGACCGGCCACCGCTCCTTGAACCTGATCCTGGGCTCCTCTTCTTCTGTCCTTCAACTGCTTTTCTTTAAATCTCCTTTGGCATTAGGAAAGGATAAAGGGTTGGGACAATGGAATATGTAAATGGGCAGAGTTTCTTTTCTATATTATTCCTTATCCCAAATGGTACCCCTACCCCTTCTTTTATAGGCTAGAAGGAGCTAGGTATTTGGATGAACCCTCGACCATGCATGGCCAGGAGTTTCAGTTAACGCACCCATAGATTTTTGTTCCATTGGAAACTTTCCTTTTTTCATGCTTTTGTCGGTCCACGTGGGCTGTTTTGGGTCAGCCAGCGTGTACACACGTGCAGTAGTGAGTTAGGGCGCGTGGGTCTTTATTCAAGAGGATTTTCAAAGAGTTGTTCAACAATGTTTTGGCAAAGAAGGGATATGAGTTGGCCTGATGCCAGGTAAGCATGTATGGTGCAATTTAGGGTTATAATATATGTCCCCTAATGTGTGAGGTCAGAAGAGCATCTGATGGTTGAAATACATTACCAATCTTTACTGATGTGCCAAATGATTGAGCCCAAGGATCAGGAATCAGGAGGTGCCATCTACAAAATAACAAATGTCTCACCAAGGCGGGCATACCCATGCTCGGGATAAAAATAGAATCATGGCTACCAATCAAATACATTGTAGATTCATGTCAAATAACTATAAATAGTAGCCGCGAACAATACACAGTGGAGCTACATCTCGAAATCAGAAAGATATACATATAGAGTATCCATCTTCCAGAAGCTGATTCGGCATGATGGCTGGAGATGAGATCTTCAGAGCTTGAGAAACAACTTCAAAATCTTCCAAAACTCGAGTAGGAGTGTAATATGAGTGTACGAATGCACTACCCGGAGGTCTTCGACGGCTCGTCGGTCATGGACTTGATAATATTGATTATCGGACTAAAGGCTTCAGTGATTTCGAACAAGGACTTGATTGGACATTCAGGATGGCCGAGTATGAGGACAAGAGACACATTGCAGAGGGGCCGACTTAGGCTTAGTGACAAACTTCCCTTGGATAATAGCATGACAAGTGATGAGACTCAGGCAACATGTATGTTAATCATAAGTCTACGAAGTAGGAGGCAACGCAAACTCTCCATATGTTTGGAAGAATAACCAAACGGTGGAGGACACAAATATATATAGCGAGAAAAGATTCCTAAGGTCATACTACATCCCATAGTATGATGAACAAACAGATAGATGTGCTTTATCCAAGGGCGACTCATTATGCTGCCAATAAAGAAAATACTTTTCCCTTCCTCTTTTTGGGGTATATTTGATTTTTTTTGTTCTTTTCAATAATTGTGGAAAAAGAATAAAGGAATATTACGTTACAATGGAGGAACGAGTATTGCAAACATACAATCTCAAGGCACAAGGACAAGACTAATTTTCTAGTAAAATGATACTCGAGAAAAATCCTCCGGCGGCTAAAGGTGTTAAGATGCAGAAGCAAACTGTCACAAAGCTAGTGGATAAGGTATGCAAATGCGGTTGATAAAACACACAATGGTAACGTCCTTCGATGTAAGTTTAATGAGCCCAAAGAAGGTAAGCTCAGTGGTTTTTCATATTTAGAGAGTCTGAAAAAACATAAAAGGAGACTCCACTGGGGTATCATTTTTGAAGATAGTCTAGTCGGTTTGAAAAAGGGGTAAACTTGCACCGATTAGATGTCGATTCAAAACCATTTTAACGAGTGTGACAAGGACAAGATCACTCGACCATTTTTTCACTTTTAAGGAGTCTGAAAAAAGCTTAACTATGGACTCCGTCAGGAATATTCTTCTGGACCAATTTAACGAGTGTGAAAGAACAAGGTCACTCGACGATCTTTTCAATTTTAGGGAGTTTGAAAAGAGCTTAACTATGGACTCTGTGGGGGTTTCTTTTTTGTAAGTTTAGTCCCTCAGGCCCTAAAAAGGGGTAAAATTATACGTGAGAGTACTCTTCTAAAGAATGGAAGTTCTATAGACTATACCTTTGCTCGTATAGTTGATCGTCCGGACCGAAAAAGGGGTAAACTACTGCTGGACAAACGTGACTTCAAATTTCAGTTTAATTAGCGTGAAAGGCCGCAAGATTGCTCGACAATCTTTTCATGTTTAGAGGGTCTGAAAAGGGCTTAAAAGGAGACCCGTTAGTTTTTTGGGAGTCCTGAGGGTGAGATCAAGAGCGAAGAAGAATCATGAAAATGAGGCTCAAACTCAAATTCAGGAAAGACTACAAGGACTCCCGAGCCTACAGTGTTTTAGAGATGGCATGGACACCATAATGCAACCAGGACCTACCTAGGGCATCCATGTTCTGGAAATCTCTATCGCCAAGTTGCGACACTTCTAAAGAAGATATGATGGTTCTGTGTCACAACCTGATGGGATCGATCCTATAGCAGAGGAAAAAGACAACGAGACGCAAAAGTCGGGGTAGTAACCTAACCTATATGCTCAAGTTGATTCTTGGAAAAATTTTCATGGATCGTCAAAATTTTCTCAAAACTCAAAAAAAGTGTCCCAATACCCGATCAAATCCCTCCCATATAACTCCTAAATCACTCTAAATGTTTTTTGGTATAAAGAAACTAATAAGGGAGGCCAAAAAAGTGACAAAAAGAGGCCAAAAAGTCTATAAATAGAAGCTGACAGCTCATTATCACCCTTGCTGATTTGGAAATTGACTTTGGAGCCAAAAGACCCCCTTTGCTAAAAACGGTGATTCTGGGAGCCACAATGGATGAAACAAACTTCCACTTGGACCAAGTAAGTACAAACTCCCTTATCTAGCTATTCAATTCTTCAATTTTGCCTTTAAGTTCATTTTTTGGGTGGGCATCGACCTTAAAAAGGTTGGCCCTAGGTACACTTGGGCTGTCTATGGACAGGCCGCGTGTACACTCGGGCAGAGTAAAGTTTACCCGTGTGTACACGCGACTGTCGCCTCTACATCTTGTGTGGACCCCCCTTTTGTAGCAAAAAGAAAACTAAAGAGAAAGTACTGACCCTCTTGAACTTTGTTGTGTTGGCAGGATGTATGTCCAGTGGAGGAAAAGGGAGCATGAAGCAATCAATGAGTTGGTTGCGGGAGATTCGAATGTCGTGGCCGTGTTGATGCAATGTGGTTTACTGAATTTCTTCATGTGTCCATTTATGCGAGCGCAACCAAGGCTACTGAATTCCTTGATTGACTACTGGCACCTTGATGCAGAGGCCTTCATGCTAGAGGGGCAATCACTGGTGCCCACCACCGAGGATATCTATTTTTTGACTGGCCTCTCAAGGAGAGGGGAACCAGTCAATTTCAGGACATTTCCTGCAGGACCAAATAACATATCGGAACTGATAGCTGAGCACTGTGAGGCTGGGACTAACAGTGTGAGCTCCCAGGTACCCATCAGTAAGATCACTAACCTATCACTGCAGGTGATATTATTACTGATTGGACAGATTACCGGTTCAACAGCCTTGCATCAGGCGTCTCACGCATAGATGAACTGTGCTATCCAGTGCTTGAATGCACAGATTTTTGACTGGAGTACCACATTGCTCGAGTGCATGAAGAGGCAATTGACAGATTGCTAACAGTGGACACAAAGGAACTTCGATTTCGGGACTATTTTGTGTTCATTCTTCTTTGAGAGAGCTCCGAGATTTAGTCCTCGGGAAGTAGTATGGGGACATCAGGCCTCTTTTCCTGTAGTGTGTAGATGGGCAGTATTACTGCCGCGACAGGGTGGTGGAAGGACCAATGAGTTCTTCGATGATGACTTCTTTGCGTGGTTGTCATGGCAGATCCATGTGATCCAGGATTACCCATATGCAGGGATAGATTTTTCTAGAGATCCTGAGATACTCATGCCTCCTGGTGAGGAGCGAGGGGAGATGGGTAAGTCTCCACCTTTGTATTTTTTTTTTTTTTTGCATATGTAATTTTTATGTCATTTTTGTTATGTATATCATTTTTTTTATATGATAGAGTATTTGACGGGTATACGTTTGTTGCATGCAGATGTGGGACCCATGCGACCTGTCGATTATGCACAGAACAGGCGTCGTCCTCGGCCAGAAGACACAACTACCACCATCGGGGGAGCAGCAGTAGTAGGGAACCTCCCAGCTAGGGAAGCTGAGAGGGTCCTTAGACAAGTTGAGTGGAACTTCACTACATTCACTCGCACAGTCCCGATGGAAGAGATAGAGGACCTGCCGCCATCCATGCAGCCTCATGTAGTGGGGGCACCTTGGATGTGGGTCTGATTGTTTAGGTGTTTAGCCCATGTTGTGGACTATTATAACAAGGCCCATAGGCCCTGAACCTATTTAGACTTTTTACGTGCCACAAGCACTTACTTGGATATATTTTTGAGGGCATAAGCCCTGCGACTCATTATTAGTCCCATTTTTGAGGCGCCTACGTCCATCTATGTACTCTGGTTGTTTTATGATGTTATATATGGATTTTTGATCTTTTGTGTCTTATGGATCACGTGTGCAAAAATGTATTTACATGCTTATGTCAATGTTTTTTCATATGTGTACAAGATGCCAATCTAAAATTTGATTAGCTAGAGTATCTGTAATTTGGTTTAATCTCCTAGGAACATGAACATATGTAATATAATCAAAATTTTATTCTAAGAGACGTACCCTAAGGAATTGTTGGTGTAAAGTTGGATCATGAACCCGGTATAATATATTTAGCTATGACACAACCAGTTAAGCGTCGAGATAGACCCGGAGATGAGAGATACCCAATGACAAGGCGTCACGAAGCAACTCAATAACTGCACTATACTCGACGACATTATTTGTGGTGTCACCTAAGAATATACCTCCGGAAGATAACAACTGGCCCTGAGGTGTAAAGATTACCCAAGCTGTGGAGGCAAGCCTCTGAGTGTGCCGACTAGCACCGTCTGCATACCCAACGAACACCTCGGAATTACTTGACATTTTCCATATTGACGAAAGATAACATCAATGACACGTCCATAATACTTATGAGAAACTAAAAAGTAATAGTACAAAGACAATACATTTGTTACAAAAAGTTACCCACAATGACCTGCCTATGAGTAATACTTCTTGAGGTAGAGCCCATTTCTAGGCTCTGCTAAAGCATTCCCTTCAAAATCAACCAGATGATAAGCACCCTTTTTTAATACCTCTTTTATGATGAAGGGTCCGAACCACATGGGTTTGAATTTTCCTGCCCCTAGGGGGTCCTTATCTTGGTCATAGACCAGGACAAGGTCACCTTCAGAGAAAATCTGAGGACGAACGAACCTATCATACTGACACTTGACCTTATGTTTGTGAGCCTCGTTGGCTAGGGATGCATCATGACGCTGCTCATTGAACTGCTCAAGGTGTACTGACCGTTCTTCAAGTGGAGAAGTGTCTAGCAATAATTGTACTACCAATTTTAGAGATGGGATCTGAAATTCGATGGGCAGGACTGCCTCCAACCCGTAAACGATTTGAAAAGGTGAGAAACCGGTTGCAGTCTTAATAGATGTTTGGTAAGCCCATAATGTCGAGTATAACATCAAATGCCAATTTGACTTGGCTGAGTTGATAGTTCGCTGTAGAATAGTCTTAAGAGTTTTGTTTACAGCTTCCACCTGCCCATTGGCTTGGGGGTAGTAGGGTGATGAATTCTCTTGCCGTAACCCAAGCTTTGATGTTAATTCAGTCATCATTTGGTTTTGAAAGTGACTACCATGGTCAGTAACAATCTCTCTTGGGACGCCGAACCTTGCTATGATCTGGTTGAATAAAAAGAGAGCTGCAGTATCTCCATCATCTTTAAATGTTGGCATAACTTCGACCCACTTAGCGAAGTATTCTACAGCTACGATGATATAGCGGTGCCCCCTTGCTGACGGGGGGTTGAAAGTAGTGTAATCAATCCCCCACTTGGTGAAGGGTCCAACTGTGATGACAGGAAACATAGGAGCGAGATGTGCCCTCATCTTCTGAGAGAATACTTCGCATGGATGGCACTTCTTGACCGATTCTATACAATCTTTGATAAGTGTCAGCCAGAAGTAACCTGCTCGTAGAATCTTTTGGGCTGTTTCCAACCCAGACAAATGACCGCCACAAGATCCAGTATGGAAATCATTGAGCACGATGACTACCTCCTCATGTATGAGACATTGACGTAAGATGCAATCTACACCTCTCTGATACAATGTATCATTGAGTATGAGATAATTCTTAGCCTGATGGCGTATACGCCAACGCTCATCACGAGAAGTAGAAGTGGGGCACTTCAAAGTTTGGAGATAGATAAGTATATCTCCGTAACAGGGATCTGAAGATGTGATCAAAAACATATCTCCCCAGATAGGCGATTCTTCAGGCACAACGTCACCTGACTCAACCGAAAGTTCCGAAATAAGCTCTGCGAAGACCAATGACTTTTTGGACTTTGCTAAAACGAAGTCTAAGTCAAATTCCTGGAGGATGACTATCCATCTACTGATTTTTCCACCTATAAACTGTCGTGTCAACATGTACTAGAATGGATTCACGACAACAATGACGGTGGTCTTGCGAAACAGAGCATAATGACGGAACCGTTAAACAGCATGAACTACTACCAACACAAGTTTTTCGATATGAGAATAATTAATTTATGGTCCTACGAGGCCTCAACTCAGGTAATAGATCACGTATTCTGAGAACAAATCATCTTCCTGAACTAAAACCATGCCAATGGTGGACTCTGCGACAACCAAATATAATAAGAAATCTTTGTTATAGTTAGGTGGCCGTAGCAGAGGTGCTGTTGTGAGGGCGTGTTTTAATGCATTGAAAGAGAATTGAGCGGCTTCGTCCTAGTAAAAAGGAACGTCTTTCTTCAGTAGGCGCATAAAACCCTTGGTGATTTCGGCATAGTTGGCGATGAAGCATCGTAAAAAGTTCGCCTTGCCTTGTAGACTCTGAAGTTGTAGGATTGTGTGTTGGGGGGGGGGGGCAACTGAATTATTGCCTCCACCTTGAGAGGATCGACCATGATCCCTGTTGTTGATACGATGAAACCTAACAACCGTCTTGACATGATGCAGAAGCTGCACTTGTTTGGATTCAAGCGAATCCTAAAGTAGTGACAACGTTCAAAGATTAGTCTAAGGTGTGTAGGATGATCAGTTCTCTTGTGAGATCGTGATGCTAAATCATCTAGATAGGCCTCGACTATATGCTTGAGATCATGAAAAGAAAAAGACATGGCCCGCTGGAAGGTGGCTCCAGCATTTTGAAGACCAAATGGCATCTTACGATATGCGAATGTACCCCACGGACAAATGAATGTCGTTTTGTGTTAGTCCTTGGGTTTGATTTGGATTTGATTATATCCCAAAAAAACATCCATGAAAAAAAAGGCTTCGCAACCAACACATTCATCAATGATCTGGTCAATGAATGGTGTTGGAAAATTATCTTTGGGACATGCCTTGTTCAAATCATGGAAATCGGTACATACACGAATCGTGCCTTGTTTTTTATTGACCAACATAGGATTTGACACCCATTTAGTAAAATGGATAGGGTAGATAAAACCTTCCTTTAGAAATTTCTCAACCTCAATCTTGATGGCTGCTACTTTCTTAGGATTAACTAGACGAAGCTTCTGTCGAACAGGCTTGGCATCAAGATACGTTGTGATTTCATGTTCAACTATTTTTGGATCGATACCTGGCATTTCCTCATAAGACCAGGCAAAAACATCGCGGAATTCTTTGAAAAGATCCGTGTAGATTTGAATCTCTTTGGGGGAGCAATCTGCTCCGACGAAGACGTTCTCCACAACGCTAGGGTTTCGGGAGATGTTGATTGGTATAGTTTCAACGATAGTTTCCATATTTCCCTCAGCATAAATTTCATGTGTAGCTAAGATATTAATGGGACACGGCTGATCTCCCGTCATGGTCACGATGAATTCTCCTTCTTCGATTCGGCTTAACTCTGGGAGAAAATATGATCTATGATGAAGATCTTCCCAAGATTTGTCCGAACTAGTCATTTCTTCGATTACTGCTTCATCAGAAGGCAAGACTATGTCTAACGAATCGACGTTAGCGAGAGAACCCTGAGCCCAAATAGGTTCTAGAAGTGGATCTAAATCTTGTGCAGGAGTCAAATCAGTGTTAGCTGAAGCTTGCTGGACTAAAGAGTATGCTACTTCAGCGACATACAAGGGCATGCACATGCCTTGGTGCCCTGTATCATCCATCGTGGTTGATGGGAAAGGAAGAATCCATGGATCCTTGAAGTAAGTCATGCAGAACGATGAAACTTGAAAAATCTCAACCTTATGGTGATTAGATATAAATTTGATATCGCCCTGTGGAGGTGGGTAATCGAAGATACCCATCAAAGATGGGCACAAACCAACTCCTACGTTGACTACACCTGGTTGAGGATTATCAATCAGCGGGACCGTGGATGCCCCCAAAGCTGGGTCAGGTCTAGAGAAAGACAATCGATCGATGGTCACTATCCAACCCTCGTGTGGAAACAACAAGACCCGGAAAACTGTAGCAACCATAGCTTGCATAGCATAAGTCCAACTACATCCTAACAAGAGGTTATAGTCGAGGGGAGCATCGACTACCTCTACTTCGACACACATGGTATTCCCCCCTAACTGCATGGGGAAAGAAGGAACGATGCCATGTGGTCGGAACGAACGACCGTCGAAAGAAGTGAGGAGAGTAGGTGATGGAGACAAAATGGGCTGGCCAATGGCCTTCCAACATGCCAACGAAATAATGCATGTTGAGGTGCCCTCGTCGACCACTGTGCGAAAGATATTCTGTGTAAAAGTTTTCGTGGGGTAAGCCACTACTATTTGAAACACTTTGTGTTAAGGTAGATGAGGTTTTAAGTCGGTTGTATCTAACATGATGGTACCCGGATTACAAGTCTCAGTAGAGCTCAAAGCGGTTAACTAGGATTTTCTCTGAGAAGGGAAACTTTGGAGGACCTCCAAAGTAGACATTGCACAAGGGGTTTGTGATAAATCTTCCACCACAGAGTAGTTCTGGGTGGCCCTTGTGTTTGGGTTATGAGAAGCCTTTTTAAATGCACCTTTTGGAATGCATGTCATTATTTCTCCCAACGTCTTCTCAATCTGTAGAGGAAGAGATGGGAGGTCAACTTCTTTACCCTTCTTAGAAGCGCTTGGTTTACTATAATCGTGCACTCTAGTCGATATGAAAGCATCACCCCTAACCATATATACGTTTGCAGATGAAGGGTTGTTCGGAGGTGGGCAGTTTTCTTGGCTTCCCCCTTCCGTACTTGCAGAGGATTGAGTTGGATTTTGCCCATGCTGAAATGGGTTCGTCAACACTGCCTGTTGTTGCTGTGTGACAAATTTTTGGGCCTCTGCAAGCCAAGGACATAGATGGTTCAGGTGGTCTTCCGCACACAAGTTGCATGGATACCTTGCCTTTCATTTTTCAGTGTTGTCCCTGCCAGCATTATCGTTGGGTTTTTTATCCCCCTTACCCTTCTTTCGTTGTTTTTTCTTCCCTTCAGGCTGCTGGGTGGCCTTTGGGTTAGTTGACTACACTGTGTGTACTTCCAACGTTTGGGTAGGGGGAGAAGCCAAAGAAGTAGTTTGGCTGGCCGTTGTGTGTTGTATGGATAACTGCTGCAACTTCTTTGTTAATTTCTCAACGGGCTTAGTTTGTGCTGAACCGACGATACCATTGGCATGCGGTCCAACTCTCTGTCTAGTTTTATCCAGTATTGAACGTGGCGCATCTGGCAAGATGTTGTATAATAAACCAGACTAAGAATAGATGATCTCAAACTATCGAGCCCTCATGATGGCGTCTTCTTCAGAGAAAACTCTGGATGTCGCGACGTCTTTGGATAACTGCGGGACCAAAGACTCAAGGAACCACTCAAGAAGGAATGCTGGTGGGACTGGTACTTTGATTAAACTCTTCCAACGTCTCAATTCTCAAATGTGATCAGAGATATGGTCCATTATTGTCTGTTCGAAATTAGCGAGCAGCTCTGTGCCAGTGTCGTATCTCACAGGTAACTGGAAATGGTTAAGGAAATCCATCGCCAGTTCGCCAAAAGAAGAGTATCTTGAGCGACCGAGCTCAATGTACCATTTTGCGGCACTCCCAATGAGAGTACGTTGAAACAATCACGACTGTACGGAGTCATCTTTCAATGAGTTAGATGAGCACCAAAGATGAAAGGTAGTCACATGATCTCATGGATCTTCATTAGGCTTGGCTTCGAACTTTGGAATGTCTGAAGGAAACTTCGTCGGCATAGGAGGCCAACGCGGATTGTGACAAATGGGGTCATTCAACAACCTCCTCAAATCTGGCAAGTGTAAAGTCGCCAGGAAAGGTAGTTTGGGTTGCTGCTGATAACCTGGGAAAAAGGGTCCTAGAGTTTGACTGGCACCAGGTTTCCAGGAAAATTTGGTTGTTGGCTCAGATGTTGGTAAAAACCATGGCCCTGCCCAGCATAAGGATTTTGCATATGTGGAGACATCATCGACTGATTTTCCAAATAGGATATATATTGTTGGGCATGCATTGTGTTCAAAGGACTTTGGGAAGGATTACCCCATGCTGGTCCCGTAGGGATAGGCATAGTAGTTTGTCCGCGATTCCATTGATTGTGGAAAGAATTACCCTAGATCGGCATTCCGGAGGAGGGAACAGATCCTTTCCCTGAATTCCAAGGTCCTACTAAGTTTGCCCCCTGTGCAGGAATAGTACCCTGCCCAGGAGTAGATTGTCCAAAAATGAGGTTTCCCCTAGTCGGGAAAGCAACTGACAAGAAGGTGTTGTTACCAAACATTATGTTCCAAGAAAACAGTGTCGAACCTACCAACATACTATGCGAAGGTGGTCCTTGACTCCCCGCTCCAAATAAACTATTGTGTGTAGGTTGCCCGACGGATTGTTGATGCGAAACACCGAGTGAAGGGGACGAAGGAGGGATATGACCTCCTGCATAAGGAAAATCCTTAAAAGAGAAAAGAGTGCCCCCCATGTGACCTTGCAGAGGAGCGCTAGAGCTCCTTGCCCCCAGACCCAAAGTCTGTAAAGTGGAGTAGGACAGTATAGGACTTGTACCCGAACTAGGCATACCGTATGTGAACGGAGGGCCTATCACACTTGGTGTGAAAGGGGTTATGGCTGCCGCTAAAGACGGGTTCAGACCACTTTGTGAAGTAATTGTGGTTGAGACCATGGTGTCTCAGACCGACGATAGTAGGTTAGGAGATGACGACTTTCCTGTGGTGACAACCATGGTGGGAATTGAAGAATTCCCGGAAGGAGTAACAATATTTGTTTCCATTGCTGTGTGTGACACTGTCTGGCCCTCATAAAATTGAATTGGTACAATGAAAGGTGCTGAGAGATCAGTGGTTGAGGTTTCAATCGAGCCAAGAGAGGTTGCTTCAAGGTCCAAACTGATTGATTCCTCCGGGGATTATTCGGGCACAATGGTTTGTAACCCGATCGCTTCAAAAGGCCCTTGTTGGTCTAGCTTCTGCCTTAATGGTGGCAGGGGCGGCTCCAGTGTAACCGGTGGCAGGCCAAGAAGCCTTCTTGACCAGTGGAGCTCAGGATCCTCCACTGTGTGAGAATATCCTAGACACTCTAAGGTAGTATAAACGCTCAAAAGTAACACACACTAAGAAAAAAGTCCCTAGAAGATAAGACAAGCAAACACTAAATTAATTGGAAGAACAGTTACAACAACCAACACTAGAGAAACTTACCGGTGCAAGTTCAACTTAAACATGGAAGCACCCTCTGGGTATACTCCGCAAAGCATGGCTCGATGTCTATCCTAGGTACCGCGGTATACCCCCGCAGTCACCTATGTATGTCCCTAACAAAGATTAGCAACTAGGTTTCCAATACACGAACAGTCACCAGGCGGGTAACGCCGAAAGTCAGGTCGACCAAAATGACTCGTGTAACAAGGCGGAAACCTGTCAAAGGTAGCGAACTAAAATGCTATGGCAGAACAATGAGGACCTCGAACGGATTCGAGACCCATGAAGCCTCGTGGAAAATGCAAACGACGGAATCCCAAAACAAGCTCTCTATATGTGTTCTCCACTACGATTGGTCCGGCTTTGGAGGGGTTATCTCCGCTTCCTTTCCTCGCGCGACCTCGTGTTTATCCCCTGTGTTAGAGGGGGGTCCTAGATAACTTCCATGAAACTGTAATTAGACACTCCCTATATCAGACTCCAATGTTTGATTTTAAATGGCCTTGAAGAGTTTCCTCTCCAACCTAATCCAAGGCCCTAGTCCTAAACTAGTTTGTGAACCCTACAAACATAAAAGTCTAGTAGATTTTAAATTTAGTGTTACTTTTATGGATTTGTCTTACGTCAAGGGGTATGAGGATGAAACTGATGATGTGTAAAAGATGAAAGCAAAAAATGAATAAAAAAGATGGAAACAAAACTTTTACTGAATGCATAATTTTAACAACTTTTCAAAAGAAATATTTTTTAACTTTTCTAAGATTTTGGACAACAAACTCAAAGGAATTTCACTCGACTACGAGCTGCTTATGATCTAAGTGAACTGCAAAAAATTATGAAATAAAAGACTTTTCCCTGGCTAATGATGTAGAAACACACTCTTCAACCAAAGAAGAAAATGAAAAGAGATTTTTATTTATTTAAGTGCTAGTAAAGCAAGAAAGGGAAAATACTGACAAGCAAAAAACCAAAAAAAACAATTCTGGCCTAAAGCGCAGATTGCAAAGAATCAGATTAAAAAATCACCCAATAGCAATTGTAAACACAATGACTCTCACACTTGTCTAAAAACCGTAATTTTATTTTTATTTTTCTGACAATGTTTTAAATGAGAAAAAGCAAGCTAAGGGTAAAAATAATCCTAAGCTACTGACTGTTCAAACAGAGATTCAAACACCTGAGAGGAATACTTCTTATCAAAGGAGAGGATGACTGCCTCACCCTTAACAAAAAGTATCCTGTACAAGCACGTGCTTGTTACTCAAACAGAACGCGTGCGAACACACGCTGAACAAAGACAGAGGGCGTGTACACGCGGGCTAACCTTGTATAAGCCGCGTGTATATCTAAACTCTAAGAAACAATGAAAACAGACAGACCAAACTAGGAAGAGACCACTGATATTGATAACTAGGATCCCTTGAAGGCTTGGATACTCTTTCTAACAGAAAAACAAATAATACAAAAAAAAATAATAAGGCAAAAACAATCTGAGATAGGACTGTTAGCAAACAAGACTCAGACAAAATTCCAGAAAACCCCCTGAAAATATATGATCTTGACAGGGAAGAGGAGGACTACCTCTAAGGTTCTCTGAACTCCTACTCACTACTGCTACCTCTACATATAGCGTTCACACGCAGACTGTAAGAGGGTAGGGCGCGGGTACACGCGTGCAGGCCTTGTGCAGGATGTGTGTGCCTCTGTGGGTCCCAAAAAGCACAGTCAAGCAAAAGTCAAGGAAAGTTGGTATGGAAAACCAGACTCCCTGCTAGCTCAGACTTTACAGAAATGAAAAGAAAAGTCAGGCAAGAAAAACTAGTCTTTAAACTACCCAAAAACTAAATAAAATTTCAGGAACCCTAAAGAGTTAATCCCCAGTATGGTCGCCAATTCTGTTGTTGGGGAAAAGAACCCTATGGACTAGCAAATAGAGTTCAGACTTTGCATGCAGATATGATCGAATAGAAATTACTTTCTACCTTCATCCCTAGATTTAAATCCCCTTTTCTTAGTAAATGCATGGAAAGATCAACCTACCTCGTTACCGGCATTTGATGTCGATCCTTCGTTGTGCTTGATTACTTGTTCGCAATACTCCTTCCAAAGCTGACCTGCATTCAAGACGAGAAACAACTATGCATGCATACTACTTATATACTCACGGGTTAGAAATCAAACATAAACTAATCAAACCATAAAAAGTTCATGACTTGGGACGGGAAAAGAATTCTCTTTATTACTTAAAATGAGTCAACTTACAAAAGTTGAGACCGACCACCGCTCCTTGAACCTGATCCTGGGCTCCTCTTCTTCTGTCCTTCAACTGCTTTGCTTTAAATCTCCTTTAGCATTAGGAAAGGCTACAGGGTTGTGACAATGGAATACATAAATGGGCAGAGTTTCTTTGCTATATTCTTCCTCCTCCCAAATGGTACCCCTACCCCTTCTTTTATAGGCTAGAAGGAGCTAGGTATTTGGACAAACCCTCGGCCATGCATGGTCGGGAGTTTCAGTTAACTCACCCATAGATTTTTGTTCCGTCGGAAACTTTCCTTTTTTCATGCTTTTGTCGGTCCACGTGGGCTGTTTTGGGTCAGCCAGCGTGTACACACGTGCAATAGTGAGTTAGGGCATGTGGGCCTTTATTCAAGAGGATTTTCAAAGATTTGTTCAGCAATGTTTTGGCAAAGAAGGGATATGAGTTGGCCTGATGCCAGGTAAGCATGTATGGTGCAATTTAGGGTTATAACACTTTCACATGTAGCCATTATCATATATAATTAAGATCATATATGCCATCCATACTAGGATCATGTTTGACAATAATATGATTTCATATCTATGGGATTGACATAGCGATGTTTCATGATGTTGAAAACTAAATGACAAAGGTACGATCCCATGAATGAGGCAACTATAGAGTGTTCAATAAATTTAGTACATTCAATAAAGACACAAAGTGAGGCCCATGGTGTTTGGATTGGCATTAACATGTATAGATATGGAATTAATGTGAGAGCTGTACATAAATAAAAATGAGGGCCAACCAAACTGGAGCTTAGATAGAGGGAAATGATGCTTGTGGGTGGAGTTTGTCCACCATTTAATGCTCCTTCATTGAGGGTATACTCATCTCATACATACTTGAGACCTTCATGATTCCTTCAACAAAGTCTTACCCATTCTTACACTTTTATCATTGATTTGTTCAATATGAGAGAAACCACTCCATCCCTATGAAAAATTATTTGAAGGTCACTGATCACATAGGGTTAAGAGCAAGGGTTACCATTTTCACAATATGGAGCACCCTTTTTATATTATTTTAGGCATTTTTTAAAACATGACCCATGGGTTAATCAAAGGTATTCCTCTTCCAGACCCTGAAGGTGGACAATTGGTGAATTCCATTTGTAGATGTCACCATTTCTAGATGAATATTTCCTGACCATTTTGGAAGAGAAAGAAATGTTGGTCAACACCATGCAGTTATTGCAATTTTTTTGTGATGGCTTTGGCTCTAAGCTTAATATGGCCAAGAGTCAGTGACATTTCCACCTTAGCCAAAGGAAGAATCTAAGATATATGGAGGAGCAAGAGTGGGCTTGGATCTAGCCTAGCCAAATCTTGGAATTAATGGGAATCCCATTTTCCTTCTAGAATTCCCCCAAGGAACTATGGGAGGCAGCCTTGAAAGGGTGTCCAAGAAGTTTGACAAATGGATTGTTAAGTCTATGTCCATTGCTTCCAAATTCCCAATTTGTACTAAGGTTTCTGCGACATATTATCTTCCAAATTCCCTTTCCCGTGCATATTATATTTTGGAAAAGATTCTTATTTATTTTATGTGGTCAAACTCTATTGGAGGCAATGGATTCCATAGAGAAAATTGGAACTTAAGTTGCACTCCTAGAGATAAAAAATGAATATGAATTAATGCCACAATCACCCAAGATAAAAATCTATGTGGCAAGTTAGTCATTAGAGTTGTCAAGGGTCAAAGCCTGGAGATTCCTCCTTAGAAGTTGGATCATTTTTGAAGCCCCATATGGATGAAAGGTTTGGAGAAACTTGAATTTGTAGAGTCCCATGATCACCACTACCCCTATTAAGATAGAGGGGACCTTTATAGAAAAGAGTATGTGGAAATATTAGGAGTCCATCCGATACAAATTGGTTTGGAAAAGTGATTCTCTTAAATTGGAGCTCTCTTTCAATGAACAAAGTCTTTGTGTTGTCAGTGATCCTACAAGATGGAAAGCCTTTGGGTGAAGTAAACTATTTCTCGTCCAAAACATTTTTTAAAAGGGTATCCAATTCCCTAGGGATCTCTACAAAACTCAATTTAGAAATTGGAAGACTTAGGATACATTAAAAAAAAAATTAAATCTAAGCATCCCATATAGAACAAGGCAGCGTGGTAGCGTAGTGCTTGTCAACAAGGTTAGAAAGGAAATTGTGGAAAATGGGATCGAACTGTAAATGAAATGAAGTGTTTGGTGAAAAATTTATATGACGGAAATGTTGTGTGCAACATGTATATCATGGAACATGGGGCAAAATAAAGTGACGCTTGGAAGGAAGAGCACCATCTATTTTTTGAAAGTATATAGCAAACATATATTTTTTGAAAGTATATAACAAACTACAAAGTTGTTGAAGGTGGAAGAATAAATTTGGA
Source organism: Picea glauca (assembly GCA_000966675.3). NCBI lineage: Eukaryota > Viridiplantae > Streptophyta > Pinopsida > Pinales > Pinaceae > Picea > Picea glauca. The sequence goes on from JZKD02S1972013.1 coordinate 67,397, forward strand.
AATTTAAATGCATTTTCCATATGGACCAGTGAAAGATAAAAATATATGAAGACATAAAATTAAAAGGAGATAAGAAATATAAAAATTTAAATGCATTTGTAAATGACGCTTGCATTGTAGAGCACCATTTATTTTGAAATATATAAAAAAATAAAATTCTGTAACATATAAAAAATTAAATAAATTTGTCATACACACTGATGAAAGATAAGAATGTATGAAAACATAAATTTAAAAGGAGATAAGAAAATATTTTTATTTGAAATATGTCAAAAAACAAATGTTTGTTACATACTACTGGAAATTTTGAAATATATAAAAAAATTAAAGTCTGCTACATATAAACCAGAATTTCAATGCGTTTGTCATGTAGAATGGGATTGGGGCTCCCACAGACCATTAGATAGATATGTACAAGAAACAGGATTGTGGAAAGAAGATAGAGTGCAATACCTACAAAAAAATAAATGGAAAGGTATAAGTGTTTGCCTGTACATCTGTATTTAAGAAACTGGAATAACTGGGTTGATAAACAAAGCAAGATGCGATCAATATTTTTATAGTGAGGGTACATATGAACCCTTAGGCTATTTTCTTGCGGCTGTCATTTCATTGATGTCGCTGATGACTGCGGTTTCAAGGATGTCCTCGACGACTACTGGAATGCTGGCAACTTCCTGTTGCCTTTCTTCGATAGCCTGTTTCAATTGTCTTTCGAGCCATTCTTCAATGTAGCTTCTCATTGGGGTGACATTAATCTCATTCTGGATTTTTATGTTGAAAAGATCTCTTTCTAATTCCCAGAAGTCAATAGAAAGATTAGAGAGAGCCTAATGAATTTCCTCGTTCTGTATTGCATATTTGACTAGCCAGTCGTGGACGTGAGATTGATCAAATTGAAGGATGTTGTAAATTTTTTCCAGAGACAAGGCCTTAAGCATAACAACCTGTTTATTGAACTCTTGCCCGGTTAAGGGCAAGGAGCTTGCGATTAAGTCATGGTCTTGGAAGTCGTTGGTTTTCTCGGCTAAGTCTATATTTGTCAACCTTGTGAATAATTTATCTTTGTTCGATATGGCTTGTTCACATGATTGAACAATGAGATGCAGGTTCTTCACTTTTTCTTTCCAACATGCATTCAATTGTCTGATCCAGTTTTTTGAAGGAAGATCTTCTTCTCTTCTTTTTGTTTCTATCATATTGTTGACAATCTTGCCAAAATGAATGACCATTTTTAAAAAGAATTTTTCTTCATCTTTTAACTTATCTTTCAAATGCTCGAACAAACTATGTGCCCTGTTTCCAAGGAAAATAATGGTTTGTGATATTTTCCCTCGGTAACTAGTTCCATTTTTTTTTTATATTATTCTCCACATATCATTTACAGGATGCAAGCAGGGTGGAGGATGCTTTTACGTTGGCTGCAGGGGTGCCAGGCATGGCTATTTCCAAAGGATTGACAAGCAATGGCATAGGAATGAAAACGTCTTCCAATTCCTTAACCCAATCCTTCAGTCTGGCATTCTCGGTCTCGATTCCTCCAATGGAATCATCATGAAATGATTCTCCACTCGTGGTGTGAAGTTGACAGATTTGGGACGACCGCATGTTGGCAAGGTCAACCTCTGAACGAGATTTTCCTTTTTTATTTTTAACATCTTTTTTCTCAATTATCAATTTTTTGGACTGGCTATCAAAAACAACACTCTGGAACACGAAGGATTCATCTTCGTCAAAATTTTCGGTAACGGATATGTCCATTGGATGGCTATGGTGGATGGCATCTCTGGGTTGATCAAGGAAGCACATCATGCTATCTAGATCAGTGTCAAGTTCCATGTTCTCACTCTAAATTTCCGGCTCTTCCGCCTGCCCCACATTTTTTTTTCTCTTCTTCTCTACTGGAAGCTTGTGAGATCTATCAATTTTAGAGTGAGGAGGGTCGTTATCTCCTCCTCTATTTGAAGAAATTTGAGTTTCTTTGTTGTTGTGGTGGGCCGTTGGAGCGATGCTCTGGGATGTCGTACTTTTTGGAGTGGTATTTGCAGATTGAACACTCTTGTCATCGGGGCCTTTCCCTTGTTGCATGTACAATTTAGTGCAACTTTGCACTGTGTCTATGTCACCGACATCAGAGGAAGGACCGTTGTCGTAACTATCTCTATTTTTGGATAGGTGTTTTTTTAAAAAAGAATCCTCGAGGCCAAGTGTTTGTAAATGTTGTCGAAAAATATTATAGGGGTCAAACCCTCTTATAATTTAAACATATCTCAGGTTGGATATGGTAGAATGTGCTGTGAAATCATCAATTTTGTTGACGTTTTTCAACACAAACTCCCCTACTTTTCAAGGCAGAGGAATGAACTGTTTTTTGAATAGATGGAACCAGTAGCTGTATTGACGTGCTACTTTTGCAACAAACATTATGTCCTTAATGTGACATGGAAGAGGAGAAGGTTGTTCCATGGAGCCAAATTTTTTTATGACGGTGTAATTATCCAAATGTTCGAGTGTCCCCTTCTTGTCCAAAAAACTAGTTGCATGTTCAAATATGCGGGGAGTATCTAATTTTTTAATGGGTCCTTAATCCACATTGGCCTACATGTTGGTCAACACCTAATCCAGGCCTACATGTTTTATTGGGTCCTTAATCCATATTGGTCCCCCATTGCAAGAAAAATGAAACCTTCGTTTATACGGACTATCTATTCTTTTATATATATGAAAAAATTTGACGAACTTACATTGTGGTTTACTTTGAATAGGCATCCTATTCTATTCTCTGGTAAAGAACAACTAGTTATATTGAAGGGAACAATTCTATATAAATATTTGTGGTCGAAGACATTGAGTAGTATTGTTTTTTTCTGTGTTTTTGGAGACATTGCATATAAATATTTGTTGTTGGAGACATTGAGTAGAATTTCCTTTTTTTGTGTTTTTGGAGACATTGCGTAGAATTGTTTTTTCTTCCAATAACATAGAATGGATAGATTTAATTGCAAGAATTCATGCAGTAGATTAGATGCGCTGCTCACGGGACTTATTCAAATGCTCCAACAGACCTGCTTATTGGAGTTAGTAAAGCCTCAAAATGAGCAAAATCCCATCTTCGAGCACTTCTTGAAGATCCTTATGAAGGGCATTGAATTGGTGAAAAAGTGTGAGAAGAGCATCCCTTTTAATATTTTTCATATCCTCAGATATGGCTCTCAAATTCATCAGCTCGAGAAGGAGATATCTGACTTTCTTCAGTATCAAATGCCTGTCAGTATGTTCCTTGATGTCAAGACTCTCATTACAGAGCTGAAGAGTCTTGGACATCTTTACCATTTGCGGTCAATGGATGAGAGAAAGTTGAATGAAACAATCTCAAAGATGACCAATGATCCCTGCAAGAATGCCATTATACTTCAACAAATGGGTGCATATGATATGTTTGATGGAGCTTTAGATGAGCCTCCTTGTAGTTATGATGGGTGAGTAAAATCTGATGATTGTGTTGTGGGTTTGGAGAAAAATATTTGGAATTTGAAGAGGATTCTGCTCCAGAGAGACGTGTCTACTGTTGGAGTGCATGGTATGGGAGGGGTTGGCAAAAAAAATATGGCATTGGCTCTTTGAAATGACCAAGAAATTAAAGGTGATTGGGTTTCCATTTAATCAATTCATTTTTACATCATGAAAAAGTATTTTGTTTTCTTTTGAGTGTTTTTTTTTAAATGAAACTTATTAAAAAAACTTATACTTGTATAGATTATGATGTTTCTATCTAATCACTGTCTTTTTATGTATGCTAGGGGTTTTTCAAAACAATATAATGTTCCTCACAATTTCGCAATCTCAAAATCTAAAAGGAATTTTAGAGACGATGTGGGAGAAAATTATGCATAGGAAGAATCCTAAATTTCAAAATGTGGAGGAAGCACATAGACAAGTGCAACAATTGCCACAAAGGCAAGACAAACCAACTTTGGTGGTGTTGGATGATGTTTGGTCTAGGAAAAATTTGGAAAAAATGTTATTTGAAGGAGAAGGACATAAGACCCTTGTGACAACTCGAGATCATTCTACCATCCCCAGAGAAACCTCTACTCAACTCTATGAATTTCCACTATTGGACGATGTTGAAGCTTTGTCCCTGTTTTTCTTTTGGTCTTTTGGAAAAAGATCAATTCCAAGTACTGCAGATGAAAATCTAGTCAAACAGGTATACCTCTGATAGTAATGTAATGCTATTTGTATTCAACATTTCATTGTGTCAAGAGTTTAGTGTGAGTTTGCTTGGGTTTAGTGATTGCAATATACATCATCAGTATAAATATCCCTAATTACAAGTTAGAACTCTAATGATCATTATCCCTATGATGACCCCATTCCAAAATCAATACTTCCTTTAAAGGATGGAATCACTGTTTGAATATAAGAGAAGAGATGTTAGACACATACACAATATCCTTTAACAGAATCATGATTTCCACAAAGTCCCAGAACATTTCATATTCTTGAGCCATAAAACAAAACTTGTGAATGAACTTTAAGATTCTTAGGAAAGGGATTCATGCTTTCAGAAACAAAAATATGGATTTGATTGGTTTTTTACCTATAGAATTTTCACTGATTATCATTGATGCATGATTCACAGGTTAAAGCAGAATGTAAAGGCGTACCACTTGCTTTGAAGGTGATCAGAAGCTCTTTGCATGATGAGCCTCGACCGGTAGAGGAGAGTGCCAAGAACAAGATTTTAAATGGGGAACCAATATCATATTATAAAAAACAAGGACTTCTTATATGCTTGCAGACTAGTATTGATGTCCTAGATCAAGAAGTACGAGAGTGCTTCTTAGACCTGGGGTCATTTCCAGAGGATAGAAAAATATCCGTGGATGCATTATTGGACATTTGGGTTTATGTGCGAAAGATGGAGTGGCAAGATGCTTTTGTCATCTTGTTAGAACTTGCAAGTAGAAATCTATTGAATTTAATGAACAATCTCAGGTAATTTCCTTCTCTTTTGTTTGTTGTGCTCAACTTCTATGATCATGGCTTCCTTTGGCTTATATATTGTGTTTTTTTTTATTGGGCCAAGTAGAAGTCAAGCAATCGATTATGAAAGTTCCTCTGAGTTGTACTTTTCTCAACATGACGTGATGCAAGACTTGGCCTTATATTTGGCATCCCAAGATAGTATGGTTTGTAGAAAGAGGTTGCTCATGCCTAAAAAAGAGGACAATTTTCCAAGAAAATGGGAGTTTCTCAAGGATCAAATATTTAATGCTCAAGTAATTTTTATTCATATAGGTGGGTGTTTTTACCAGCTTGCTTGAAGCGTACACACCTTTTTCCTTCAAATTAGAGTAAAAAATTATTATATTGGGAATTGCTACTTCTTCTCTATAGTCCTTGTCTTTCATGCTAACCAATAAGTTTGATAAACATAGCATAAGTCATGGATTAGACTAGAAATTAAAAAGGCTTGACAAGGAAATCTTATGGCATTCTATATTTACATTATATAATTACTAAAATATTTTAAAATCTCTACTAATTATTCTACCTTTAATATCATAATTTTCTATTCCCCCAAAGTGTAAATGATCTAGTTATTAATGTACATATTATACTTTCTATGCTACCTTTGTTTTACACAAAATGTGATCCAATTTTTCCGCTCGAGTGATAAACAATTAACTTCGAAGAAAACTGTTTATTTCCATTGAGAATTCACCATATTCTCCATCTTTAGTGACATGCAATATTAAATTTGTTCATAATATTTTCTGTATATTTCATAGGTGAATCCTATACTAGATCCAATAGGTTATCACTATGTGATATACATGCACCGATAACATATGTGCATGCCATAGGTGAATCTTATATTGCATCCAATAGGTTATCACTCTGTGATACACATGCACTAATCACTTACCAATTTCTAGGTGTTGTTTGTCCATACACAAGATCTTAAAAAAAAAATGTAATGATTTCATACCTTGTGTCCAACAATCTATATTTATAATTAAACTTTGCATTTTTGGTTTATTTATGTAGGTTCGATGGAGGAGAATAAATGGTGTGAGATGAATTTTTGTGAGGCGGAGGCTTTGGTGTTACTCTTTTCTGCAAGCAAATACTCTATTCCATCATTCTTGAGATATATGAAAAAGCTAAAAGTTCTTATAATATCCAATTATGGATGCAAGAGAGCCATTGTGAATGGTCTACCAGTGTTATCTTCACTCACTTAGCTGAAGACTATTCGCCTAGAGAGGTTGATTGTGACCCCATTTCAAGAGCACACAAAAGTCTTACAAAACTTAGATAAGATATCTTTGAACATATGTGAAGGTCTTAGAAATATGATGAGTTTCAACAACAACCAGTCAAGCCTAAAGCTTCCTGTAATGCTAGATTTTAACTTGGATCATTGTTTTGATTTGGAGGAGTTGCCCCTAGGAATTTGTGACATTACTTCAGTTCAAAGGTGGTATATCACTAACTATCACCTTCTTCAAAAAGTCCCTGATGAATTAGAAAAGCTCAAATCTTTAAGAATGTTAAGATTATCTGCATGTATAGGATTGAAAGAGCTTCCATCATCTATTGGAAAACTTGGGAAGTTGGAATATCTTGATATTTCATTGTGTGCGTACTTAAAATAACTCCCTGAGGAAATAGCACAACTAAGGAAACTCAAGGATCTTGACATGAGAGAGTGTTCTCGGTTGAGAAAGTTTCCTAAATCAATTGGAGGGTTGATATCTTTGAAGCATGTTACATGTGATGAGAATATTGGGATGCAATGGATGCATGTCAAGAGCTTTGCCATTATGGATCTTCAAGTTAATGTGGTAAAAGAACAGTTCAACTTGGATTGGGTAGATGGTTGACAACATACCTAGAAAATATGTAAATTCAAGTAGACTGATAGTGCACCAAGTTATATTTCTAGATCATTTTCTAGCAGTTCCAATTTATTGGACATTTGGAATTAGCGAGTTAAAGTCTCAAGGGTTAGGAGTTATTGAATTAGTGGTTAGTGGATTATAAGTTAAGGGATTAACTGGTTAGGGGTTGAGTGCATTAGCATTGTAATCGCTCATGGTCAACATAACTAGTTGTTATTAATAAATATTGATTTTTTCACTCTATTATGTCTAAATGGTAAATTATTTTGAAGTATTCAATTTTATGGTCTAAAGTATTTTTTTTATTTTTTATAATGATGCTATTTTTTTTCAAATAATTTCAATCATTTGTAAATATTATGGTTATTACAATCAAAGTCAATTAGAACATAATAAATCATAAAATATCAATGTAATGGATTTTATTTTTTGAGCAAAAATATTTTGTGAATTTTTAAAATTAAAGATTTAATATTTTGTTCTTATTTTTAAATCATTAAAAGCTACAAAGTTCATTTTATTTTAAAACAATAGATAGTATAGAACTTTATCATAAAGGAAAATGGAATACCTAAAGAAAAAAGAAATTAATATTATAATCCCTATTTTAGTAAAAAAGCCTTCAATGCTCCAATAGGATATGTTACCCCCCAGGATAGGGGTAACTAAGGAGATGATAGATTGAGGCCCACAGGTAGTAGACATGGAGTGTCGAGAGTCCAATTCCTAGCACAACCTGCATAGCTCATCTACTTTACCAGAGAGCAACACCCACTACATTGTCTTGGCTCCAAGAAGACAACAAATCTTGCTTCATGGGTTAACAAGTCCAGTCTTGTGGTAACTGTCATTTTAATATTTGAAGCATTTAAACATGTTGCAAAGAATCCTTTGTTGATTATGGAACATTTTCTTAGAAATTATACCTTTTCCCTAGTTTAATCTTGGTGGGTGGCATGGTTTCTTAGTAAGTAGGTCACTCTCAGGAAAAGGGTTTCTACTGGGTGGTTCCTTTAAGAGTCATCATAACATTCCCTCTCATACTTACCACTTTCCACACTTATTCCCCTTCTGTTTTCTCATCTTTTGGGATTTTGGGTTCATTGACCCCAAAAAGGGCTTGTACCTCATTTCATGGGAAGAAGGTGCTAAATGCCTAGAGGTCTTGTAGTTGGAAAAATTTAAAATCCAATGATTATCCTTTCAAATGCTTGCCCCAAGGTCTTGAGAGAAATGAAAAGATACTCCACAAAACTCAAGGACCTTCTAGAACATATAATTAATAAGTGTCACGCTTGCTGGGGGAATGCATTTTGCGGTGCCCTTTACTTTCCATTTCATATGGAACTCAATGTGTTCCTAACTCCAAGTGGCATTGCAATGCTCTTTACTTTCCATTACACATATCACTCAATGTTAGAACTATAATGAATTAAAGGAAATGTCTTGAAAAAATGTTGTGTTGCAAATGAAGGACACAACACACCCTCCACAAAGGAACCCATAAATGAGACAATACGAACCCTTGATATGTCAAGAACCCCATGACCAAAAGTATTTCCCCAATCCACCTCATAGTCATCACATTAACTAGATAGGGTCCCCTTGGGAAACATTCCTTGACTTGGGGATTGGCTTACCCAATAGAGCACCATGACACCCCTCCCATACCTAAATTAGGCAAAAATTATAAGGTCTTTCATCATTTGTTTAGTTTGAAAAGTGGGGGCTTGATGCACATGTTTGGGTGGTTCTTGTATTAAATGTGGCTTACTTGGAATGATACTTGTGACTTGTGGACCCCTGGAGGACGTACTTGTTTGTCTTTGCAGCAAGACCTTTCCCACAGGATGGACATTGGACCCCACATGAAGAAGACCATGGATGATGAACGTTGGACCTAGAGGACATAGGCCATTGGCTTTGAAGGAACCTTGGCATCATTGGAGGATGATTTTTCACCCTTATCTACTTGGACATTGGCCTTTGGGGGCCTAGGACTTCACCTCCTAGCCCTTGATGTTACCTTGGAGGGTTGGGGTTTGATGGATGAGATGGTTCCAGAGGTGGATTGACAGGAGGAGACCATGGCAGGGAACTTTGGGCATGTCATATGGAATTTGGAGGCCCAACGTCTCCCTCACCATTCTTGACGTTGCACTTGGAGAGCCTATGTCACCCTCTTAGGGAATGACGTCACCCTTCTAGGGTTTTATTTCATGTAAAAAATTAAATTTTGTATATTGTAAGGGAAAATTTAAGAGTTCAGCCCCCTTATGTAGAGACATGACTTTTCATTGGAGTCTTTTGGGTGGCTAGGGTTCCAATATAAATATGGCTAGCCAAGTGTTGTGAGACACACATTATCCCACTAAAACTCTTGAGTTTTAGAGGGTACCCATCCTACCAAAATTTTGCAAGGTACTACTCGTTACTTACCTTACTAGCTATTCTTCTACATAGTATTCAAAGTCAATTTGATGAAAAGTTAATTGTGAGTACAAAAATCTATCGTATAAGCTCCTTCCTTATGTCATCACAAGCCTTAAATATTTTATGGAACAAAATTGTCCACAACGATAAGCTCCAAAACCTTATCCATATGACCTAGATCAGATATCGTCGGCCCTTTGCTTCCGACACTGCCCTGCTTCATATATCCAATATTTTTGATGATGATGCCTTTGCAATGTTGTTGTCAGGAAATCACGATGGGAACATACCCCTCGAGACATATCTCCTAAAAGTCAATGATGATACTATTTCCTTGATAAACCATATCGTTACGTAAATGTCAACAAGGGATTGGTCCTCAAATTCACACAGGGTAAAATACCTTGCTACATACTAGTTGGGTCCCAGCCCCTCCTTGGCATTATAATATAATCTAAATATGACTACCATTGATAAGAAGATGCATATGTGGAAGTTTCTCAATGGCTCATCTTATTTAATGAAACTGTTTTTGTCATCGGGAGGCATCACAAACATGCTTTCTATTCTCTATCTGAGACGTGTTGAGGACAATATGTCTCAAGTCCAATAGTTGGAGATCTAACATTGATACAATTAAACAATGCATATTAGTCTATCACCCAACGACGACATCGAGGCCTTTAAAATTTAACCTTTTCCTTCAACCTTGTAACAATAAAGCCTTCTCGAATACGATTCCATGAAAATAAGAGGGAGATATTTAACATAGATTACATAAATAACTAAAAATTAAAACCTTATAAATTCATCGCAAACCTTCCCCCCTTGGAACAAATTTCGAGAATACTAAGGAATAATGCATCATCATCAGAAGATATCCTTACGATCTCTACCTATAAATCAAGTGCTTTAATAAAATCCGATGATGATATGATTGGAGGAATCTTCCCCTGATTGACTCTACCCCAATGACAACATGATCGAAAGACCTTTTACCTCGTTAATTTATCTCTTTTTCCATATGCCAATGGTAACGAACACTGGACTACCTTGGAGAAATTTAACGATGAACTGTACAAATCTGACTGAGTCGGAGTTGTAACACGTCTGGTATTGATTGCATATGGTTTGGGGGAAATTGAAAATATAAAAACCATGTTAAGACATAATTGACACTACACTGTTTGCAAAGATGATAAAACAAGAACATCATGCCTATACATAAGCTCGGTAAATTACACTAAGAACTATTGGATTACTGAGAGGGGGCTGAATCAGTAATATAGATTTTTAATCCTTTTAACCACAATATGCAAGTGTTATTTATCTTTATGATCAATATAGCATTATCATCCAATAAGTGAAGAGTAAATAAACCATGAACAAATGAACAATATTACACATACACACTACACCAATATTTTTTATGTGGAAACCCAATGCAGAAGAAAACCATGGAATGCTTTTTCTTATTTGTATTTAAGAATTACATTCATTGGAAGCACTAACTTCCTTTGTTTTCCAGCTGCAACTGGAAGGAGGCTCTGGCCCCCTATTTTCAGGATACAACCTAAGGGAAGCTCCAACTCCCCAATTCTCTGGCTACAAACAGAAGGAGGATACAACCCCGTATGTTCTTCGACTACAACCGAAAGGTGGATACAACCACCTATCCTTTCCACGTCCAACCACCTTGAAATATAAATGTCAAATGTAGAAACTGAATATGTCACTGTCACAACCTGTTCTGTCAAATCTCTCACTGAGAAACCTGTCACTGTATACTTATCAACCAATCTGATCTGATCACATATACCTCAAACACTATACCACAAGTTTGTACCTCAAACCATGTGCTAGAACCTCATTGTTATAAAACCTCTATATGTACCAAGAACTTCAACAACATACCTCAACCCAAAACCCTCAAACATGAACCAATACTAAACTTCAATAGATCTGCCTCATATCAATTCTACAATAAGCCCTAAACTTACAAGAGGGCATCCAACAGATTTACTAAGCAAACCCTCAACCAGATTCATAAATTCAACACTACACATATGAAAACAATACCTTTTTTCTTCTTGTAGCGTTCTGCTGCCATGATTTTCCTATTGCGAGTCTGCTGCCGTGATTTTCCTGCCGCACTTTTTCTACCGCGGTTTTTCTGCCTCACTTTTTCTTCCATGGTTTTTCTGCTGCGATTTTTCTGCCGCACTTTTCCTGCCGCGATTTTTCTGTCGCACTTTTCCTGCCGCTATTTTTCTATCGCACTTTTCCTGCCATTATTTTTCTGCCACTCTTTTTCTACTACACTTTTCTTGCCGCAATTTTTCTTCCACACTTTTCTCTATCAATAATACCTGCTCAAATAACCTTCACAAAATAGATATTCAATGATATTCAATAGGTTCTAATGGGAGAGCCTTTTTCTCTTATTTATACTTCCATGTAGCTTCTTCAAGGGGTTACCTTCTAACCAACTTAACCCACTTTCCTTCTTTTAGGGATAACCCACTTCTAACCACTTGTCCACTTCTAACTCACTTTGCTACAAATAATATATTTTCCACTTCTAGTTGCAACTAAATTATTTTTAATTATTTTCTTATTGCAACAACTTAACCTATGACTAACTCCTAGTTTCACCCACTTGACTAGTCAACTTCTTCTAGGAGCTTCTAGAATTAATTTGATTTCTTTGACCTTCTAGATAACTCATGAGGGTTCTCCACTTCACCAAGCCATAACTCTCTAACTGTGAGGAGTTATGTGACATTCTTCATATCAACAGAAATGGCATGACATGTACTATCCATCTAGAATAGTCTTACCTGAAAATATATTAAACTTTATACCATTATACATGAATCAAACTGAAGTCCCTTAATCACACTGTTGGGGATACCAGAATTTGCTACCAGACTTGCTTCAAGGGTTGACATCAATGAAAACCAATCCAATTAATAAAAAATACCCCCCTTTGGAATTGATGGCAACACTCTAATGCAATACTGAATTCATATCGCTCATGCTCCCCATGTGACCATCGCTCCCCCCGGAACCATGCCTCTATGCTCTCTCTCCAAGAATCTAACTCTCTATCATGCATCTGATAAATATATCCCCCTTTGACATAAATAACAAAGGTAACTTCCCATCCGGGGCTTCTCCCCATAACTAAACTATCCTTGGGGCTACTTCCCCTGACTGAACTCTTCCTGAAACTGCTCCCCCAACCTGAACTGTCCTCTTTATGGTGCTTCCTCGTGTAAATCTAATACATATAATATAAGCATTCAAAAGCATTCATTTTGGAGTAGAAATTACTCCGAGTCTCTGGTGAAGATACTCAAAGGATTCCCTTGGAAGTGATTTTGTAAATATATCTACCACTTGTTCTTTTGTTCCCACATATTCAACTATAATGTTCTTCTGTGCAACCTGGTCTCGTAGAAAGTGATACTTGATTGGGATGTGTTTCTTCTTGGAGTGCATCATCGGGTTCTTTGAGATACTGATGGTGCTTGTATTATCACAATAGATTGGAATGGTTTCATCATACTCAACCTATATATCTATCAGATTACTTTTCATCCATAGAACCCGTGTACAACATGTTGTTGCCACAATATACTCTCCTTCGACTGTAGATAATGATATTGATGATTGTTTATTGCTTATCCAAGATACCAAAAACTTACCCAAGTAGAATGTTTATCCACTGGTGCTTCGTAGGTCATCAATGAAACCTTCATAATATGCATCTATATAGTAAATAAGTGAAAACTCCTTTCCTTTTGGACACCATAATCCAAACTATTTTATACCCTTGAGATATTTGAATATCCTTTTTATTGATAGAACATGTGATTCCTTTGGTGCTGCTTGAAATCTTGCGACATGTCCAACTGCCTACATTACATCTGGTCTAGATGTTGTCACATAAATTAAGTTTCCAATCATTGACCTGTATTGCCTCTGATATGTAGACTTTGAATCATCATCTTTACTTAACTTGCAACTAGTTTTCATATGAGTACTGATTGGTTTGCAATCTTCCATTTTGAACCTCTTTAGCATTTCTCTAATATACATGGTTTGAGAAATAAAAAATACTTGGTTTCTTTGACATATCTGAAGACCCATGATCATCACTTCCAAAAATAATATCATCAACATAAACTTCAATTAATAAAATATTGTCTTGAGTTACCTTGTTGTAGAGGTTTTTGTCTGCATTGTCTTTCCTGAACCCTTGTTGCTGTAAGTATCTATCTAGTCTAGAATACCATGCTCTGGGGGCCTGTTTGAGACCATACAATGACTTTTTTAATATGCAAACACAATCTTCATTTTTTGATAACTAAAATCATTTTGGTTACTCAATGTAGACTTCTTCTTCTAGTTCTCCATTCAGAAAAGTTGATTTCATGTCCATCTGATACACTTTAATATTTTTTGAACATGCATAAACTAGTATCAATCTAATTGCTTCCATTCTGTCAACTGGGGAAAATGTCTCTTCAAAGTCGATACCTTCAACCTGCGTGTATCCTTTACATACCAATATAGCTTTATTTCTTGTAACCTATCCATATTCATTCAATTTATTTCTGAAGACCCATTTTGTGCCGATCACATTCTTGTACCTTGGTCTTGGAACAAATTCCCAAGTGTCATTATTCTCTATTTGATCCAATTCTTCATCCATGGCCTTTATTCAAAATTCATCCTTGATGGATTCTTCAAAACTATTTGGTTCAATCGAAGATAAGAGTGCCAGGTGAAATTGTTCTGGTGAACAAATTCTTCTTCTAGTCTCAACTCCTGCATCTTTGTTCCCGATAATCTGATCTGACGGATGATTCTTCTGTATTCGTTTTCTAGGTTTCTTTGGTGGTACTTGTTTTTCTTTCTCTTATACTTCTATTTTATCTTCTTCATCTTCCCCTTTTGCTGCTTCTTCATCCTTTCCTTCTTCTTTGTAAACCTGTTCCACTGACTCTTTTTCTTCTTCCTTTAGTTTTCGTCCACTTGTATCATCAACCGTTACATTGATGCTTTCCACAAATTTGTTGATCCTTATATTGTAACATTTGTATGATTTATTTGTACTTGAGTAACCAACAAGTACGCCTTTGTCTACACGAGAATTAAACTTTCCCATTATGCATCTTCTCTTTTGATGTAGAATTTTCTTCCAAAGACTTTGAAGTTCTTCACATTTGCTGGTCTCCCTTTCCATAGCTTGTAAGGAGTTTTGTCACTATTGTTCCTGAGAATTACTATGTTTTGAATGTGAACTATGATATGCATTGCATGTGTCCAAAACACATAGGCCAACTTGGAATCCATTAACATTGTTTGAGCCATTTCTTGTACTGTCCTGTTCTTTCTTTCGATGACCCCATTCTGTTGAGGTGTTCTAGCAATGAAGAATTGCATTTTTATACCATGCTTGCTACAGAAATCCATAAATTCCTTTGAAGTAAAATCTCCTCCATTATCAGATCTCAAGCATTTGATTTTTGAATCCATTTCATTTTCAACCATTTTCTTGTATACCTTGAAGTTTTTAAATGCTTCTGGCTTATTCTTGAGAAAAAAAAATGCAGTCATTCTTGTATAATCATCAACCAATAACATAAAGTATTGCTCACCTTTTAAACCCTTTGTTCTAGTTGGGCCAGCTAGATCAGTATGCAAAATTTCTAGTGGTCTTGTCATTGAGCATTCCTTTGATTTGAACCCGGTCTTTGTTTTCTTTCCTCATTGACAATGCTTGCATAAAGTGTTGGTTGGATTCGTGATCTGGGGCATTTCTTTGAATGCTTCCTTTTTTCTAAATTTGACAAGGTTATCAAATTTTATGTGATCCATTCTTCTGTGCCATATCCAAACTTAATCTTCCTTCCCTAGACAACACTTTTCATTTCCAATTTCACTTTATACATATATGTTGCTTGAACTTCTTACAGCTGTTGCAACCAATTTTCCTGAACCTGCTTTTCTTATCTCTCATTTTTATGAATTGAACATAAGCTTGTGACATTGGTCACACATTTGAATTACACTTATAACATTATGTTTCATATCTTCCACTAGTAGAACATTTTCTGCATTGGTATCCTTGTTTCCAATTATGACTATGCCCTTTCGAATTATTCTAGTTGAGTTGTCGTTTCCAAAGGAGACTGATCCATCTCTTTCCTTTCTCAATGTTATAAACTTGTTTTCATCACCTGTCATGTGCTTTGAGAAACCACTGTCAACATACCAACCACGTTTCTTATGCTTATCTTGTAGAGTGAGTGTGCATTCTTCATTTCGATACTGATTCTTCTTTCTTATCCATGTTATCTTTTGAGGTTCCTATCTGTGAATGTTGTTATTCTATTGTGATTCTCGAGGAGGGACTGTCATTCTACAATATTTGGCCATGTGTCCAAAGTTGTTGCACTTGTAGCATTCCACTTCAGTGCTCAATGATTCAAACCTGTTGTAGCTTCTTCTATGTGTTTCACTAGGCCTTCTTGGATAACCATTTTGTGTATGACTTTCAAAGTTGGTTTTGTTCCGACTATTATCTCTGCAATTTATAGCTTTATGTCCAAAACTATTGCATGCATAACATAAAACAAAAAATATAGTTTGATACCTGGGAGTTGAAGATGTTATGAACGGAGTTACTCTTTTGAATCCTTCTTCTTCTCGAGGCTTGTTTGTTTCTGACTGTCATTGATTCTGAAATCTGAATCTTCTCGGTGGAGGAGTGTCCCTTTGATCTTCCTTGTAGAACTTCCTATCCCCTCTGACTATTTCTGCACAACTTTTTGGATATGTTTCTTGATCTGTTTCTTTGGAGCTTGATCCATTTTCTATCTGATTGTATCGAAGTCTAGACTTGTCATGATTAGGCCTTTGACTGCTGATAATGTCATCCAAAACTTTTGAGTTCTTCTACATATTTTTCTTTTGAACATCCTTTCTCAATGTGACAATCTCTGCTTCCAAATTTTCAATGATCCTGTCTCTTTCTTCTAACTGTTCTTTGAGTGATTCTTCAATTCTTTTATCTTCTTCTATTTGAACCTTCAATTCCATGATCATCTTCTCTAGTTCTTGAGTGTCTTCTTTCTTGTTTAGTTATGCTTGGAGCTTCTTGTTTTTCTTCTTTTCTCTTTTTATAACTTCTATAGCACTCAACAATTTTTCTCGGTAGTCAACTTCTGGCTCTTCATATTATTATTTGGTGTATTCTTTATCATAATATTCTATTGCCATGAATATTTCTCTTTTTGTCTCACTTTCACTGATTTCATCTTCATCTGATGAGGAGTTGTCTTCTTTGGTGCAAATTTTTTTCTTGAAGACTTTCTTTTTGGTTCTATTGCCTTTATATGTTTGTTTTCTATTTGAATCATCTTCATCATTTATTTTATTTTTCTTATGAGGACATTTGTTACCAAAATGACCAATACTATCACAATTAAAACAAATCAATGGAATCTTACCTTTATATCTATCGTCCGTTCCCTTTTTCAATCTTATGAAAAAGTTGGCCACTCCTTCATCGTCTTCTGAGATGTCATTATTGTTTCTATATTCTTTTTCGTTTTCTTTCCCTTTTTCTTTGACCTTTTGGATGCTTTGAATGATGTTTATTTTATACCTGGATTTTCATCTTTAGTTCTCATTTCATAGGTTGTGAATATTCCATGTAGTTCATCCATTCTTATTGAGTCTAGATCTGCTCTTTTTTCTAGTGTTGAGATCTTAGGATCAAATCTCATTGGAACAAATCTTAGTACCTTTTGAAAAATTACAGAGTCTTCAATTTCTTCTCCCAATCCTATGATTGCATTCACTGTTTCATCAACTCATAAGAAGTAAGATACAATATTCTCATCTTCCTTCATATTTAGTTGTTCAAATTGACCTCTGTAAGTTTGAAGCTTTGCTTTTTTGAATTTTGAATCTCCTTCATAAATATTTTGAAGTTTGTCCCAAATCTATTTAGTGGAGCTATAATGTATAACTTTGGTATATACCGAATCACAAAGACCATTCAAAAGTGCATTTGTGGATTTTAAATTATTTAGACTGAGTTTATTTTCATTGTCATTTGTTGGTAGAACTACTGGTTCTTTGTATCCATCTACAACTCATTTCCAAACTTCAAATCCCTATGCATGTACATATGTTTCCATCCTTCTGCTCTATAATGCATACTTTTGTCCATCAAATTGTGGTATTTCATTTTTATACATACCGTTTCTCTCCATGATCTACCTTTCAGTGGTTAAACTGATTTATGAAGGAACCTGCTCGGATTCCAATTGTTGGATTACTGAGAGGGGTGGGGTGAATCGGTAATGGAGATTTTTAATCCTTTTAACCACTGTATGAAAGTGTTATTTATATTAATGATCAATATAGAATTATCATCCAATAAGTGCAGAGTAAATAAATCATGAAAAAATGAACAATCATACACATACAAAGTACATCAATATTTTTTACGTGGAAACCCAATGCGGGAAAAAACCATGGAATGATTTTTATTATTTGTGTTGGATTACTAAGAGGGGGGGTGAATCAGTAATAGCGTAATTATAATCCTTTTTCCACAATTGTTATATCAATGCAGAATTATTATCCAATAATGAGCAGTAAGAAATAAACAATCACATACATACACAGTACACCAATGTTTTACGTGGAAACCCAAATCGGGAGAAAACCACATAATTCTTTTTCTTATATGTCTTGAAGAATTACATTCATTGGAAGCACCAACTTCCTTTGTTTTCCATCTACAACTGGAAGGAGCCTCCAACCCCCTATTTTCTCAGGCTACAACCTGAGGGAAGCTCCAACTCCCCAATTCTCTAGCTACAACCCCCTATGTTCTCTGGCTACAGCCACCTGTCCTTGCCCCATCCTACCACCTTGAAGTAGAAATATAATGATGGAACCACTGTCACACTATCATTTTGAGATATACCACTATAAATCTGTACCAATAAATCTGAACAATGCATCAACCTGTACCATAAACAAGTGCATCAACCATGCACCAACCTGTACCAAACAACCTGTAATCAACCTGTACCATAAAAAAGTGCATCCAACCATGTACCAAGTATGTACCAAT